>JAOPSE010000014.1:41285082-41832582 GCA_029449295.1 Zea luxurians
AGCAGCCAGTTGATACTCGCCAGCCTGGCGCACCGGACACTGTCCGGTGCCCCACCAGATAGTCCGGTGCTCCCAGACTGAACTGTCTTTGGCTGAAGAAAGCCATCTCTTTTCAAAAGTGATTTCTCCTGTTTCCAGCACTTAGACACAAAACATTAGTCTCCAAAACAATGTACTAAGTTTTAGAAACATACTTTTAATCTTGATTTGCACTTAGTCCATCACTTGGCATAGATGAACACTTAAGCACTTGTGTTTGACACTAAATCACCAAAATACTTAGAAATGGCCCAAGGGCACATTTCCCTTTCAATCTCCCCCTTTTTGGTGATTTATGCCAACACAACACAAAGCAACTAGAACAAGTGCAATATCAATGCAAATAAGAACACAAATTGTTTTGATTCAACTTTGGCATATTTGGATCATACTTTGCCACCACTTGGTTTGTTTTTGCAAATCAAACTCAATTTCCTATCTCTAAGTCAAACACACTTGTTGAGATATAAAGAGAGTTGTTCCAAGAGAAATTGATCAAAGATTTCAAAAACTCCCCCTTTTTCCCATAATCAAACACTCTCCCCACAAGAGACCAACTTTTGACAAAGAGAGACAATAAGAGGATTTTGATAAAACAAAAGCTCTATTCTACTGTTTTCAAAATTCTCAAGTGGTAGCTGATCCATTTATTGCTTTGGCCTTATTTTCTCCCCCTTTGGCATGAAGCACCAAAATGGGATCAATCTTGGCCCTTAAACCTCATTGCCTCACCAAAATCTTCACATAAGAGTACAAAGGCAATAAGAAGATGGGGATGAACTTGGAGTGAGTTACCCTCTCATCGGAGTGCAGTGGAAGTCTTTCATGGTCCAAGTCCACCTTTCCCTTTCAATCCACCTTTGAGACTAAATCAAGCAAACTCAAGCACACGGTTAGTCTCAAAGGGTCAAGTTGTAGCACATCTCCCCCTAAATATGTGCATCACTCACACATGGACTTTTGAGGTCCGGGGAGTGTTTGTACAACTTGAGCACCATAAACACATAACAAAATGCATAAGGGAACATGATCAAAGCATAATACACATGTATGCTACAAATCAATCCAAGTTCCGCGAATCTAAGACATTTAGCTCACTATGCAGCCTGCAAAAGGTCTTTTCATCTAAAGGCTTGGTAAAGATATCGGCTAGCTGGTTCTCGGTGCTAATATAAAACACTTTGATATCTCCCTTTTGCTGGTGGTCTCTCAAAAAGTGATGTCGGATGTCAATGTGCTTTGTGCGGCTGTGCTCAACAGGATTATCCGCTATGCGGATAGCACTCTCATTGTCACATAGGAGTGGGACTTTGCTCAGAATGTAGCCAAAGTCCCGAGGGTTTGCCTCATCCAAAGTAGTTGCGCGCAACATTGTCCTACGGCAACATACTCGGCCTCAGCGGTGCATAGGGCAACAGAGGTTTGTTTCTTAGAGCTCCACGACACCAGGGACCTTCCTAAGAATTGGCACGTCCCTGATGTACTCTTCCTATCGACCTTACATCCAGCATAATCGGAGTCTGAATATCCAATTAAGTCAAAGGTAGACCCCTTTGGATACCAGATCCCGAAGCAAGGCGTAGCGACTAAATATCTAAGAATTCGCTTCACAGCCACTAGGTGACACTCCCTTGGATCGGATTGAAATCTAGCACACATGCATACACTAAGCATAATATCCGGTCTACTAGCGCATAAATAAAGCAAAGAACCTATCATGGACCGGTATGCTTTTTGATCAACGGACTTACCTCCTTTATTGAGGTCGACGTGTCCGTCAGTTCCCATCGGAGTCTTTGCGGGCTTGGCGTCCTTCATCCCAAACCGCTTTAGCAAGTCTTGCGTGTACTTTGTTTGGGAGATGAAGGTGCCGTCCTTGAGTTGCTTCACTTGGAACCCAAGGAAGTAGTTTAACTCACCCATCATCGACATCTCGAATTTCTGCGTCATCACCATGCTAAACTCTTCACAAGACTTTTGATTAGTAGAACCAAATATTATGTCATTGACATAAATTTGGCACACAAATAAGTCACCATCACAAGTCTTAGTGAATAAAGTTGGATCGGCTTTCCCAACCTTGAAAGCATTAGCAATTAAAAAGTCTCTAAGGCATTCATAACATGCTCTTGGGGCTTGCTTAAGTCCATAGAGCGCCTTAGAGAGCTTACATACGTAGTCGGGGTACCGTTCATCCTCCAAGCCAGGGGGTTGCTCCACGTACACCACCTCCTTGATTGGCCCATTGAGGAAAGCGCTCTTCACATCCATTTGGAACAACCTGAAAGAATGGTGAGCGGCATATGCTAGCAAAATACGAATGGACTCTAGCCTAACCACAGGAGAAAAAGTCTCCTCAAAGTCCAAACCTATGACTTGGGCATAACCTTTTGCCACAAGTCGAGCCTTGTTCCTTGTCACCACCCCGTGCTCGTCCTGTTTGTTGCGGAACACCCACTTGGTTCCCACAACATTTTGCTTGGGACGCGGCACCAGTGTCCAAACTTCATTACGCTTGAAGTTGTTGAGCTCTTCCTGCATGGCCAACACCCAGTCCGGATCTAGCAAGGCCTCTTCTACCCTGAAAGGCTCAATAGAAGAGACAAAGGAGTAATGCTCACAAAAATTAACTAATCTTGAACGAGTAGTTACTCCCTTGCTAATGTCACCCAAAATTTGGTCGACGGGATGATTCCTTTGAATCATCGCATGAACTTGGGTTGGAGGTGCCGGTTGTGCTTCTTCCTCCATCACATGATCATCTTGTGCTCCCCCTTGATCACACGCCTCTTCTTGATGAACCTGTTCATCGTCTTGAGTTGGGGGATGCACCATTGTTGAGGAAGAAGGTTGATCTTGCTCCTTTTGTTCCTGTGGCCGCACATCTCCAATCGCCATGGTGCGTATTGCAGCCGTTGGAACGTCTTCTTCATCTACATCATCAAGATCAACAACTTGCTCTCTTGGAGAGTCATTGGTCTCATCAAATACAACGTCACTAGAGACTTCAACCAAACCCGATGATTTGTTGAAGACTCTATACGCCTTTGTATTTGATTCATAACCTAACAAAAACCCTTCTACAGCTTTGGGAGCAAACTTAGAATTTCTACCTTTCTTTACTAGAATATAACATTTGCTCCCAAATACACGAAAGTAAGACACATTGGGTATGTTACCGGTTAGAAGCTCATATGAAGTCTTCTTGAGGAGGCGATGAAGGTAGACCCGGTTGATGGCGTGGCAAGCCGTGTTCACGGCTTCCGACCAAAACCGCTCGGGGGTCTTGAACTCTCCAAGTATCGTCCTCGCCATGTCTATGAGCGTCCTGTTCTTCCTCTCTACCACACCATTTTGCTGTGGTGTGTAGGGAGCGGAGAACTCGTGCTTGATCCCTTCCTCCTCAAGGTACTCCACTTGAAGGTTCTTGAACTCCGTCCCGTTGTCGCTCCTTATCTTCTTCACCATGAGCTCAAACTCATTTTGAGCTCTCCTTAGGAATCGCTTGAGGGTCCCTTGGGTTTCAGATTTATCCTGCAAAAAGAATACCCAAGTGAAGCGGGAAAAATCATCAACAATTACTAAACCATACTTACTTCCCCCGATGCTTAGGTAGGCGACGGGTCCGAAGAGGTCCATATGCAGCAGCTCCAGGGGTCTTGATGTAGTCATCACGTTCTTGATGTGATGAGCACTTCCCACTTGTTTACCTGCTTGACAAGCTGCACAAGGTCTATCTTTTTCGAAAGTTACATTAGTTAGACCTATCACGTGTTCTCCCTTTAGAAGCTTGTGAAGGTTCTTCATCCCCATATGAGCTAAACGGCGATGCCACAGCCAGCCCATGCTAGTCTTAGCAATTAAGCATGCATCTAGACCGGCCTCCTCTTTTGCAAAATCAACTAAATAGAGTTTGTCGTCTAATACACCCTTAAAAGCTAATGAACCATCACTTCTTCTAAAGACAGACACATCTACATTTGTGAATAAACAGTTATATCCCATATTACAAAGTTGACTCACAGACAACAAGTTATATCCAAGCGACTCAACTAAAAACACATTGGAAATGGAGTGCTCAGATGAAATAGCTATTTTTCCTAACCCTTTCACCTTGCCTTGATTCCCGTCACCGAATATGATTGAGTCTTGGGAATCTTTGTTCTTGACGTAGGAGGTGAACATCTTCTTCTCCCCCGTCATGTGGTTTGTGCATCCGCTGTCGATAATCCAGCTTGAACCCCCGGATGCATAAACCTGCAAGGCAAATTTAGGCTTGGGTTGTAGGTACCCAACTCTTGTTGGGTCCTACAAGGTTAGTCACAATGGTCTTAGGGACCCAAATGCAAGTTTTATCTCTCTTGGATCTTGCCCCTAACTTCCTAGCAATCACCTTTCTATCCTTTCTACAAATTGCAAAGGAAGCATTGCAAGCATGATAAATTGTAGAAGGTTCATTAATCTTCCTAGGAACATGAGCAACATTTCTCCTAGGCATATGATGAATGACATTTCTCCTAGACATATCTCTACCATGCATATAGGAAGAACTTGAAGCAAACATTGCATTTGACTCACAACTCCTATCATGATGAATATTTCTAGAAAATTTCCTATAAATAAATGCATGATTCTTTTGAGCACTATTAGCCATAGGGGCCTTCCCTTTCTCCTTGGTGGAGATGGAAGCCTTATGGCTCGTTAAGTTCTTGACTTCCCTCTTGAAGCCAAGACCATCCTTAATTGAGGGGTGTCTACCAATCGTGTAGGCATCCCTTGCAAATTTTATTTTATCAAATTCACTCTTGCTAGTCTTAAGTTGGGCATTAAGACTAGCCACTTCATCATTCAATTTAGAAATTGAAACTAGGTGTTCACTACAAGCATCAACATCAAAATCTTTACACCTATTGCAAATTGTAACATGTTCTACACAAGATGTTGATTTATTAGCTATTTCTAACTTAGCATTCAAATCATCATTTATGCTCTTTAAGCTAGCAATAGAGTCATGGCATGTAGACAATTCACAAGAGAGTATTTCATTCCTTTTAATTTCTAAAGCAAGGGATTTTTGTGCCTCTACAAACTTATCATGTTCTTCATAAAAAAGATCCTCTTGCTTTTCTAATAACCATTTCTTATCATTCAAGGCATCAATTAATTCATTAATCTTATCAACCTTAGTTCTATCTAGGCCCTTGAATAAACATGAATAGTCTATTTCATCATCGCTAGATTCTTCATCACTTGAGGAAGCGTAAGTACTAGTATTATGAGTGCTTACCTTCTTTTCCCTTGCCATGAGGCAAGTGTGATGCTCGTTGGGGAAGAGGGACGACTTGTTGAAGGCGGTGGCGGCGAGTCCTTCGTTGTCGGAGTCGGACGACGAACAATCCGAGTCCCACTCCTTGCCAAGGTGTGCCTCGCCCTTAGCCTTCTTGTAAGTCTTCTTCTTTTCCCTCTTGTTCCCTTGTTCCTGGTCACTATCATTATCGGGACAATTAGCGATAAAATGACCAATCTTACCACATTTGAAGCATGAGCGCTTCCCCTTTGTCTTGCTCTTGTTGGGATGCCCCTTACGACCCTTTAGTGCTGTCTTGAAACGCTTGATGATGAGGGCCATTTCTTCATCATTGAGCCCGGCCACCTCAACTTGCGCCACCTTCCTAGGTAGCGCCTCCTTGCTCCTCGTTGCTTTGAGAGCAATGGTTTGAGGCTCTTGGATTGGGCCATTCAACGCATCATCAATGTATCTAGCCTCCTTGATCATCATCCGCCCGCTTACGAACTTTCCAAGTATCTCCTCGGGTGTCATCTTGGTGTACCTAGGATTCTCACGAATATTGTTCACAAGATGTGGATCAAGGACGGTAAAAGACCTTAGCATTAGGCGGACGACGTCGTGGTCCGTCCATCGCGTGCTTCCATAGCTCCTTATTTTGTTGACGAGGGTCTTGAGCCGGTTGTACGTTTGGGTTGGCTCCTCGCCCCTGATCATTGTGAATCTCCCAAGTTCGCCCTCCACCAACTCCATCTTGGTGAGCATGGTGACGTCGTTCCCCTCATGTGAGATCTTGAGGGTGTCCCAAATCTGCTTGGCGTTATCCGAGCCGCTCACCTTATGGTATTCGTCCCTGCACAATGAAGCTAGAAGAACAGTAGTAGCTTGTGCATTTTTGTGAATTTGCTCATTAATGAACATGGCACTATCAGTACTATCAAATTTCATTCCACTCTCTACTATCTCCCATATGCTTGGATGGAGAGAGAACAAGTGACTATGCATTTTGTGACTCCAAAATCCATAGTCCTCCCCATCAAAGTGTGGAGGTTTGCCAAGAGGAATGGAAAGCAAATGTGCATTTGAACTATGCGGAATACGAGAATAATCGAAAGAGAAGTTTGAATTAACCGTCTTCCTTTTCTCGTAGTCGTTGTCGTCGTCCTTTTGGGAAGAAGAGGACTCGTCGCTGTCGTCGTAGTAGACGATCTCCTTGATGCGCCTCGTCTTCTTCTTCTTCCCATCTTTTCGTTTGTGGCCCGAGCCCGAGTCGGTAGGCTTGTCATCTTTCGGCTCATTGACGAAGGATTCCTCCTTATCATTGATCACAATCCACTTGCCCTTAGGATCCATCTCTTCGGGAGATTAGTCCCTTTCTTGAAGAGAACGGCTCTAATACCAATTGAGAGCACCTAGAGGGGGGGTGAATAGGTGATCCTGTAAAAACTTGAAACTTAGTGCCACAAAATCTTGATTAGGAGTTAGCACCAATAAGGCCAAGTGGCTAGAGAGGAGTCTTAGCAAAACACAATAACCCCAAAGAGATCAACACAGAGATGGCACAGTGGTTTATCCCGTGGTTCGGCCAAGTCCAACGCTTGCCTACTCCACGTTGTGGCGTCCCAACGGACGAGGGTTGCAATCAACCCCTCTCAAGCGGTCCAAAGACCCACTTGAATACCACGGTGTTTTGCTTTGCTTTACTATATCCCGCTTGCGAGGAATCTCCACAACTTGGAGTCTCTCGCCCTTACAAAGATGTTCACAAAGAAGCATGGAGTAAGGGAGGGATGAGCAACGCACACAAGACACAAAATCACAGCAAATACGCACACACAAGACCTAGACTTGAGCTCAAAATGATATCAGGAGGTTCTCACTAGAACAGAGCTCAAATCACTAAGAATGTCGAACAAGTGCGCAAGAATGAAGTGTGAGTGATCAACAATGCTCAAAGGATGCTTGGTGTGCTCCTCCAAGCGCCTAGGGGTCCCTTTTATAGCCCCAAGGCAGCTAGGAGCCGTTGAGAGCATTCCAGGAAGGCAATTCTTGCCTTCTGTCGCCTGGCAAACCGGACAGTCCGGTGCACCACCGGACACTGTCCGATGCGGATCTCTTTCCTTATTTGGCGAAGCCGACCGTTGCAGATTCAGAGCCATTGGCGCACCGGACACTGTCCGGTGCACACCGGACAGTCCGGTGCCCCCTTCTGACCGTTGGCTCGGCCACACGTCGCGCGCGGATTACGCGGCCGACCGTTGGCCCGGCCGACCGTTGACTCACCGGACAGTCCGGTGCACCACCGGACAGTCCGGTGATTTATAGCCGTACGCCGTTAATCACTTCCCGAGAGCGACGACTTCGCCTGTGAACGGCTCACCGGACAGTCCGGTGCACCACCGGACAGTCCGGTGATTTATAGCCGTACGTCGTTGATCGCCTCCCGAGAGCAGCCAGTTGACACTCGCCAGCCTGGCGCACCGGACAGTCCGGTGCTCCCAGACTGAACTGTCTTTGGCTGAAGAAAGCCATCTCTTTTCAAAAGTGATTTCTCCTGTTTCCAGCACTTAGACACAAAACATTAGTCTCCAAAACAATGTACTAAGTTTTAGAAACATACCTTTAATCTTGATTTGCACTTAGTCCATCACTTGGCATAGATAAACACTTAAGCACTTGTGTTGGACACTAAATCACCAAAATACTTAGAAATGGCCCAAGGGCACATTTCTCTTTCAATCTCCCCAGAAACTGACAAGTCCCTGATGTGCTCTTTCTATTAATTTTATACCCTGCCCAATCAGCATCTGAATAACCTATTAAATCAAAGGTGGATCCCTTGGGGTACCAAAGACCAAACTTAGGTGTATGAACTAGATATCTCATGATTCTTTTCACGGCCCTAAGGTGAACTTCCTTAGGATCGGCTTGGAATCTTGCACACATGCATACAGAAAGCATAATATCTGGTCGAGATGCACATAAATAGAGTAAAGATCCTATCATCGACCGGTATTCCTTTTGATCTACGGATTTACCTCCAGTGTCGAGGTCGAGATGCCCATTGGTTCCCATGGGTGTCTTGATGGGCTTGGCATCCTTCATTCCAAACTTGGTAATTATATCTTGAATGTACTTGGTTTGGCTGATGAAGGTGCCCTCTTGGAGTTGCTTCACTTGAAATCCTAGGAAATTCTTCAACTCCCCCATCATAGACCTCTCGAATTTTTGAATCATGATCCTACTAAACTCTTCACAAGTAGATTTGTTAGTAGACCCAAATATGATATCATCAACATAAATTTGGCATACAAACAAATCATTTGCAATGGTTTTAGTAAAGAGTGTAGGATCAGCTTTGCCGACTTTGAAGCCATTAGTGATAAGAAAGTCTCTTAGGCATTCATACCATGATCTTGGGGCTTGCTTGAGCCCATAAAGTGCCTTTGAGAGTTTATAAACGTGATTATGGTACTCACTATCTTCAAAGCTAGGAGATTGCTCAACATAGACCTCTTCCTTGATTGGTCCATTGAGGAAGGCACTTTTCACGTCCATTTGATAGAGCTTAAAGCCATGGTAAGTAGCATAGGCAAGTAATATGCGAATTAACTCAAGCCTAGCTACGGGTGCATAGGTTTCACTGAAATCCAAACCTTCGACTTGTAAATATCGCTTGGCTACAAGTCGGGCTTTGTTCCTTGTCACCACACCATGTTCATCTTGCTTGTTGCGGAATACCCACTTGGTTCCTACAACATTTTGGTTAGGACGTGGAACTAGATGCCATAACTCATTCCTCGTGAAGTTGTTGAGTTCCTCTTGCATTACCAACACCCAATCCAAATCTCTTAATGCATCTTCCACCCTGTATGGCTCAATAGAAGACACAAAAGAGTAATGTTCACAAAAATGTGCGACTCGAGATCGAGTTGTTACCACCTTATGAATATCACCGTGGATGGAGTTCACGGGGTGATCTCTTTGAATCGCTTGATGGATCTTGGGTGAGGCGGTCTTTGACCCTGTTCCTCTTGATCATCTTCCTTGTCTTGATCATGGTCATCTCCTCCTTGATCATTGTCCTCCTCTTGAGGTGGCTCATCCTCTTGATCTTCATTTTCATCATCTTGAGCTTAATCCTCATCTTGGGTTGGTGGAGATGCTTGCATGGAAGATGATGGTTGATCTAGTGCTTGTGGAGGCTCTTCGGATTCCTTAGGACACATATCCCCAATGCACATGTTCCTTACCGCGACATTGGGCTTTTTACCGGTGAGGAGTTCATATGATGTCTTCTTGAGGATTTGGTGAAGGTAGAGCCGGTTGATGGAGTAGGAGGCAGTGTTAATTGCCTCAGCCCAAAACCGGTCCGGAGTCTTGTACTCATCAAGCATGGTCCTTGCCATATCCAATAGAGTTCTATTCTTCCTCTCCACTACACCATTTTGTTGAGGTGTGTAGGGAGAAGAGAACTCATGCTTGATGCCCTCCTCCTCAAGAAAGCCTTCAATTTGAGAGTTCTTGAACTCTCTCCCGTTGTCGCTTCTTATTTTCTAGATCCTTAATCCGAACTCATTTTGAGCTCGTCTCAAGAATCTCTTTAAGGTCTCATGGGGTTGAGATTTTTCCTGTAAAAAGAATACCCAAGTGAAGCGAGAATAGTCATCCACAATTACAAGACAATACTTACTCCCGCCGATGCTTATGTAAGCGATCGGGCCGAATAAATCCATGTGGAGTAGCTCAAGCGACCTGTCGGTTGTCATGATGTTCTTGTGTGGATGGTGGGCACCAACTTGCTTTCCTGCTTGACATGCGCTACAAACCCTGTCTTTCTCAAAATGAACATTTGTTAGTCCAAAAATGTGTTCTCCCTTTAGAAGCTTGTGAAGATTCTTCATCCCAACATGGGCTAGTCGGCGATGCCAGAGCCGACCCATATTAGTCTTAGCAATTAAGCAAGTATCGAGTTCAGCTCTATTAAAATCAACTAAGTATAGCTGACCCTCTAATACTCCCTTAAATGCTATTGAATCATCACTTCTTCTAAAGACAGTAACACCTATATCTGTAAAAAGACAGTTGTAACCCATTTTGCATAATTGAGAAACAGAAAGCAAATTGTAATCTAAAGAATATACAAGAAAAACATTGGAAATGGAATGTTCAGGTGATATAGCAATTTTACCAAGTCCTTTGACCAAACCTTGATTTCCATCCCCGAATGTGATAGCTCTTTGGGGATCTTCGTTTTTCTCATAGGAGGAGAACATCCTTTTCTCCCCTGTCATATGGTTTGTGCATCTGCTATCAATGATTCAACTTGAGCCCCCAGATGCATAAACCTACAAAATAATTTAGGCCTTATTCTTAGGTACCAAAATGGTCTTGGGTCCTTTCACATTAGAAACAAGCACCTTGGGTACCCAAACACAAGTCTTGGAGCCCTTGTGTTTGCCCCCAACATATTTGGCAACTACTTTGCCTGATTTGTTAGTTAAAACATAAGAAGCATCAAAAGTCTTAAATGAAACATTAGGTTCATTTGATGCAGTAGGAGTTTTCTTTTTAGGCAATTTAACATGGGTTGATTGCTTAGAGCTAGATGCCTCATTCTTATACATAAATGCATGGTGAGAAACAGAATAAGACTTCTTTGCATGAATTCTCCTAATCTTATGCTCAGGATAACCAGCAGGATACAAAATGTAACCTTTATCCTGGGCCATGGGAGCCTTTCCCTTAACAAAATTAGACAGTTTCTTGGGGGCATTAAGCTTGACATTGTCTCCCTGTTGGAAGCCAATGCCATCCTTAATGCCAGGGTGTCTCCCATTATAAAGCATGCTCCTAGCAAATTTAAAATTTTCATTTTCTATCTCATGCTCATTAATTTTGCTAGTTAGTTGTGCTATGTGATTATTTTGTTGTTTAATTAAAGCTAGGTGATCATGAATAGCATCAACATTAATATCTCTACATCTAGTGCAAATACAAACATGATCAATAGTGGATGTAGAGAGTTTGCAAACATTTAATTCATCAATCTTAGCATGTAAAATAGCATTCTCATTTCTAAGATTGGAAACAACATCATTGCAAACATTTAAATCTTTAGCCTTTGAAATTAAACTAGCATTTTCAATTTTAAGGCTAGAAATTGATTCATTCAATTTATCAATCTTAACAATCAAACTAGCATTACCATTTTTAAGATTGACAAGAGAATCATCACAACTATTTAACTTCTCAACCTTAGCAAGTAATTTGGCATTCTTAGTTCTAAGGTTAGAGATAGTGTCACAGCAAGTGCTAAGCTCTTTAAACAAGTTTTCATTTTTCTCTACTTCTTGAGCATAAGCATTTTTAACTTTAACATGCTTTTTTTATTTTCCTTAATAAGGAATTCCTCTTGGCTATCCAAGAGTTCATCCTTCTCATGAATGGCACCTATTAATTCATTTAATTTTTCTTTTTGTTGCATGTTTAAGTTGGCAAAGAGAGCAAGCAAATCATCCTCATCTTCACTAGAGCTACCCTCATCACTAGATGTTGTATATTTAGTGGAGGCTCTAGATTTTACCTTCTTCTTTTTGCCGTCCTTTGCCATGAGGCACTTGTGGCCGACGTTGAGGAAGAGGAGGCCTTTGTTGACGGCGATGTTGGTGGCGTCCTTGTCGGAGGAGGAGTCGGTGGTGCTTTCGTCGGAATCCCATTCCCGATACACGTGGGCATCGCCGCCCTTCTTCTTGTAATATCTCTTCTTCTCCTTGTTCTTCCCCCTCTTGTGGTTGTCCCTATCACTATCACTAGATATAGGACATTTAGCAATAAAGTGACCGGGCTTACCACATTTGTAGCAAACTTTCTTGGAGCGGGGTTTGTAATCCTTCCCCCTCCTTTGCTTGAGGATTTGGCGGAAGCTCTTGATGATGAGCGTCATTTCCTTGTTCTCAAGCTTGGAGGCGTCGAAGGGGAGCCTACTTGATGTAGACTCTTCTTTCTTTTCTTCCGTTGCTTTGAATGCGACAGGTTGCACCTCGGGTGTGGAGGTGCCGCCTTCCTCGATGATTTGTTTGGAGCCTTTGATCATCAACTCAAAGCTCACAAACTTTCCTATAACTTCCTCGGGAGACATTAGCTTATATCTAGGATCACCACGAATTAATTGAACTTGAGTAGGATTATGAAATACGAGTGATCTAAGAATAACCTTGACCATTTCATGGTCATCCCATTTTGTGCTCCCGAGGTTGCTGTCACACCCGGGTTTCGGGACATCAAGACCCGGGCGCGAACATAATCACCAGGTGTGCTGGGACCAAGTCTCACACATATGATGAATCATGGCACAGGATCGAATGTCACATCTTTACTATATAATAGGAGTTCTATACAAAATAAATAAATAATTACATTATAAGGAGACAACGGTCCAGCAACCCAAAGTTGACTGGGAGACGACGACCTAGATCTCTCACGAACACATCACAACATCCTCCGAGCGCCTCATCCTGTGGTACCTGTTCTTGACCTGTGGGGGGTGTGAGACAGCAAGAGTGAGCTCACATACGTTCATTGCTCAACAAGTTGTGGGGAATAATGTGCATGAACTCGCCAAAGATGGGAGCTCATGTGAAGTGTAAGGCTTACCAACGGAGATGGTTGAAGCTGAGCATTGCTTTTAAAGTTGGTCAAAATTTTATTAGCAGTTACTAAGTATAAGTAAATACCAACCCAATTAATTAGTAGAACAAAAGTAACAACATCACCTGCGATGCAATGCATATGACAAATTGAATTTAGTTCCATAAATTAATCATGTGAGGGTCCGAGCTGCTCATGACCGTGAGCACGGCTGATATACCAGTTTTACACTATGCAGATGTTACGCATCTTTACCCACAAGTCATGTTACCCATCTGCCAAGGGATCGCGACTTCCCATACACCTCTACCGGGGAGGCGAGGCAGGGTAACACTACGAGGCCTTTACAAAGTTCCACTAGCTTTAGAAAACCCGCTACAGTTTATAGGAAGCTCCAATGCAGGGACCCCTTGCATGACCGCCATCGCAGCAAAATCATCCCAAGGGCCTCCCTACACTGACCACTCCCCTACTGCCCTTGCCCCTTTCGGGTAAGGTAGTCTTCCACTAGCTTTCCTAATTAATCAGCCAAGGGCGTCCCATTAAACCCTTGTGGTAGCAATGTTTTCCCGGGTGGTCGCTCCATGTTCCAATTAACATAATGATCTTGTCATGAACAGTAAATAACAACTGATAATAAAGTATGATCATGAATAATGTATCTCCACACCCAAAACCACATATAGCACTAGCAAGTACTACCAAAAAATATTGAGTGGTAAAACAAGGTATAAAGATAGACAAACTAGGGTAACCTATTGGGTCCCATCAAAATTAATATATGCAGATCATTATGATTAATTAGAACATGATTGGGTAAAAAGAAGTGATCAAGGGCACAACTTGCCTGGGACTTGAGATTCCAAGTACCAACTTGCTTTTCAGATGACTCGTGGCCTTGCGCTAGTCGTAGCATTACAAACAAACATGGTATAGACAAAATTATCATCACACCAAACATAAGGATAAACTATATAATAATGATCTATGCGTTGCTACGAGATCGTGGGATCGAGAACCGCTAAATTCGGGGTTACGGTTATGAAGTTATGGTTTATGGGAGTTCTATGTGATTTAATTATCAAACTATATTATAAATTGGTTAGTGTAAATCATATGAGAGGTTATTCTATAAATAATTATCTCAACTTTAATCTAAGTCATTATTTGATTAAAGATCATCTAGTCAAATTATAACCATGAGATTAGAATACTATATTAATATTAAATAAGTTAGTCCAATAGACAAAATTGATCCAGTTAGTTACCTAATTATAAAAGTAGGGGATATCATATAACAAATGTTGCTACTGCATAGTAAATATTTATACGAAGCTAACGCCACTAGAATGGATCAAATTGGACTTAATATGAATTTTCTATGAATTAAACAAGTTTCTGTAATTATTTTTGTATTAAAAATCATTTTCTATAATTAATTTTCTATTTCCATTGTTCTTTGGACTAGGCGTCAAAAACAAAGAAACGCAGGGGCTAACTCGAAATATTTCCCAGATTCAGGCTTCCCACGGTGGACGGCAGGTTGAATAATAAAAACCCGAGGGTTTATTTAACAATTTTACTAGGACGAAAGGGTAACTTCTGTTGTGAGCCAACCAATCAAATTTTAGTGGCTCAGATTAGATCGGCGTGATTGCGAACCGGTACGCCATAGGGGCCCTCGGATCTAGATCCAACAGCCCGGGTTTTACACAACTGAGTTCTAATCTCGTCCGCTCATTCGGATCGAACGGCACAGATCCACCCACAGAACTGGTGCCCACACATTCAAATCTGAGCCATCCCTCTGAGATCCAATGGCACTGGGCGCGTCTCCTTTCCCAGCTACCCAGCCGACCCAAACTACGGCGGCGCTCATTGTTCGGCCACGATGCCCCGCCGGAGCACGGTACTGAGCCAACCTGGTGGCCTAGAACTAAGCGAATCCGCTACATGATTTGATGACGACATGATGAGTAGGTTAGTAGCCAACTTACCGACCGTTGAAGCTGTGGTTGGAGCTTGCCCAAACGCCTCGCGGTGGCTCGGTCCAATCCAACAACGGCGAGAAATTCCCCACTACAAGCTAGCGGTTATCAACGTCGTTGATCTTCACACGTCCTACCGACACACGTGAACATCCCAGGGCAATCCATACCCCAGGGGAATGGCGCAGAGAAGGTGGTCTTCGTCAACGCGCAGTTTGGCGGTGGGCACAGTGCTCCAACAAGCCATTGCGACGACTCCCAACCACCACACCGCATGGGGATGTTATGGGAGTGGTCGGAATACCCCGACCATCATTCTCGAGCTCCCAGTGAATACTAAACGGCAGCAACCGCGAGGATTGACTGCGGTAGCCTCCCTTTCTTCTTCCCTCTCAGCGGACATGGCGGTCGTGGCTCTCGGTTCGTCAATGGTGGCCAAGGGACTAGGGCGACAGGGATTTATACTCCTGATGAAGAAAATCCCGCGGACATCTCGCGATTTGAACAAACGGAACTCGACGCAGGGAGGGGATTTTGCCCGCCAGGTTCGCGTTCCGTTGGGGAGGAAACAACTGTCAAGTGGGTCCCGGATGGCAGCGAGATGAGTGCGCCGCGGGTCCGGCTTCTTGAGGGACTGATGAATGGGCCCACGCCACAGTGACCGATGTGCGCAGGTGATTGGGCGGTACGTGCCTTGGCTGACCGGTGGGGCCGGTTGGTCATTGACCTAGTGGGCAGGCCATGCGGAAAGAAGACAGCATGGGCCAAAATAGGTCGCCATGGCCCATTTAGGTTAGGTTTGTTTTTCTCCTTTTCTTTTTCTCATTTTCTATTTCATTTTCCATCCTTATTTGTAAATTTCAAATTTTTGAATTCACATTTGTTGGCACATTTGTACTCAGACTGACTATTTAATTTGATCATACCAAAATGTGGTGAAGTTATTTATTTATAAATCTATTTTGTATTGTATAATATTTCATTCCTTCCTTCTCTATTTTAAATCCTAATTTCAATGTGAGGTTCAATCCACATCTCAAATCATTATTATATTTTTATTAAATTTATTGTTACTATTATTTAATGCACAAACAAACTCCAACATGATGCCTAATACTATATCTGTTTATTTTGTTATTTGGCTAGCTTAATTCCTTTTAATTGAGCATTCAAAAGCATGAGAAATCCAAAAAGGTTTTAAAAATCTCTAAAGCACAATCTTAAATTTATTTATTTATTTATTTCATTATTATCATTTTTTCTACCAATTTTGGGCTTTACAAATCCTACCCCCCTTAACAAAAATCTCATCCCCAAGATTTATAAGAAAAGGATATAGGAAGAGTGGTTTGCAGTTTAGCTTTCAGTTTCTAATTGTTTCAAAAAATGAAGAGCCTCTTTTTTGAGTGATTAGGAAAGCTTGGGTATCCATATGTATAGTCATTTTATTATGTAGGACGAAAGATGGGTAGGTTAGGGCAAGAATAACCTGGTGTAAGAAAGTTTAGGGTGAGAAAGAACTCCTTGTTGGGTGGTAATGCATCTGAAGGTCGAGTTTGACTTCTCTCCTTCCCTGACGAGGTTGATCTTGTCCTTTTCCAGTCTTGCTCTTTGGTGTCTCCATCCGAGTTTGGGACAAGAGGCTAAGATAGATCTGTTATGTAGGTCAAGTTGTTGGGTATGGCCGAGTTGATCTAGGTCACCAGTTTAAGCTTAAGTGGATTTGGAGTATGGCTTAATCCTTTGTACCAGCATTAAGTAACTTACTCTAGATTAGATCATAATAGATCAGATAGAATCTAGGTTAGACTAAAGGTAACTAGATTAGACTGGTTTAGGTTGGATATATCTACTAGGGTAGGATGGATATGTTCGAATCTTTTGAGATAAGTTAGATCTGTTAGGGTGAGAGAAAATCTTTTCGAGATAAGATGGATCTATTAAGATAAGATATATTTTAATTAGGATAAGTTAGGATCTTTTGAGATTAGATAGATCTATGAGTGTAGGATAGAATCTTTTAAGATGACATGGATATTGTTAGGCTAGATACTTTAATAAGGGATAATGTAGTTTGTCTAGTTATTTTTATAAGTATTTTTTTATTCATGTATGTATATGTAGATGCAATTGTGGATATTACTCCACAACTCATCACACTCAAACAAAGATCCAAATCAAACATGTATCACAAGAACAAACATTCAGGCATACAAATATTTATAAAAAATAGTTTTATTTTTGTTCATAAGAATAGGTCTCCTATTTCTAAAGTCACTTTAGGTGTAGGATTTCAAAGTGTGAAATCCACATTCGTCTTTAGTAATGAAAAGGTAAGAATAATCAAGGTAAAGCGGAAATAGATGAGAGAAGATTAAGATAATTTTAGAAAAGAATCAGAGTAGCAAAGGTAAGTAGGTAATGGTTGTCCAGTTCTATCTAGGTTTCGTCCTATAGTCAACATTCCTTTGATACCACTTCTGTCACACCCAGGTTTCGGGACACCAAGACCCGGGCGCGAACAAAATCACCAGGTGTGCTGGGACCAAGTCTCACACATATGATGAATCATGGCACAGGATCGAATGTCACATCTTTACTATATAATAGGAGTTCTATACAAAATAAATAAATAATTACATTATAAGGAGACAACGGTCCAGCAACCCAAAGTTGACTGGGAGACGACGACCTAGATCTCTCACGAACACATCACAGCATCCTCCGAGCGCCTCATCCTGTGGTACCTGTTCTTGACCTGTGGGGGGTGTGAGACAGCAAGAGTGAGCTCACATACGTTCATTGCTCAACAAGTTGTGGGGAATAATGTGCATGAACTCGCCAAAGGTGGGAGCTCATGTTAGGTGTAAGGCTTACCAACGGAGATGGTTGAAGCTGAGCATTGCTTTTAAAGTTGGTCAAAATTTTATTAGCAGTTACTAAGTATAAGTAAATACCAACCCAATTAATTAGTAGAACAAAAGTAACAACATCACCTGCGATGCAATGCATATGACAAATTGAATTTAGTTCCATAAATTAATCATGTGAGGGTCCGAGCTGCTCATGACCGTGAGCACGGCTGATATACCAGTTTTACACTCTGCAGTGGTTGCACATCTTTATCCACAAGTCATGTTACCCATCAGCCAAGGGATCGCGACTTCCCATACACCTCTACCGAGGAGGCGAGGCAGGGTAACACTACGAGGCCCATGCCACAGTGACCGATGTGCGCAGGTGATTGGGCGGTACGCGACTTGGCTGACCGGTGGGGCCGGTTGGTCATTGACCTAGTGGGCAGTCCATGCGGAAAGAAGACAGCATGGGCCAAAATAGGTCGCCATGGCCCATTTAGGTTCGTTTGTTTTTCTCCTTTTCTTTTTCTCATTTTCTGTTTCATTTTCCATCCTTATTTGTAAATTTCAAATTTTTGAATTCACATTTGTTGGCACATTTGTACTCAGACTGACTATTTAATTTGATCATACCAAAATGTGGTGAAGTTATTTATTTATAAATCTATTTTGTATTGTATAATATTTCTTTCCTTCCTTCTCTATTTTAAATCCTAATTTCAATGTGAGGTTCAATCCACATCTCAAATTGTTATTATATTTTTATTAAATTTATTGTTACTATTATTTAATGCACAAACAAACTCCAACATGATGCATAATTCTATATCTGTTTATTTTGTTATTTGGCTAGCTTAATTCCTTTTAATTGAGCATTAAAAAGCATGAGAAATCCAAAAAGGTTTTAAAAATTTCTAAAGCACAATCTTAAATTTATGTATTTATTTATTTTATTTCATTATTATCATTTTTTCTACCAATTTTGGGCTTTACAAATCCTTGAGAGCACCTAGAGGGGGGGTGAACAGGTGATCCTGTCAAAACTTGAAACTTAATGCCACAAAACTTGATTAGGAGTTAGCACAATAAAGCCAAGTGGCTAGAGAGGAGTTTTTGCAAGACACGATAACCACAAGAAGATCAACACAAAGATGGCACAGTGGTTTATCCCGTGGTTCGGCCAAGTCCAACACTTGCCTACTCCACGTTGTGGCGTCCCAACGGACGAGGGTTGCAATCAACCCCTCTCAAGCGGTCCAAAGACCCACTTGAATACCATGGTGTTTTGCTTTGCTTTACTATATCCCTCTTGCGAGGAATCTCCACAACTTGGAGCCTCTCGCCCTTACAAAGATGTTCACAAAGAATCACGGAAGTAAGGTTGGGATGAGCAACGCACATAAGACACAAAATTAGAGCAACACACGCACACAAGTCACAACACGAGCTCTCAACACAACTCAAAGAGTTCTCTACTCAAATGGAGCTCTAGTTGCTATCACAAAGAATCGAATGCACGGAATTGAAGTCTTGGTGCTTAGGAATGCTTAGAGAATGCTTGGTGTACTCCTCCATGCGCCTAGGGATCCCTTTTATAGCCCCAAGGCAGCTAGGAGCCGTTGAGAGCATTCCAGGAAGGCAATTCTTGCCTTCTGTCGCCTGGCGCACCGTTGGCTCGGCCACGTGTCGCGCGCAGATTACGCGGCTGACCGTTGGCCCAGCCGACTGTTGGCTCACCGGACAGTCCGGTGATTTATAGCCGTACGCCGTTAATCACTCCCCGAGAGCAACGACTTCGCCTGTGAATGGCTCACCGGACAGTCCGGTGCACCACCGGACAGTCCGGTGATTTATAGTCGTACGCCGTTAATCGCTTCCCGAGAGCAGACAGTTGACAGTCGCCAGCCTGGCGCACCAGACACTGTCCGGTGCACCATCGGACACTGTCCGGTGCACCCAGACTGCGTAGAGTCTTGGCTGCTTAGCCAAGTCTTTTCCAAATTGGTCTTTCCCTACTTCTAGCACTTAGACACAATACATTAGTCTCCAGAACAATGTACTAAGTCTTAGAAACATACCTTTACTCTTGATTTGCACTTTGTCCATCAATTGGCATAGATTAACACTTAAGCACTTGTGTTGGCACTCAATCACCAAAATACTTAGAAATGGCCCAAGGGCACATTTCCCTTTCAATCTCCCCTTTTAGGTGATTTATGCCAACACGACAAAAAGCAACTAAAGAAGTGCAACATCAATGCAAATGAGAACACAAATTTGTTTTGATTCAACTTCGGCATATTTGGATCATTCTTTGCTACCACTTGGTTTTGTTTTTGCAAATCAACCTCAAATTTCTATCTCTAAACACACTTGTTGAGACATAAAGAGAGTTGTTCCAAGAGAAATTGATCAAAGATTTCAAAAAAAACTCCCCCTTTTTCCCATAATCAACTATTCTCCCCACAAGAAGCCAACTTTTGACAAAAGAGAAAACAAGAGAGTTTTGACAAACCAAAAGCTCTATTCTACTATTTTCAAAATTCTCAAGTGGTAGCTGATCCATTTATTGCTTTGGCCTTATTTTCTCCCCCTTTGGCATCAAGCACCAAAACGGGATCAATCTTGGCCCTAGAACCCCATTGCCTCACCAAAATCTTCAAATAAGAGTACAAAGGCAAGAAGGATATTGAGATGGACTTGGAGTAAGTTACCCTCTCATCAGAGTGCAGTGGAAGTCTTGCATGGTCCAAGTCCACCTTTCCCTTTCAATCCACCTTTGAGGCTAAATCAAGCAAACTCAACCACATGGTTAGTCTCAAAGGGTCAAGTTGTAGCACATCTCCCCCTAAATATGTGCATCAATCACACATGGACTTTTGAGGTCCGGGGAGTGTTTTTACAACTTGAGCACCATAAATAAACAACAAGATGCGTAAGGAACATGATCAAAGGCATAAACACATGTATGCTATAAATCAATCCAAGTTCCGCGAATCTAAGACATTTAGCTCACTACGCAGCCTGCAAAAGGTCTTCTCATCTAAAGGCTTGGTAAAGATATCGGCTAGCTGGTTCTCGGTGCTAATATAAAATTTTGCTGGTGGTCTCTCAAAAAGTGATGCCGGATGTCAATGTGCTTTGTGCGGCTGTGCTCAACTGGATTGTCCGCTATGCGGATAGCACTCTCATTGTCACACAGGAGTGGGACTTTGCTCAGATTGTAGCCAAAGTCCCGGAGGGTTTGCCTCATCCAAAGTAGTTGCGCGCAACACTGTCCTGCGGCAACATACTCGACCTTAGTGGTGGATAGGGCAACGGAAGTTTGTTTCTTAGAACTCCATGACACCAGGGACCTTCCTAAGAATTGGCATGTCCCCGATGTACTCTTCCTATCGACCTTACATCCAGCATAGTCGGAGTCTGAATATCCAATCAAGTCAAAGGTAGACCCCTTTGGATACCAGATCCTGAAGCAAGGCGTAGCGACTAAATATCTAAGAATTCGCTTCACGGCCATTAAGTGACACTCCCTTGGATCAGATTGAAATCTAGCACACATGCATACGCTAAGCATAATATCCGGTCTACTAGCACATAAGTAAAGCAGGGAACCTATCATAGACCGGTATGCTTTTTGATCAACGGACTTACCTCCCTTGTTGAGGTCGACGTGTCCGTTAGTTCCCATCGGAGTCTTTGCGGGCTTGGCATCCTTCATCCCAAACCGCTTTAGCAAGTCTAGCGTGTACTTCGTTTGGGAAATGAAAGTGCTGTCCTTGAGTTGCTTCACTTGGAACCCAAGGAAGTAGTTCAACTCGCCCATCATCGACATCTCGAATTTCTGAGTCATCACCTTGCTAAACTCTTCACAAGACTTTTTGTTAGTAGAACCAAATATTATGTCATCGACATAAATTTGGCACACAAATAAATCACCATCACAAGTCTTAGTGAATAAAGTCGGATCGGCTTTCCCAACCTTGAAATCATTAGCAATTAAAAAGTCTCTAAGGCATTCATACCATGCTCTTTGGGCTTGCTTAATTCCATAGAGCGCCTTAGAGAGCTTACAAACGTGGTCGGGGTACCGTTCATCCTCGAAGCCAGGGGGTTGCTCCATGTACACCTCCTCCTTGATTGGCCCGTTGAGGAAAGCGCTCTTCACATCCATTTGGAACAACCTGAAAGAATGGTGAGCGGCATATGCTAGCAAAATACGAATGGACTCTAGCCTAGCCACAGGAGCAAAAGTCTCCTCAAAGTCCAAACCTGCGACTTGGGCATAACCTTTTGCCACAAGTCGAGCCTTGTTCCTTGTCACCACCCCGTGCTCGTCTTGTTTGTTGCGGAACACCCACTTAGTTCCCACAACATTTTGCTTGGGACGAGGCACCAGTGTCCAAACTTCATTTCTCTTGAAATTATTGAGCTCCTCTTGCATGGCCAACACCTAGTCCGGATCTAGCAAGGCCTCTTCTACCCTGAAAGGCTCAATAGAAGAGACAAAGGAGTAATGCTCACAAAAACTAACTAATCTAGAACGAGTAGTTACTCCCTTGCTAATGTCACCCAAAATTTGGTCGACGGGATGATTTCTTTGAATCGTCGCTCGAACTTGGGTTGGAGGTGTCGGTTGTGCTTCTTCCTCCATCACATGATCATCTTGTGCTCCCCCTTGATCACACGCCTCCTCTTGATGAACCTGTTCATCATCATGAGTTGGGGGATGCACCATTGTTGAGGAAGAGGGTTGATCTTGCTCCTTTTGTTCCTGTGGTCGCACGTCTCCAATCGCCATGGTATGAATCGTGTCCTTTGGAACGTCTTCTTCATCTACATCATCAAGATCAACAACTTGCTCTCTTGGAGAGCCATTAGTCTCATCAAATACAACATCGCTAGAGACTTCAACCAAACCCGATGATTTGTTGAAGACCCTATACGCCTTTGTATTCGAGTCATAACCTAACAAAAACCCTTCTACAGCTTTGGGAGCAAATTTAGAATTCCTACCTTTCTTTACTAGAATATAACATTTGCTCCCAAATACATGAAAGTAAGACACATTGGGTTTGTTATCGGTTAGAAGCTCATACAAAGTCTTCTTGAGGAGGCGATGAAGGTACACCCGGTTTATGGCGTGACAAGCCGTGTTCACGGCTTCCGACCAAAATCGCTCGGGCGTCTTGAATTCTCCAAGCATTGTCCTTGCCATGTCGATGAGTGTCCTGTTCTTCCTCTCTACCACACCGTTTTGCTGTGGTGTGTAGGGAGCGGAGAACTCGTGCTTGATCCCTTCCTCCTCAAGGTACTCCTCCACTTGAAGGTTCTTGAATTTGGAACCATTGTCGCTTCTTATCTTATTCACCTTGAGCTCAAACTCATTTTGAGCTCTCCTTAGGAAGCGCTTGAGGGTCCCTTGGGTTTCAGATTTATCCTACCAGAAGAATACCCAAGTGAAGCGGGAAAAATCATCAACTATAGCAAGACCATACTTACTTCCTCCTATACTTAGATAGGCGACGGGTCCGAAGAGGTCCATATGAAGCAACTCCAGAGGTCTTGATATGGTCATCACATTTTTGGTATGATGAGAGCTTCCCACCTGTTTACCTGCTTGACAAGCTGCACAAGGTCTATCTTTTTCGAAATGCACATTTGTTAGACCTATCACGTGTTCTCCCTTTAGAAGTTTGTGAAGGTTCTTCATCCCTACATGTGCTAAGCGGCGATGCCACAGCCAGCCCATGCTAGTCTTAGCAATTAAGCATGCATCTAGACCGACCTCCTCTTTTGCAAAATCAACTAAATAGAGTTTGTCGTCTAATACACCCTTAAAAGCTAATGAACCATCACTCCTTCTAAAGACAGACACATCTACATTTGTGAATAAGCAGTTATATCCCATATTACAAAGCTGACTCACAGACAACAAGTTATATCCAAGCGACTCAACTAAAAACACATTGGAAATGGAGTGCTCGGATGAAATAGCTATTTTTCCTAACCCTTTCACCTTGCCTTGATTCCTGTCACCGAATATGATTGAGTCTTGGGAATCTTTGTTCTTGACGTAGGAGGTGAACATCTTCTTCTCCCCCGTCATGTGGTTTGTGCATCCGCTGTCGATAATCCAGCTTGAACCCCCGGATGCATAAACCTGCAAGGCAAATTTAGGCTTGGGTTTTAGGTACCCAACTCTTGTTGGGTCCTACAAGGTTAGTCACAATGGTCTTAGGGACCCAAATGCAAGTTTTATCTCCCTTGCATCTTGCCCCTAACTTCCTAGCAATCACCTTCTTATCCTTTCTACAAATGGCAAAGGAAGCATTGCAAGTATGAAAAATTATAGAAGGTTCATTGTTTACTTTCCTAGGAACATGAACAACATTTCTTCTAGGCATAGCATTTTTCCTAGCCAAATTTCTATCATGCATAATAGAAGAACTAGAAGCAAACATGGCATGAGAATCAAAAGCATCATAACTTCTATAAGCATTCCTAGAATGTCTCCTATCATGATACATGAAAGCATGGTTCTTTTGAGCACTACTAGCCATAGGGGTCTTCCCTTTCTCCTTGGCGGAGATGGAAGCCTTATGGCTTGTTAAGTTCTTGACTTCCCTCTTGAAGCCAAGACCATCCTTAATTGAGGGATGTCTACCAATCATGTAGGCATCCCTGGCAAATTTTATTTTGTCAAATTCTCTCTTGCTAGTCTTAAGTTGGGCATTGAGACTAGCCACTTCATCATTCAATTTAGAAATTGAAACTTGGTGTTCACTACAAGCATCAACATTAAAATCTTTACACCTATTGCAAATTGCAACATGTTCTACACAAGATGTTGATTTATTAGCTATTTCAAACTTAGCATTCAAATCATCATTTATGCTCTTTAAGCTAGAAATAGAGTCATGGCATGTAGACAATTCACAAGAGAGCATTTCATTCCTTTTAATTTCTAAAGCAAGGGATTTTTGTGCCTCTACAAACTTATCATGTTCTTCATACAAAAGATCCTCTTGCTTTTCTAACAACCTATTCTTATCATTCAAGGCATCAATTAATTCATTAATTTTATCAACCTTGGTTCTATCTAGGCCCTTGAATAAACATGAATAGTCTATTTCATCATTGCTAGATTCTTCATCACTTGAGGAAGCGTAAGTACTAGTATCACGAGTGCTTACCTTCTTTTCCCTTGCCATGAGGCAGGTGTGATGCTCGTTGGGGAAGAGGAACGATTTGTTGAAGGTGGTGGCGGCAAGTCCTTCGTCGTCGGATGAAGAGCAATCCGAGTCCCACTCCTTGCCAAGGTGTGCCTCGCCCTTAGCCTTCTTGTAAGCCTTCTTCTTTTCCCTCTTCTTATCTTGTTCCTGGTCACTATCATTATCGGGACAATTAGCGATAAAATGACCAATCTTACCGCACTTGAAGCAGGAGCGCTTTCCCTTCATCTTGTTCTTTTTGGGATGCTCCTTGCATCCCTTTAGCGCTGTCTTGAAGCGCTTGATGATGAGGGCCATCTCTTCCTCATTTAGCCCCGCCGCCTCAACTTGTGCCACCTTGCTAGGTAGCGCCTCCTTGCTACTCGTTGCCTTGAGAGCAATGGCTTGAGGCTCATGAATTGGACCATTCAATGCATCGTCGACGTATCTTGCCTCCTTGATCATCATCCGTCCGCTTACAAACTTCCCAAGTACTTCTTCGGGCGACATCTTGGTGTACCTGGGATTCTCACGAATATTGTTTACAAGATTTGGATCAAGGAAAGTAAAGGACCTTAGCATTAGGCAGACGACGTCATGATCCGTCCATCGTGTGCTTCCATAGCTCCTTATTTTGTTGATGAGGGTCTTGAGCCGGTTGTACGTTTGGGTTGGCTCCTCTCCCCTGATCATTGCGAATCTCCCAAGTTCGCCCTCCACTAACTCCATCTTGGTGAGCATGGTGACGTCATTTCCCTCATGTGATATCTTGAGGGTGTCCCAGATCTGCTTGGCATTGTCCAAGCCGCTCACCTTATTGTATTCTTCCCTGCACAGAGATGCTAAAAGGACAGTAGTAGCTTGTGCATTTTATGGATTTGTTCATTGATAAACAAAGGACTATCCGTGCTATCAAATTGCATTCCATTTTCTACTATCTCCCATATACTCGGATGGAGAGAGAACAAGTGACTACGCATTTTGTGACTCCAAAATCCGTAGTCCTCCCCATCAAAGTGTGGAGGTTTGCCAAGAGGAATGGAAAGCAAAGGTGCATTTGAACTATGCGGAATACGAGAATAATCGAAAGAGAAGTTTGAATTAACCGTCTTCTTTTTCTCGTAATCGTTGTCGTCGTCCTTTTGGGAAGAGGAAGATTCGTCGCTGTCGTAGTAGACTATCTCCTTGATGCGCCTTGTTTTCTTCTTCTTCCCGTCTTTTCTTTTGTGGCCTGAGCCCGAGTCAGTAGGCTTGTCATCTTTCGGCTCGTTGACGAAGTACTCCTTCTCCTTATCATTGATCACAAACCCCTTGCCCTTAGGATCCATCTCTTCGGGCGATTAGTCCCTTCGTGAAGAGAATGGCTCTGATACCAATTGAGAGCACCTAGAGGGGGGGTGAATAGGTGATCCTGTCAAAACTTGAAACTTAATGCCACAAAACTTGATTAGGAGTTAGCACAATAAAGCCAAGTGGCTAGAGAGGAGTTTTTACAAGACACGATAACCACAAGAAGATCAACATAAAGATGGCACCGTGGTTTATCCCGTGGTTCGGCCAAGTCCAACACTTGCCTACTCCACGTTGTGGCGTCCCAACGGACGAGGGTTGCAATCAACCCCTCTCAAGCGGTCCAAAGACCCACTTGAATACCACGGTGTTTTGCTTTGCTTTACTATATCCCTCTTGCGAGGAATCTCCACAACTTGGAGCCTCTCGCCCTTACAAAGATGTTCACAAAGAATCACGGAAGTAAGATTGGGATGAGCAATCCACATAAGACACAAAATCAGAGCAACACACGCACACAAGTCACAACACGAGCTCTCAACACAACTCAAAGAGTTCTCTACTCAAATGGAGCTCTAGTTGCTATCACAAAGAATCGAATGCACGGAATTGAAGTCTTGGTGCTTAGGAATGCTTAGAGAATGCTTGGTGTACTCCTCCATGCGCCTAGGGGTCCCTTTTATAGCCCCAAGGCAGCTAGGAGCCGTTGAGAGCATTCCAGGAAGGCAATTCTTGCCTTCTGTCGCCTGGCGCACCGTTGGCTCGGCCACGCGTCGCGCGCGGATTACGTGGCCGACCGTTGGCCCAGCCGACCGTTGGCTCACCGGACAGTCCGGTGATTTATAGCCGTACGCCGTTAATCACTTCCCGAGAATGACGACTTCGCCTGTGAATGGCTCACCGAACAGTCCGATGCACCACCGGACAGTCCGGTGATTTATAGCCATACGCCGTTAATCGCTTCTTGAGAGCAGCCAGTTGACAGTCGCCAGCCTGGCGCACCGGACACTGTCCGGTGCCCCACCGAACACTGTCTGGTGCACCCAAACTGCGCAGAGTCTTGGCTACTTAGCCAAGTCTTTTCCAAATTGGTCTTTCCCTATTTCTAGCACTTAGACACAATACATTAGTCTCCAGAACAATGTACTAAGTCTTAGAAACATACCTTTACTCTTGATTTGCACTTTGTCCATCAATTGGCATAGATTAACACTTAAGCACTTGTGTTGGCACTCAATCACCAAAATACTTAGAAATGGCCCAAGGGCACATTTCCCTTTCAATCCTACCCCCCTTAACAGAAATCTCGTCCCCGAGATTTATAAGAAAAGGATATAGGAAGAGTGGTTTGCAATTTAGCTTTCAGTTTCTAATTGTTTCAAAAAATGAAGAGCCTATTTTTTGAGTGATTAGGAAAGCTTGGGTATCCGTATGTATAGTCATTTTATTATGTAGGACGAAAGATGGGTAGGTTAGGGCAAGAATAACCTGGTGTAAGAAAGTTTAGGGTGAGAAAGAACTCCTTGTTGGGTGGTAATGCATCTGAAGATCGAGTTTGACTACTCTCCTTCCTTGACGAGGTTGATCTTGTCCTTTTCCAGTCTTGCTCTTTGGTGTCTCCATCCGGGTTTGGGAAAAGAGGCTAAGATAGATCTATTATGTAGGTCAAGTTGTTGGGTATGGCCGAGTTGATCTAGGTCACCAGTTTAAGCTTAAGTGGATTTGGAGTATGGCTTAATCCTTTGTACCAGCATTAAGTAACTTACTCTAGATTAGATCATAATAGATCAGATAGAATCTAGGTTAGACTTAAGGTGACTAGATTAGACTGGTTTAGGTTGGATATATCTACTAGGGTAGGATGGATATGTTCGAATCTTTTGAGATAAGTTAGATCTGTTAGGGTGAGATAAAATCTTTTCGAGATAAGATGGATCTATTAAGATAAGATACATTTTAATTAGGATAAGTTAGGATATTTTGAGATAAGATAGATCTATGAGTGTAGGATAGAATCTTTTAAGATGACATGAATATTGTTAGGCTAGATACTTTAATAAGGGATAATCTAGTTTGTCTAGTTATTTTTATAAGTATATTTTTATTCATGTATGTATATGTAGATGCAATTGTGCATATTACTCCACAACTCATCACACTCAATCAAAGATCCAAATCAAATATGTATCACAAGAACAAACATTCAGGCATACAAATATTTATAAAAAATAGTTTTGTTTTTGTTCATAAGAATAGGTCTCCTATTTCTAAAGTCACTTTAGGTGTAGGATTTCAAAGTAATGAAATCCACATTCGTCTTTAGTAATGAAAAGGACAGTCTGGTGCGCTAGACCAGGGTTCTCTTTGGTTTCTTTTACTCCTTTCTTTTGAACCCTAACTTAGATCTTTTTATTAGTTTATGTTGAACCTTTGGCACCTGTAGAATATATAATCTAAAGCAAACTAGTTAGTCCAATTATTTGTGTTGGGCATTTCAACCACCAAAATCATTTAGGAAAAGGTTTGACCCTATTTCCCTTTCACTAAGCGTCATGAGCGCAAGAAGTTTAGTAAGATCCCCCTACGCTATCCCTGCATTTCTAAACACACTCCTTTACTTTCCATCCCATTAGGCAAACCACCGATTTTTGACGGTGAAGATTATTGTATGTGGAGTGATAAAATGAGGCATCATCTAACCTCACTCCACGCAAGCATATGGGATATTGTTGAGTTTGGCGTGCAGGTACCATCCGTGGGGGATGAAGGATATGATTCGGATGAGGTCGCCCAAATCCGGCACTTCGACTCCCAAGCAACCACTATACTCCTCGCTTCCTTGTGTCGAGAGGAGTATAATAAGGTGCAAGGGCTAAAAAGTGCCAAAGAGATTTGGGATGTACTAAAGACCGCGCACGAAGGGGATGAGGTGACCAAGATCACCAAGCAGAAGACGATCGAGGGGGAGCTCGGTCGATTCATCCTCAACCAAGGAGAGGAGCCACAAGCAATGTACAACCGGCTCAAGACCTTGGTCAACCAAGTGCGCAACCTTGGGAGCACCAAATGGGATGACCATGAAATGGTCAAGGTTATTCTAAGATCACTTATTTTTCGTAATACTACACAAGTTCAATTAATTCATGGTGATCCTAGATATAAGCTAATGTCTCCCGAGGAGGTTATAGGGAAGTTTGTGAGCTTTGAATTGATGATCAAAGGCTCCAAACAAATAGTCAACTTAGAGCAAGGCAGTACCTCCACACCCGAGGTGCAACCCGTCGCATTCAAAGCGACGGAGGAGAAGAAAGAAGAGTCTACATCAAGTAGACAACCTATTAATTCATTTTGTTTTCAACCTTAGAACCGAGAATGCTAATTTGACTGAGAATGCTAATTTGATCGAGAATTCATGCTAGGAAGTCTCATCAAGAAGAGTCTACATCAAGTAAAAGGCAAGGCTCCCATGGCTCAGGATAACGAGGGTTACATTTTATATCTTGCTGGTTATCCTGAGCACAAGATTAGGAGAATTCATGCTAGGAAGTCTCATTTTTTTCCCATCATGCCTTTATGTATAAGGATGAGGCATCTAGCTCTAGGCATTATACCCATGTTAAAATACCTAAAAAGAAAACTCCTACTGCATCAAACAAACCCAATGTTTCATTTAAAACTTTTGATGCATCTTATGTGCTTACTAACAAATTAGGCAAACTAGTTGCCAAATATGATGGGGGCAAACACAAGGGCTCCAAGACTTGTGTTTGGGTACCTAAGGTGCTTGTTTCTAATGTGAAAGGACCCAAGACCATTTGGGTGTAATACCCACTTTGTAAAAAAAAATCTAAAAGGAGAAATTATACTCCTTTATATACATTTGTGCAATCCCTACTTATCAATTCATGTGGACACCTCACTTAAACACATAAAAGGGCTAACAAAAGACACCACTAAAACATGTATCATGCTGGTTTTTCATTCTTGTGTGCACTTTGTGACAACATAAAAATAATGTGAAAAGAGATATACTAATGGCCAAAGTGGAGTTTAAGATATAGAGAAATTCTAGAAACTAGTAAGGAGGATAAATAAAATATTTTGTGGGTGAGAATAAATATATAAAACAAATACTATTCCTACACTAGAGAAATGAAGTTGAACATTTGGCCAAGGGTTAAATTCACAACAAAATCTACATTCAAATTTGAAATTTGAAAATGAAAAGAAAAGAAAAGAAAAATAAAACAGAAAAGAATAAAAAAAGAGAAAAGGAGCCAGAACCCGAAATGGGCCCAAACTCACTTGGCCCATTAGCCATTTACTGCGCGCACCAGCCTTATTCTCGCGCGCGCCTCGCTTGTGCTTGCTTACACGCGGGGCCCACTCGTCAGGGCTTCCTCCGCGCGTGACCACCGCGCCCCTGCGCTGACCATGGGGGCCCACCTGGCGGACGCTCTTCCACCTGGGACGCTTCCGCGTGGGGCCGATTGGTTGGACCCGTCGTCCCCGCGAGACTCGCGGGCGAGCTCAACCGAACCGCGAAGAAGGCGCCGCCGTGACCTCAACCACCTTCCCGGGTCTTCCGGCTTCAGAGGTTAGCTTCCGTTCCGCGCGCACATAAGACCCCGGCCGCATCCCCTCCTCTCCTCCCCAATTCCGCGCGCGCCGCCATTGTGGGAGTGTGCCGCCGTCGGGTAGACTCCCTTCTGGTCGTCCTCTGGCCTTGGACATGAGATCGGGAGCTCCTTCGGAACCCAAGGAAGGTAGTCGTGGCCAAGCCATTCGGGGATTGCCGTCAACGCCGTCGGAATTCCTCGCCGCTGTGACATTGCCGTGGTCTGCCCGCTCTGCGCCGTGGCCAGCCCCTCTCTGGCGCTCAACCACGGTAATCCCAACCATCATTCTCCTTGCCATGTCCTTCTCAACATCTAGCACTGGTCAATTTTGGGATCGGGAGGTGTTGGTGGCCGGATTTTGCCCTCGCCGGCGAGCTGGCCGCCGCGGGAGCCGCGTACCGTCGCCTGGGGGCGCTCGGGTTGGGGAGAAGGGCGCGGATCGTCGATCCCACGGTCGACGGATCGGATCAGCCCACGCGTACCCGTTCGGTAGGTTGTATCCTGCGTGTCGATCTGCGATCGTAGGGCTGTTATGCCATTAGTGTTATTTAGAGTCTGGACCGTTGGATTGTGATCGAACGATCTAGGGCGCTTGCTGGTTTATAATGGGCGAGATCTGATCCTGGCCATTGGTTCTGATCGTGCGGTCTGGAGCGCACGATACCCCTTCGGGCTGGCATATTTACACTTGAAACCATCTGGTTCTAATAAAATAACCCGCCATCCACAGGGATTGTTCCCTGTGTCTTGGAAACACTTACACCGAGACCCCTGCTGTTTTCTGTTATTGAGGCCCAGTCCAGTGGGTTATTAAATCAGAAAAATGAATTGGAAAATGAGTTTTTAAAATAAAAACAATACCTGGAATTTGTATAATTCATAGAAACTCCATATGAACTCCAAATTGGTCCATTCCAGTTTCTAAAATTTTGTAATAATATTCTCTATCACCTAGTGTCTCTGTTTTGACATGAAAACAGTTAGAAAATTAATTTATCATTTAATCCTATTTCAAGCACATTAAACCTTAAGAAATTCATAACTTGAATTCTATAACTCCAAATTTAGTGATTCCATTTCCTATGATTTCATTTTAATGTGTAGATTTTTACTGTATATTCTATTTACATGTTTGGTGTGATGTTGATTTTTGCTATACTATGTATGTATTGTGTTGATGCGAATAGACGAGCAAGCCACAGTGGAATCTGGGGTTCAACAAGTTGAGATAGCTGAGCAGGAGCTCATTGAGGGCAAGTTGTGCCCTTGATCACTTCCTTTACCCATTCATGTTCTTATTAATCATAATGATCTGCATAGGTTAATTTTGCTGGGACCCAATAGGTTACCCTAGATTTTGACTATCTTTATACCTTGTCTCACCACTGGTTTTACTACTAAACTTTTGGGTAGTACATGCTATTGCTTTTATGTGACTTTGGGTATAGAGATATTCATCACTCATTTTTATACTTGTTATTATCTGTTCATTATTTTCTGTTCATGATAAGATCATTATGTTAATGGGAACATGGAGAACCACCCGGGAAAACAGTGCTACCACAAGGGTTTAATGGGACGCCCTTGGCTAATTAACTAGGAAAGCTAGTGGAGGGCTACCTTACTCGAAAGGGGCAAGGGCAGTAGGGGAGTGGTCAGTGTAGGGAGGTCCTTGGTTGATTTTGCTGCGATGGCGGTCAGGCAAGAACCCTGCAGTGGAGCTTCCTATAAACTGTAGCGGGTAGTCTGAAGCTAGTGGAACTTTATAAAGGCCTCGTAGTGGTACCCTGCCTCGCTTCCTTGGTAGAGGTGTATGGAGTCTGATCAACTCCTTGGCAAATGGGTAACACGACTTGTGGGTAAAGATGTGCAACCTCTGCAGAGTGTAAAACTGGTATACTAGCCGTGCTCACGGTCATGAGCGGCTCGGACACTCACATGATTAATTTATGGAACTTAAACTTAAATTGTCATCTCATTGCATTTGGGATTATTTTATTATTACTTTTACTTATTATTTCTAAGGTTTGGTATTTACTTACACTTAGTAACTGCTAATAAAATTTTGACCAACTCCTAAAAGCAATGCTCAGCTTCAGCCTTTATTTCATTGATCAGCCTTACACATCATGAACTCCCACCTTTGGTGAGTTCATGCCACATTATTCCCCACAACTTGTTGAGCGATGAACATGTGTGAGCTCACTCTTGCTGTCTCACACCCCCCCACAGGAGAATAACAGGTGGTTCAGGAGGAGCCACAAGGCGAGGAGTTTGATCTGATCTAGGTGGCGTTTCTCAGTTGACTTTGGCACCGACGATCCTTAGTTCGTTTTATGTTTATGCTTTTATTTTGTAATAAGTCTTCCGCTATGTAATAAATACTCTGATGTTTTATGACATTTATCTCTATACACTCTGTTATTATATATGTTGTCTTCTTTGGCACATGTATGAGATGCACCCGGCTTTGTTCCTTAAAGCCCGGGTGTGACAGAAGTGGTATCAGAGGAAATGTTGACTGTAGGACGAAACCTAGATAGAAATGGACAAACCTTTCCTACTCACCTTACTCTGAATCATTCCATACTCATCTCATCTTGATCTTGTCTCACCTTTTGCTACTCTACTCTGATTAATCTTATCTTTTCTACTCCAAGACAAGATGGATTTCACACCTTGGAATCCTATGACTATGATCTTTTTAAGAGATAGGGAACCTAAGACAAAAATTAAAACTATTTTCTCTATTTAAAATGTTGATTGATTGTGCTGATGATAAATGCCTGATTTGCTTCTTTGATTGATTGAAGTATTATATATGGACATCTTAGTATGTACCACCATAAGGTAATGAATTAGCTACGGTAGGTAAAATATTAATCTTCTTAGCTAAGAAAATCCCCCAAAGTAACCTGATTTGTAAATACCTGCCTTGTCTGCTATTCTCTTACCATATGTATCTAACTCAGATGGTCAATACTAGGCGGGGTGGTGGAATTGATTTGCCTCCTAATCGACACACTCGGTGGATATACAGACGACCCCAGCCACAACCTGCAGAGATGAATCCTCCTAATCCTCCACCAGGCGGAGTTGACCCACTGGTTGCTGCTCAGATGGCGGTGATGCAGCAAATGGCGGACACTATGGCTGATATGCGTGCCCAGATGCAGCAAGAACGCTAGGAGATGCGTCAGGAAAGAGAAGATATACGACAGGAGTTACGCCAGGAGCGAGAGGAGATACGCTAGGAAAGGAGGGCACAACAACAGCAGCTGCAACAACAAATGCAACAACAACAACAGCAGCAACAGCAGCAACAAGTACCACTGCCTCCACCACCACCACCAGTTCCACCCTATGATAAGCACCAGGAATTCATGAGTCATAAGCCACCTACATTCGCTAGCTCACCTGATCCACTGGACGCGGATGATTGGCTGAAGTCCGTTGAGAAGATGCTGAATATTGCACAATGCACTGACCGGGAGAAGGTTTTATATGCTTCTGGACGTCTGACAGGTCCTGCTGCTGACTGGTGGGATTCATATACTGCTGCCCACGATGCTGCTGATACTATCACTTGGGTAGAGTTCAGTACACAGTTCAGGAATTATCATATACCAGCTGGATTGATGAAGATTAAGAAGAAGGAATTTCTATCGCTGAAGCAAGGGAGTATGTCAGTCAGTGAGTACCGCGACAAGTTTATCCAGTTATCCAGATATGCCCTTGATGAAGTTGCTGAAGATGAGAGGAAGCAGGAGCATTTTATTGAAGGACTTAATGGACCACTGCAGTATGCTCTAGTGGCACACACATTTCCATCATTTTAGAGGCTGCTTGATAAGGCCCTGGCTATTGAACACAAGCGTGTTCAGCTGGGAGATTTGAAGAGAAAGGCTATATCTCAAGGACAAGGAAGCAGCAGTGTCCGTCCTCGCTACAGTTCACCCCAGGGTACACCAGTTCGCACTAGCGGAGGCCAGCGCCCAGTTCAGCAATCACCACTGAGGACTCCACCTCCTCGACAGGCTACCCCTACTAGCACCCCGACGAAGTTTTCAGGACAGAGTCCAGGCACTACTTGTTTCAAGTGTGGGAAGACTGGTCATTATGCAAATGTCTGCCCACAGTGGATTTCTACTACTCCAGTTCAGAACAGGCAGCAAACTCCAGGATCTAGCAAGGGATATTCTATTGCCAAGGTTAATCAAGTCAGCGTTGATGCTACTCCGGATGGTGGGGACATCGTACTTGGTATGTTTTATGTTAATGCAATTCCTGCAACCATATTATTTGATTCTGGTGCTACACATTCATTCATGTCTGCTCGTTATGCCAACACAAATGAGATACCACTGCTAAATATGAGAAAACCCATGATAGTAATCACACCTAAGGGCCTATTGAGGCAAATCAAATGACACGTAGATTGACATTAACCATTATGGGTAGAGAATTTGGAGCTACTGCTATAATATTAGAGTCAAGCAGTATAGATCTGATCCTTGGTATGTCATGGCTAAGAAAGGCAAAGGCCGTTATAGCATGTGGTAGAGGTACCGTAGAACTCACTACCACTAAAGGAGAAAGATTTCAAGTTAATATTGCAGTAACCTCCTCATCCATGCATGCAATGTTCTTTATACCTGAGGAGTTTGTTGGTGACAACATCCGGGTGGTTAGAGATTTTCCGGATGTCTTTACAGAGGAGTTACCAGGGATGCCACCTGATAGAGAAGTTGAGTTTGTTATTGATCTCTTACCTGGAACCGCCCCTATTTCTAAATGGCCATATAGGATGTCCGTAGAGGAGTTGAAGGAACTTAAGAAGCAGTTAACTGAGTTGCAAGAGGCTAGGTACATTCGTCCGAGTTCCTCACCTTGGGGAGCACCGGTTTTGTTTGTACAGAAGAAGGATGGATCTCAGCGGATGTGTGTGGACTATAGATCACTTAATGATGTCACGGTGAAGAACAAGTATGCATTACCCCGTATTGAGGATTTGTTTGATCAGATGAGAGGAGCCAGGGTATTCTCGAAGATTGATCTCCGATCGGGATACCATCAGATGAAGATTAGACCATCAGATATTCCTAAGACGGCTTTCTCAACCCGATATGGATTATATGAGTTTACCGTTATGTCATTTGGATTAACCAATGCACCGGCTTATTTCATGAATTTGATGAATAAGGTATTTATGGAGTATTTAGACAGATTTGTCGTGGTGTTCATCGACGATATTCTTATCTATTCTAAGAATGAAAGTGATCATGAATAACATCTAAGGGTGGTGCTACAGAAGTTGCGAGATAATCAACTCTATGCTAAGTTCAGCAAGTGCGAGTTTTGGATCGACAAGGTGCCATTCCTTGGTCATATTATTTCTAATGGAGGAATAGCAGTGGATCCTGCTAAAGTGAAGGAGATAATGGAGTGGAGAGTGCCCACTACAGTTACTGAGATTCGGAGTTTCTTGGGGCTTGCAGGGTATTATCGGAGATTTATTGAGGGATTCTCTAAGATTGCCAAGCCTATGACATCGCTTCTGGAGAAAGGAAGAGAATTTAAGTGGGATGAGAAGTGCCAAGAAAGCTTTGATCAATTGAAGGAGAGATTGATGTCACCTCCAGTGTTGGTTATGCCAGACTTACAGAAAGGATTTGATATTTATTGTGATGCATGTGGCCAAGGATTAGGATGTGTGCTCATGCAAGAAGGACATGTGATTGCCTACGCGTCTCGTCAGTTGCGGAAGCATGAATTCAACTACCCCACTCATGATTTGGAACTGGCAGCGGTTGTGCACGCACTTAAGATTTGGAGACATTATATTATGGGAACTAAGTGCCAAGTGTACACGGATTATAAGAGTTTGAAGTATATATTCACTCAGAAGGATCTCAACCTCAGACAACGTCGTTGGTTGGAGCTTATTAAAGATTATGATTTGGAGATTCATTATCACCCGAGCAAGGCGAATTTGGTTGCAGATGCCTTGAGTCGGAAGGAGCACATTCATTCTGCCTTCGTTGTCCAGCTACCTGATGAATTAGCAAAAGATTTTGAGAGACTCAACTTGGGAATTGTTACACACAGTGAAGGAGTCACCATCGAGTTGGAACTACCTTGGAGCAAGAGATTCGTAAAGGTCAGGTTGGTGATGCTAAGATTCAAGAGATTAAAGATCTGATTACGGAAGGTCGAGTTCCGGAATTCATGGAGGATGAGCAAGGTACTATATGGTTCAAAGATCGGATATGTGTTCCAGAGATTGATAGCCTCCGTGAGGCTATATTGAAAGAAGCTCATGATTCTGATTACTCCATCCACCCTGGAAGCACTAAGATGTATCAGGATTTGAAGCAAAAGTATTGGTGGTATGGACTGAAAAGAGATGTGGCTGCTCATGTGGCTAAGTGTGATGTGTGTCAAAGAGTTAAGGCCGAACATCAAAGACCAGCTGGACTATTGCACCCATTGAAGATACCCGAGTGGAAATGGGAAGAAATTGGTATGGATTTTATTGTTGGACTACCCCGCACCCCTGCTGGGTACGACTCTATTTGGGTGATTGTAGACAGATTGACAAAAGTGGCTCATTTCATACCTGTGAGGACTAATTACACGGGGGCCAAGTTAGCAGAATTGTATATGACTCGGATAGTTTGTCTACATGGTGTGCCTAAAAAGATCGTGTCTGATCGAGGATCGCAGTTTACTTCTCGATTTTGGAAGAAATTACATGAGAGCTTGGATACAAAGTTGAATTTTAGCTCAGCCTACCATCCCCAGACTGATGGACAGACAGAGAGGACTAACCAAGTGCTGGAAGATATGTTAAGAGCTTGTGCTCTCAAGCATGGTGGCAGTTGGGAGAAGAGCTTACCCTATGCTGAGTTCTCTTATAATAATAGCTACCAGGCCAGTTTGAAGATGTCACCGTTTGAGGCTCTGTATGGTAGAAAATGCAGGACTCCTCTATATTGGGATCAAACTAGAGAAAGACAGTTCTTTGGGCCTGAGCTTATACAAGAGGCAGAAGAACAAGTTCGAATGATAAGAGAAAATTTGAGGATTGCACAATCCAGGCAAAAGAGCTATGCTGATAATAGAAGGAGACTACTTGAGTTTAAGGTGGGTGATCACGTGTATCTGAAGGTGTCACCACTCCGGGGTATGAGAAGATTTAAAGTTAAAGGAAAGTTGTCCATCGCTTTATTGGACCCTTCTTAATCTTAAAGCGAGTGGGAGAGGTTGCATATCAATTGGAGTTACCGGATCATCTCGCGGATGTTCATGATGTCTTTCATGTATCTTAGCTGAAGAAATGTCTCAGGGTACCTGAGGAGCAGCTACCACTGGAGGACCTTAGTGTTCAAGATGATTTGACTTATGCTGAGTACCTATCAAGATTCTGGACACTTTGACTCGAGTTACAAGAAACAAGGTGATTAAGATGTGCAAGGTACAATGGAGTCACCATGGTGAAGATGAAGCCACTTGGGAAAGAGAAGAAGAACTTCGTATAGACTTCCCCCATCTTTTCCCTAAATCTTCTTAAATCTCGAGGACGAGATTTCTGTTAAGGGGGGTAGGATCTGTAATACCCACTTTGTAAAAAAATCTAAAAGGAGAAATTGTACTCCTTTATATACATTTGTGCAATCCCTACTTATCAATTCATGTGGACACCTCACTTAAACACATAAAAGGGCTAACAAAAGACACCACTAAAACATGTATCATGCTGGTTTTTCATTCTTGTGTGCACTTTGTGACAACATAAAAATAATGTGAAAAGAGATATACTAATGGCCAAAGTGGAGTTTAAGATATAGAGAAATTCTAGAAACTAGTAAGGAGGATAAATAAAATATTTTGTGGGTGAGAATAAATATATAAAACAAATACTATTCCTACACTAGAGAAATGAAGTTGAACATTTGGCCAAGGGTTAAATTCACAACAAAATCTACATTCAAATTTGAAATTTGAAAATGAAAAGAAAAGAAAAGAAAAATAAAACAGAAAAGAATAAAAAAAAAGAGAGAAGGAGCCAGAACCCGAAATGGGCCCAAACTCACTTGGCCCATTAGCCATTTACTGCGCGCACAAGCCTTATTCTCTCGCGCGCCTCGCTTGTGCTCGCTTACACGCGGGGCCCACTCGTCAGGGCTTCCTCCGCGCGTGACCACCGCGCCCCTGCGCTGACCATGGGGGCCCACCTGGCGGACGCTCTTCCACCTAGGACGCTTCCGCGTGGGGCCGATTGGTCGGACCCGTCGTCCCCACGAGACTCGCAGGCGAGCTCAACCGAACCGCGAAGAAGGCGCCGCCGTGACCTCAACCACCTTCCCGGGTCTTCCGGCTTCAGAGGTTAGCTTCCGTTCCGCGCGCACATAAGACCCGGCCGCATCCCCTCCTCTCCTCCCCAATTCCGCGCGCGCCGCCATTGTGGGAGTGTGCCGCCGTTGGGTAGACTCCCTTCTGGTCATCCTCTGGCCTTGGACCTAAGATCGGGAGCTCCTTCAGAACCCAAGGAAGGTAGTCGTGGCCAAGCCATTCGGGGATTGCCGTCAACGCCGTCGGAATTCCTCGCTGCTGTGACATTGCCGTGGTCTGCGCGCTCTGCGCCGTGGCCAGCCCCTCTCTGGCGCTCAACCACGGTAATCCCAACCATCATTCTCCTTGCCATGTCCTTCTCAACATCTAGCACTGGTCAATTTTGGTATCGGGAGGTGTTGGTGGCCGGATTTTGCCCTCACCGGCGAGCTGGCCGCCGCGGGAGCCGCGTACCGTCGCCTGGGGGCGCTCGGGTTGGGGAGAAGGGCGTGGATCGTCGATCCCACGGTCGATGGATCGGATCAGCCCACGCGTACCCGTTCGGTAGGTTGTATCCTGCGCGTCGATCTGCGATCGTAGGGCTGTTATGCCATCAGTGTTATTTAGAGTCTGGACCGTTGGATTGTGATCGAACGATCTAGGGCGCTTGCTGGTTTATAATGGGCGAGATCTGATCCTGGCCATTGGTTCTGATCGTGCGGTCTGGAGCGCACGATACCCCTTCGGGCTGGCATATTTACACTTGAAACCCTCTGGTTCTAATAAAATAACCCGCCATCCACAGGGATTGTTCCCTGTGTCTTGGAAACACTTACACCGAGACCCCTGCTGTTTTCTGTTATTGAGGCCCAGTCCAGTCGATTATTAAATCAGAAAAATGAATTGGAAAATGAGTTTTTAAAATAAAAACAATACCTAGAATTTGTATAATTCATAGAAACTCAATATGAACTCTAAATTGGTCCATTCCAGTTTCTAAAATTTTGTAATAATATTCTCTATCACCTAGTGTCTCTGTTTTGACATGAAAACAGTTAGAAAATTAATTTATCATTTAATCCTATTTCAAGCACATTAAACCTTAAGAAATTCATAACTTGAATTCTATAACTCCAAATTTAGTGATTCCAGTTCCTGTGATTTCATTTTAATGTGTAGATTTTTACTGTATATTCTATTTACATGTTTGGTGTGATGTTGATTTTGCTATACTATGTATGTATTGTGTTGATGCGAATAGACGAGGAAGCCACAGTGGAATCTGGGGTTCAACAAGTTGAGATAGCTGAGCAGGAGCTCATTGAAGGCAAGTTGTGCCCTTGATCGCTTCCTTTACCCATTCATGTTCTTATTAATCATAATGATCTGCATAGGTTAATTTTGCTGGGACCCAATAGGTTACCCTAGATTTTGTCTATCTTTATACCTTGTCTCACCACTGGTTTTACTACTAAACTTTTGGGTAGTACATGCTATTGTTTTTATGTGACTTTGGGTATAGAGATATTCATCACTCATTTTTATACTTGTTATTATCTGTTCATTATTTTTTGTTCATGATAAGATCATTATGTTAATGGGAACATGGAGAACCACCCGGGAAAACAGTGCTACCACAAGGGTTTAATGGGACGCCCTTGGCTGATTAACTAGGAAAGGTAGTGGAGGGCTACCTTACCCGAAAGGGGCAAGGGTAGTAGGGGAGTGGTCAGTGTAGGGAGGTCCTTGGTTGATTTTGCTGCGATGGCGGTCAGGCAAGAACCCTGCAGTGGAGCTTCCTATAAACTGTAGCGGGTAGTCTGAAGCTAGTGGAACTTTGTAAAGGCCTCGTAGTGGTACCCTGCCTCGCTTCCTTGGTAGAGGTGTATGGAGTCTGATCAACTCCGTGGCAAATGGGTAACACGACTTGTGGGTAAAGATGCGCAACCTCTGCAGAGTGTAAAACTGGTATACTAGCCGTGCTCACGGTCATGAGCGGCTCGGACACTCACATGATTAATTTATGGAACTTAAACTTAAATTGTCATCTCATTGCATTTGGGATTATTTTATTATTACTTTTACTTATTATTTCTAAGGTTTGGTATTTACTTACACTTAGTAACTGCTAATAAAATTTTGACCAACTCCTAAAAGCAATGCTCAGCTTCAGCCTTTATTTCATTGATCAACCTCTTAAATCGGAACTTGGGCTAGGAACAGGTGAGGTTCTACCCAGGTTGATTAAGGATTGGATGCGTATGTAGGCCTGCTAATCGAGGACCCTTTAACTGGTCACATGCCTCGTCATGGGTAAGCCTTGCCTCGGGCAGACTAAGGCCAGAATAAGATAACACGAAATGGGCGTGGAGCGGTGGCGAGAGTAGCGTGTACCCTTCGTAGCAAGAGGCTGGACGGTGGTGTATCTGTGCTCTCGGTTTGCGTGAACCTGATCTGGTCTTAAGAACCCCGGTGGCGGGTTGACATATGCAAGGGTTAAGTGCTACATATGTCGTGTGATCGGAGATCCTCAGCTGAGTATAATCGATTCGGATCGCCGTACCTTCGCGGTTATGAAGACTTGGTCACTGACCTACAACCTAAGTCTGGATGTGAACATTATGAATAAAAATGATGTTGTATTGATGAGATGGTGAAATTAGACCAGCTGCAAACAGAGTCTATTAATACTTAATTTGGCATTAAAATATTGAAAGTAAGGACTCACTTTAGTAAGCTATTTCTGCAAAAGTATCTAAGTTGATTCTTGCTAAAGCCTCTCCTTGATTCCCAATTCCAGCATACCCTTGAGAGTCTTTTCTTTAGTCGGGTAAGTCTTGCTGAGTAATTCCATACTCAGGGTTTTATTCCCTGTTGTTTTTCAGGTTCTAACCCTGTGATGGTGTTAAGTGCCGGTGGGCTCGGCCTTCTTATAAGTCTAAGTACTCCTTCTATACTTCTTACTGAGGATGGTCATTTGAGCTAGCATATATTTCAAACTTATACTTTTATAATCACTCCGATAAAATAATGTAAAATTTTTGTAACTTGTAAAATTTGGTAATAAGATTTCCACTGCAAAAATGTTGTGTGTGTGATTTGTATTACTTAATCCTGCTGTTCTGGTTGAAAGTGGTTTATCCAATGTCCTTGGGGCAATCAGACAGATCCTGTTAAGTTATCTGGTGCACATGCATAGCCGTATGAGGTCTTTGGGACAAGGACAGGTGCATGTGGGCCCAATAACTTGGAGGTTCTGCCACACTGACCATTCCATTTCCAATGTTTTTCTTGTAGATTCTTTAGATTACAATTTGCTTTCTGTTTCTCAATTATGCAAAATGGGTTACAACTGTCTTTTTACGGATATAGGTGTTACTATCTTTAGAAGAAGTGATGAGTCAGTAGCATTTAAGGGAGTACTTGAGGGACAGTTATACTTAGTTGATTTTAATAGAGCTGAACTCGATACTTGCTTAATTGCTAATACTAATATGGGTTGGCTCTGGCATCGCCATCTAGCCCATGTTGGGATGAAGAATCTTCACAAGCTTCTAAAGGGAGAACACATTTTGGGACTAACCATTGTTCTTTTTGAGAAAGACAGGGTTTGTAGCGCATGTCAAGCAGGAAAGCAAGTTGGTACCCACCATCCACACAAGAACATCATAACGACTGACAGGCCGCTTGAGCTACTCCACATGGATTTATTTGGCCCGATTGCTTACATAAGCATCAGCGGAGTAAGTATTGTCTTGTAATTGTGGATGACTATTCTCGCTTCACTTGGGTGTTCTTTCTGCAGGAAAAATCACAAACCCAAGAGACCTTAAAAGGATTCTTGAGATGGGCTAAAAATTAGTTCGGATTAAGGATCAAAAAGATAAGAAGCGACAACAGGACGGAGTTCAAGAACTCACAAATAGAAGGCTTTCTTGAGGAGGAGAGCATCAAGCATGAGTTCTCTTCTCCGTACACACCCCAACAAAATGGTGTAGTGGAGCGGAAGAATAGAACTCTACTGGACATGGCAAGGACCATGCTTGATGAGTACAAGACTCCGGATCGGTTTTGGGCTGAGGCAATTAACACCGCCTGCTACTCCATCAACCGGCTCTACCTTCACCGAATCCTCAAGAAGACATCTTATGAACTCCTCACCGGTGAAAAGCCCAATGTTTCATATTTTAGAGTCTTTGGTAGCAAATGCTTTATTCTTGTTAAAAGAGGTAGAAAATCTAAATTTGCTCCTAAGGTTGTAGAAGGCTTTTTACTAGGTTATGACTCAAACACAAGGGCATATAGAGTCTTCAACAAATCCACTGAATTAGTTGAGATTTCTTGTGACATTGTGTTTGATGAGACAAATGGCTCTCAAGTAGAGCAAGTTGATCTTGATGAGCTAGATGATGAAGAGGCTCCGTGCATCGCGCTAAAGAACATGTCCATTGGGGATGTGTGTCCTAAGGAATCCGAAGAGCCCACACAAGCTCAAGATCAACCATCATCTTCCAATCAAGCATCTCCACCAACCCAAGATGGGGATCATGCTTAAGACAATGAAGATGAAGATCAAGAGGATGAGCCACCTCAAGAGGAGGACAATGATCAAGGGGGAGATGACAATGATCAAGACAAGGGAGATGATTAGGGTCAAAGACCGCCACACCCAAGAGTCCACCAAGCGATTCAAAGAGATCACCCCGTGAACTCCATTCTCGGTGATATTCATAAGGGAGTAACAACTCGATCTCGTGTCGCACATTTTTGTGAACATTACTCTTTTGTGTCTTCTATTGAGCCATAGAGGGTGGAAGATTCATTAAGAGATTCGGATTGGGTGTTGGCAATGCAAGAGGAGCTCAACAACTTCACGAGGAATGAGGTATGGCATCTTGTTCCATGTCCTAACAAAAATGTTGTAGGAACCAAGTGGGTATTCCGCAACAAGCAAGATGAGCATGGTGTGGTGACAAGGAACAAAGCCTGACTTGTGGCCAAGGGATATTCACAAGTCGAAGGTTTGGATTTCGGTGAAACCTATGCAGCCGTAGCTAGGCTTGAGTCAATTCGCATATTATTTGCCTATGCTACTTACCATGGCTTTAAGCTTTACCAAATGGACATAAAAAGAGCTTTCCTCAATGGACCAATCATGGAAGAGGTCTATGTTGAGCAATCTCCCAGCTTTGAAGATAGTGAGTACCTTGACCATGTTTATAAACTCTCAAAGGCGCTTTATGGGCTCAAGTAAGCCCCAAGAGCATGGTATGAATGCCTAAGAGATTTTCTTATCACTAAAGGCTTCAAAGTCGGCAAAGCCGATCCTACTCTCTTTACTAAAACCATTGCAAAAGATTTGTTTCTATGCCAAATTTATGTTGATGATATCATATTTGGGTCTACTAACAAATCTACTTGTGAAGAGTTTAGTAGGATAATGATTCAAAAATTCGAGATGTCTATGATAGGGGAGTTGAAGTATTTTCAAGGATTTCAAGTCAAGCAACTCCAAGAGGGCACCTTCATGAGCCAAACAAAGTACATTCAAGACATTCTTAACAAGTTTGGAATGAAGGATGCCAAGCCCATCAAGACACCCATGGGAACAAATGGGCATCTCGACCTCGACATGGGAGGTAAATTCGTAGATCAAAAGGTATACCGGTCGATGATAGGGTCTTTACTCTATTTATGTGCATCTCGACCGGATATTATGCTTTCTATATGCATGTGTGAAAGGTTCCAAGCCGATCCTAAGGAAGTTCACCTTAGAGCCTTGAAAAGAATCATGAAATATTTAGTTTATACACCTAAGTTTGGACTTTGGTACCCCAAGGGATCCACTTTTGATTTAATAGGATATTCAGATGATGATTGGGCAAGGTGTAAAATTGATAGGAAGAGCACATCAGGGACTTATCAGTTTCTAGGGAGATCCCTGGTGTCTTGGGCTTCAAAGAAACAAAACTCAGTGGCTCTTTCTACCACCGAAGCCGAGTATATTGCCGCAGGCCATTGCTGTGCGCAATTACTTTGGATGAGGCAAACCCTCAGGGACTATGGCTACAAATTGAGCAAAGTCCCTCTCCTATGTGACAATGAGAGTGCAATCCGCATGGCGGATAATCCCGTTGAACACAGCCACACTAAGCACATAGACATTCGGTATCACTTTTTGAGGGATCACCAACAAAGGGGGGGATATCGAGATCGCTTATGTTAGCACCAAAGAACAACTAGCCGGTATCTTTACCAAACCACTAGATGAGAAAACCTTTACCAAACTAAGGAATGAGCTAAATATACTTGATTCCCGGAATTTTGATTGAAACATTGCACACATCGCTCATGCATGTACCTTTGATAATATCTCTTTTATATCTACGACTAATGTGTTTTCAAGTGTATTTTTATGCTAAGTCGTAGATTGAAAGGGAAATGGAGTCTTCGGCGAAGTCATGGCTTCCACTCCACTCTATCGGTATCATTTACCCTTCGCCGTCACTCCACACCACTCTTCGATTGGTATAAATCTTCACTCATATTTAATTGTACCAATGGGAGAGAAAGTATAAGGGCTCACAAAGACTCTATTTTAGCGATTAATGCCAAAGGGGGAAAAATATTAAGCCCAAAGCAAAAGGACCGCACCACCAACCTTCAAAAATTTTCAAAATAATGATTTATGTTTGTCTCTTCAAATGGTATCTTATGATAAAAACTTTTAGTTGACATATTTCAAATTGGTATGTTTTCAATTTGTTAGTATTTTGAAAATGATATCTATTAAAACCCTCTTGAAGACTAAGAGGAGAATTTTATTCAGGGGAAGTTTTGTTTAAGTCAAAGGAAAAGCATTTGAAACAGGGGGAGAAAATTTCAAATCTTGAAAAATGCTTCTCGCAATCTTATTCATATACCTTTGACTATTTGCAAAAAGACTTTGAAAAGATTTTCCAAAAGAATTTGCAAAAACAAAACATGTGGTGTAAGCGTGGTCCAAAATGTTAAATAAAAGAAACCAACCATGCATATCTAGTAAAACTACATATTGGTTTAATTCTAAGCAACCTTTGCACTTACCTTATGCAAACTAGTTCAATTCTGCACTTATATATTTGCTTTGGTTTATGTTGGCATCAATCACCAAAAAGGGGGAGATTGAAAGGGAAATAGGGTTTAACCTTTTCCTATAAATGATTTTGGTGGTTGAATGCCCAACACAAATAATTGGACTAACTAGTTTGCTCTAGATTATATACTCTATAGGTGCTAAAGGTTCAACACAAACCAATAAAAAGATCAAGTTAGGGTTCAAAAAGAAAGGAGCAAAAGAAACCGAAGAGAACCTTGGTCTGGCGCACCGAACTGTCTGGTGCACCAGGGGCGATCGACTCCAACTCTTCACCTTCGGGTTTCTAAGGCCACGCTCTGCTATAATTCACCGGACTGTCTGGTGTACCAGTGGAGCAACAGCTCGCCAACACAATGGTCGACTCCAACGGTCGCATGCAACGTGAACAGTAAAGAACAGTGCGCGCAGAAGTCAGAGCTGCCACTAGAGGCGCACCGGACAGTGCACAATACCTGTCCGGTGCGGCACCGGACTGTCTGGTGCCACATGAAGACAAAGCTCCAACGGTCGAAACCGTCAGAACCCTAATGGTTGGGTGACGTGGCTGACGCACCAGACACTGTCCGGTGGCGCACCGGACTGTCCATTGCACCCATCAACAGCAGCCTGCCCCAACGGTTGAACTGGTGGTTGGGGGCCATAAATACCCCCCAACCACCTCCACTCCAACCATCCAAGCATTCACTACTCCTCATTCAATACAAGAGAAAAATACAACACTCCAAGACACAAATCAAAGCCTTCGATCCAATCAGAGTCCACAATTCAACTCTAGTATTTTAGGACTTGTGAGAAGATTGTCTTGTGTTCTTTGTTGCTCTTGTTGCTTGGTTAGCTTTCTTCTTTCTCTCATTCTTACTCTCAAAGCCTTGTAAACGAAGCAAGAGACACCAATTGTGTGGTGGTCCTTACGGGGTCTAAGTGACCCGGGAAATCAAGGAAGAAAGCTCACTCGGTCTAAGTGACCGTTTGAGAGAGGAAAAGGGTTGAAAGAGACCCGGTCTTTGTGACCACCTCAATGGGGACTAGGTTCATTGGAACCGAACCTCGGTAAAACAAATCACCGTGTCATTCGCTTTATTTTCTTGGTTGATTTGTTTTCCCCTCTCTCCCAGACTTAACTTTTATTCTAACGCTAACCCCGGCTTGTACTATGCTTAAAGTTTGTAAATTTTAGTTTTCGTCTATCCACCCCCCCCTCTAGGTGACTTTCAGGCCCATTTAAACTCCAGAGTCTTTTTCCCTTTTGTTTTATTTTGAATTCCTTTTTTTAAAATTCAAACCTGAGTTTGAATTCGAAATTGGTTTGCATATCTCACAAGTCATGAGCACAAAATAGAAATACTAATTTAGGGATATATTTATATTTATTTATAGTTATTTTTATTTATATGTAATACTCCTTTCTTGTTCTCTCATTTCAAATTCCAAATTCAAATTTAGGTTTAATCAAAATGTTCAACTCATTATCTTTGTCATTATATTTTTATTAATATTATTGTTTTTAGTATTCAATGCACAAACAAAACTCCAATATGATGCATGATTTAGTGGCATGTATTTTATAATTATTTGTTTTAAATATGATGTTCATATGTGATGGTACAAAAAGGTCAAACTCACACATAGATAAAGTGAAGTTATTTCTCCTTTTATATTTCCTTACAAATTGGGTATTACAAATCCTACCCCACTTAACAAGAATCTCGTCCTCGAGATTTAGGAAGGACTAGGGAAAAGATGTGGAAATCTATGCGAAGCTCTTCTTCTCTTTCCCAGGTAGCTTCATCTTCTCCATGATGGCTCCATTGTACTTTGCACATCTTTATAACCTTATTTCTTGTAACTCGAGTCAAAGTGTCAAGAATCTTAATAGGACATTCCGTATAAGTCAAATCACCCTGAACACTAAGCTCTTCCATTGGTAACTGTTCCTCAGGGACACAGAGACACTTCTTAAGTTGAGACACATGGAATACATTATGCATATCAGATAGATTATCAGGTATCTTGAGTTGGTATGCCATCTCCCCAACTCGCCTAAAGATTCTGAATGGTCCAATAAAGCGGGGGCACAATTTGCCCTTAACTTTAAATCTCCTCATTCCACGAAGTGGTGACACCTTGAGATACACATGATCACCTTCCTCAAACTCCAGTGGTCTTCATCTATTATCAGCGTAGCTCTTTTGCCTGGTCTGAGCTACCCTCAAATTCTCCTGGATTATACGAACTTGTTCTTCTACCTCTTGAATAAGTTCAGGCCCAAAGAATTGTCTTTCTCCAGTCTGATCCCAATATAAAGGAATCCTACACTTCCTGCCATACAAAGCTTCAGATGGTGACATCTTCAGACTGGCCTAATAACTATTATTATATGAGAACTCAGCATATGGTATACTTTTATCCCAACTTCCTCCATGCTGAAGGGCACAAGCTCTCAACATGTCTTCCAGCACTTGATTAATCCTTTCAGTCTGTCCATTAGTCTAAGGGTGATAGGTTGTACTAAAGTTCAACTTCGTATTCATATTCTCTTGAAAGCTTCTCCAGAATCTTGAAGTAAACTATGAACCCCGATCAGACACGATCTTCTTTGGTACTCCGTCTAAACACACAATCCGAGCCATGTATAACTCTGCTAGTTGAGAGCCTTTATAAGTAGTCTTGACAGGAATGAAATGAGCTACTTTAGTCAATCTATCCATAATCACCCATACAGAATCATATCCTTTTGGGGTGCGAGGAAATCCGGTAATGAAATCCATACCAATCTCTTCCCACTTCCACTTGGGTATCTTTAGTGGATGCAGTAGTCCAGCTGGCCTCTGGTGTTCAGCCTTGACTCTTTGACACACATCGCACATAGCCACATGTGCAGCCACATCTCTCTTCAATCCATACCACTAGTATTTCTGCTTCAAATCCTGATACATCTTGGTGCTACCAGGGTGGATAGAGTAATCAGAATCATGGGCTTCCTTCAATATAGTCTCATGAAGGCTATCAATATCAGGAACACAAATCCGGTCCTTGAACCATACGGTGCCTTGCTCATCCTCCGTGAATTTTGGACCTATACCTTCAGTAATAAGATCCTTGATCTATTGTATTTTAGCATCACCAATCTGACCTTTGCGAATTTCTTGTTCCAAGGTAGGTTCCACATCAATAGTAACTCCTTCAGTGTGAATCCTTAATAAGCTCCAACCAACGGCGTTGCCTAAGGTTGAGATCCTTCTGAGTGAATATACACTTCAAACTCTTATGATCCGTGTACACTTGGCACTTAGTTCCCATGATATAATGCCTCCATATCTTAAGCGCATGCACTACGGCTGCCAGTTCTAAGTCATGAGTGGGATAGTTCAACTCATGTTTCCGCAACTGACGAGACGCGTAGGCAATCACAATCCCTTTAGAGCTTACGCTTGGGGCCATGGATGTTTTGATGATTAGGAACCTTGGAGAGGACCAGCAAGGACTTGGGAAAGGCCTAGGTGTTGAGGAGGAGCAGCAAGGGTGCCACAACAGGAAGGAGATCAAGTCCGACTCGGTTGTGACTCCATCTCGGGTTCCAGGACCAGTCTACACTAAAATGGACACCCAAGATGCATCTGGACTCCGATTGTCTCGAACTTGATATGGTTGGAAAGATAAGGAGATTATCTAACCAACCAACTGGTTCCACCCTAAAATTCATCAAGAGTCAACGGGAATCGTCAAAACAAGTCAGCGTTCAGATTCTGTTTTGGTGCTGCGACACCGTCTGTTGGGCCGTTGGGCCGTGTATCGCGTCGGAGCCCATTAGGGGCGAGTCCAGGGGTCACGCACGCCCTAATACTCTATTTATTCAGCAGCCGCCACCACATTAGGGTTGGGTTTTCCTTAAGTTAGATCTATCAAGAACAGTCGTCGTAGATCGGTTTGTGAGACCCCAACTTGTGAGCTTAATCATTCATCCGCAATATTCTAGATTGTGTTCTTTCTTGTTCTTGCTTGTGTCTTCGATTTTTAGGCAGGAATTAGCCCTCGTGGTGAGGTCAATCGTGCAGTGCATGGTTGATAACCAGAGGAGAAGTTGTGCTGCGATTGCGGGGTTCTAGTCGTGTTGATTGGAAGCCGGATCATCTGTGTGACATCTCCACCAAATCGATGGTTACCTTCACCTGACGGAAGATCGGGCACCCCCATTCCTATCAAGTGGTATTCAAAGACTCAGGTATTACCGTCAGGCTTACCCTAGTTTAGTTTAGGTTTTTCATCCTATAACTCCAGATAATTGCCATACAAAAAAATTCCGCTATCCTAGAACCCTTGTTTAGCCTTTGCAATTTCGTTTTCAGTTTGGCTTTGTTCAGTTTGTGTCCGTGGTCGAGTCATGTTGCTAGTTTAGGGTGTATCTTCGTCGTAGATCAACTGCCCTCGCTAGCCGCTATCCAATCCACTAATACCCAGATCACAAGTCGATCCATCCATTAATCGACTTGCCCTCGCTAGCCGGCGCCACGCCAGCCCTAGATAGATTGCAGATACGCCGCTATCCCATCCACCATTACCCAGATCACAAGTCGATCCACCCTATTAATCGTTGTGATTGCAGATAGGGAATTTTTGCCCTAACCGCCGCTTTCTAGTCGTGCCTCCAAAAACATAACTTGAGGTACCTTCCTTAAACTGGGCATAACTTTTCGCTCGGGTGTCCAAAAAATCTGAAATTTTTACAGGAGCTTGTTGACGCCATTCTGAGGCCAACCGAACTGCCTACGGCCTATTTGGTCTCGATAAAATTGTCAAAAAAATTCAGGAAAATAAAGAAAAAATTGTCAAAACTCTTGCTCGCTTTTCAGAGAAACTTGTTCATTTTCTGTAGACCACATCTGATCTCTATTTTAGGTGAAACTTGGTGTAGCTCCTATATTGTTGCTTCTTGTGCTGAGAAAAATATCAAAAAATCATACAAAAAAGAAAAACAAAATCACCAGTGAATCCTACTAGTGCCTTTTTGGCCTCGCTAGTACAATATTTACGGTACTGCCATTCTGCTAGTTCCAATGTTCTTTGTTCCAACCTTGTTGTGATACGCCTCGGATACATCTCTTAGCCAGTAATTGTGACTTGTGCTTTGGATATTTATTGAACTTCGCTCATCTGCACTTGATTTTGTTCCACATTCACATACATATTATGCCTGTCCTACAGCTCCACATACTATATCTTCTGATCAATACAGATTTGACCTTGCAATCACGGTTTCACTATCTCTTGGTAAGTATCATGAACCAGCCTCCGATTGTACCATCCTTTGCTTGTATTTCATCAGACACTTATAAGAGCTTGGTAAGATACATTAGAGTGTGTTCCTGTGTTCCACCTGAGAGGAGCGTGTAGTGAAATTATTAGGGATAACCATCACCGTTTGTTTCCTATTTTTGTGTTTCGATGGCAGGCGACGACGAAGAAGCAAGGATCCCTACAGACTTCGATGAATGTGTTAGCCGCCAAGATCTTGAGGCAAACAACAAGCTCTTGAAGGAGCAAATGGAGGAGACGGTACACAAGTCAGTGCATGATGCCTTCATTGACATGAACATTGGCAAGACTTACGAGAGGCTAGATCGATGATTGTCTCGGATCGTCGACAGACTTGCTGTGTTGGAGACGCAACAACAAGCACCGCCACCACCGCCACCTCCTCGTCCACATCTTCCCGATGATGTGGTGTTTGATGAAGAAGGTAATTATGATGAAGTGGCCACCAGAGATTTGCACCTATGTCGCCGTCTTCATCAAAACACAGAAGGTATGCCACACCGCCAGCAAGGTAATAACAATCGTGCTCCTGACGACCCTTATGCTAAGATTAAATTTTCTATACCATCTTTTTCGGGTCATTATGATGCTAAGGGATACCTTGATTGGGAGATGACGATAGAACAGAAATTTGCTGCCCACCTTGTACCTGAACGACATCAAGTTAGACAAGCCACTAGTGAATTTAAAGATTTTACTATTGTCTGGTGGACTGGTCTAGTTGGGGATGGTAGAGCACCTACGACTTGGGAAGATCTTAAGGTAGCTATGCGCGATAGATTTGTTCCCCCATCTTATCATAGAGAATTGCGTAAGAAATTGATGCGTTTAGAGCAAGGGGATAAATCTATTCAAGATTATTATGCTGAGCTTCAGAAGGGATTGCAGCGTTGTGGGATAGTAGAGGGACATGAGGACGCTCTTTGCCATTTTTATTCAGGTTTGCGACGTGACATTCAGGGCATTGTGGATTACAAAGAATTTAACACTGTCAACAAGTTGTTCCAGTTTGCTATGCTTGCAGAGAAGGAATTGCAGGGACGCCAACATCGACCTAGGACTACTTTTGGCGCCTCCCCTACATCGCGGACGCACACACCTGCCTCGAGTCATACACCTTCGACCACTCTAGCGTCCACGCGACCTCCCTCGACACGTGCTGCACATGTTGGTAAACTTTCTTTGCAGGTACCCGCCAAGAAATAGAATTCACCAGCACCTTCCAGTGGTCGTTCTTCGGGTATTGTTTGCCACCGCTGTCATGGGATTGGTCACATGAAGAAGGATTGCCCGAGTCAGTGAACATACATTGCTACGGATGATGGCTACTATAGTGCTTCCGACGGTGAGGATGACGATGATGACTCCAGTGATGTTGCTGCTAATGATGATGCTATGCCTGGTGCTGATGCTATGGTGAACATTCGAAGCATCATGGTGCAGCGTGTTCTTAGTGCTCAGCCTGAATCATCAGAGAAGCAACAACGCCATAATTTGTTCTAGACATTCTTCGCCATCAAGAATCGACGTGTACATGTTATTATTGATGGTGGAAGCTGCAATAATTTGGTGAGTTCAGATTTGGTCAAGAAGCTTGGCTTGACCAAACATCCACGGCCACATCCATACCACATTCAGTGGATCAATGATTCAGGCAAGGTTAAGGTAAACACATGGTACGAGTGCATTTCTCCATTGGTATGTATTCTGATTATGCGGATTGCGATGTAGTACCTATGAAAGCTTGTTCTCTTCTGTTGAGTAGACCTTGGGAACATGATACTGATGCATGTCACCATGGTAGGAGTAATGCATACACTTTTAGGCATAAAGATAAAAACATTACTTTGCTACCTTTGACTCTTACTGAAATTGTACAAGCTGATAAAGATAGAGCTGCAAGTACCCATAAGGAACCAACTAATGAGACAGAAATTCAGCAACAAATTAAATTGAAAGCTCCTGTCATGCTTGCTACTAAATCTGATCTTCTTGAAACTCATGCTACTGATGCTTGTTGCTATGCCTTGGTTTACAAAGATGCTTTCTTTTCTATTGATGATATTGCTAGCACTTTGCCTGCATCTGTGACTAACCTTTTGCAGCAGTTCCGAGATGTTTTTCCCTCTGAGTTACCTTCAGGACTTCCTCCCATTCGTGGGATTGAGCACCAGATTGATTTGATTTCTAGAGCGAGCTTGCCCAACCGTGCTGCTGGACCATTTAAAATTTTGGAGAAGATTAATGACAATGCATATAAACTTGAGTTGCCCTCGAGTTTGGGATTAGTCCCACCTTTAATATTTCAGATTTCAAGCCGTATTTGGGAAAAGAAGATGAGCTTGAGTCGAGGGCGACTCCACTTCAAGAGGGGGACGATGATGAGGACATGGATGTGTTTCCCTCTGAGATACCCCCTGGATTAACACCTAAGTTGCCTCCAGATTCTCGGGTTAGTCCCACCTTTAACATTTCAGATTTGAAGCCATATATGGGGTGACGAAGATGAGATCGAGTCGAGGACGACTCCAATTCAAGAGGAGGAGGATGGTGAGGACATCACTTCTATACATACAATGAATGGACCGATAACACGATCGCGTGCACGATAGCTAAATCTCCAGGTACGTTCTACCCTAGTCAATTGTGTTTCAGAGCTTACGCTTGGGCCATGGATGTTTTGATGATTAGAAACCTTGGAGAGGACCAGCAAGGACTTGGGAAATGCCTAGGTGTTGAGGAGGAGCAGCAAGGGCGCCACAACAGGAAGGAGATCAAGTCCGACTCGGCTGCGACTCCATCTCGGGTTCCAGGACCAGTCTCCACTAAAATGGACGCCCAAGATGCATCCGGACTCCGATTGCGACGGACTTGATATGGTTGGAAATATAAGGAGATTATCTAACCAACTCAACTGGTTCCACCCTAAAATTCGTCAGGAGTCAATGGGAATCATCGAAACAAGTTAGCGTTCAGATTCTGTTTTTGTGCTGCGACACCGTCTGTTGGGCCGTTGGGCCGTGTATCGCGTCGGAGCCCATTAGGGGCGAGTCCAGGGGTCCTGCACGCCCTAATACTCTATTTATTCAGCAGCCGCCGCCACATTAGGGTTGGGTTTTGCTTAAGTTAGATCTGTCAAGAACAGTCGCCGTAGATCGGTTTGTGAGACCCCAACTTGTGAGCTTAATCATTCATCCGTAATATTCTAGATTGTGTTCTTTCTTGTTCTTGCTTGTGTCTTCGATTCTCAGGCAAGAATTAGCCCTCGTGGTGAGGTCAATCGCGCAGTGCACGGTTGATAACCAGAGGAGAAGTGGTGCTGTGATTGCGGGGTTCTAGTCGTGTTGATTGGAAGCCGGATCGTCTGTGTGACATCTCCACCAAATCGATAGTTACCTTCACCTGACGGAAGATCGGGCACTCTCGTTCCTATCACATTATCTCCTTGACTTTAGCAGGATCCACTGATATCCCTCCATTAGAAATGATATGTCCAAGGAATGGCACCTCATCAATCCAGAACTCGCATTTGCTATATGTTGGGGACTTGTTCTCAAATGCTATGAGTTAAGAACAAGGCAATACAAAACCTTAGTGGTTAAAGTCCTTCGTCCTTCGAAGCATTATCTCCCTTAGGATATAATGATCTTCAGACGAAGGTTATGAAGGACGTACCTTCATCATCATAGTGTATATTAATGAAAGTAGAAGCATATGAAACATGAGAAATAACATGAATAATCACATGATATCATTAATATATCTTTATTATATCATCATGAATGAACATGAACAATATTGAATTACATTTATACCTTCGGCTTGACAGAAGGCGAAAGTCCAAGTGTGACATGCGAGTGAATACAAGTCAACGTGAACAGTACAGGGTTACTGTTCACCTATTTATAGGCGCGGGATGTAGCCTGGTCGAAATTACATTTATGTCCTTAACAACAAATTACAAATGTGACACAAACTATTCGGGACTGAATGGTTTTTTCCTCTTTAAGTCGGTGTCGCCCTTCGTCTCAAGGCATGTCATTATGCTAAAGCTTTCTGGGTTTTAGCTTTGGCTTGTGCCTTCATGCCGTGTCAGTTCGCATATCATACTGTCGAAGGTGTTTTTGCTTGGAGGACCTTCGGTGACGAAGCAGGGCCCCCAATAGTAGCCCTTCACAGTGCTAGATCGTTTTTCGTAACAAGCTTGATCCGTGAACAAATTTCAAAGGCTTCGGAATGCCGAAGGTCCAGAAAAACACCTTCCCTGAGCTCGTTGCCGAGAAACAATTAAAATATTCCAAGCGTCGGGTGGCCCACCGCTCAGCGGGTACGAGCAACTTGGCGCTTCACCTTCCAATCACCGAGTGGTCCACTGTTCAGCGGGTACAGGTGATTTGGCGATTCACCTTCCCACCTGCAGCACTATATAAACAGACGGGTAGGTGTGGAGTTACCACAGCATTCATTGCCATTGCATTGTTGTGCTGTTAAAAAAATTTAACCATAGCCGAAGCTTTTTCACTGCACTCTCGAGTAGACCATCATTTTGAGTTAACTTCGTCAAAAAAGAGAGCTTCATCAAAACTGCAAAAGACATCAGCTTTGTAAAAACAACAAAAAGTCCATCAGATGGCCAGAGTACGCTCAACTGCAAGGGTGACTCATGAAGGAGAGGAGACTGAGGCGACCAAGACAGCTCCAATTTCCGAAGTCATGAGACAGTCAGGTTTAGTTGTGACAGAGGGAACCATTGACAAAGGTACACCTACTTGTCGAAGCTGAACAGGCTGATATTGAAGAAGAAAATGCTGATGAAGAAGAGGAGGATTATAGCATTTTGATCCCATCAAAACCCAGCCACCTAGATTTTGAGAAATCTACTGTGTCTGAAGCAGACGTGCCCATGATGATGAAACTAGGCTACTTTGGAGAAGCTAAAAAGAAACTTGTTCGTTTTGCCGGAGAAGAGACCACTCCAACGCCGAAAGATGATGAAGTAGTGGTTTTCAAATGCTTTTTCAGAGCAGGAATAAGGTTTCCTCTGAACGAGATGATAGGAGAAGTTTTGAAAAATTTTGAAATTTATCTTCATCAGCTGACTCCTAACTCTATCGTTAGGCTCAACAGCTTCATCTGGGCCCTCTGAAGCCAAGGGACGGACCCAAATGCCGAAGCATTCTGCCGAGTGCATGAGCTGCACTACCAAACGAAGGCCAGAGCAGACGGTCTGCATGAAAATTTTGGCTGCTATAATTTCGCGTATCGCAAGGATACGAAGGCTCCAGTTCTTAGCTACCGCACCAAATGGCCAACCAGCTGGAAGAGTGAATGGTTTTATATCAAGGCCGATGAGAAGAAGAGGGATAAACTTATGACGATGGTCATGTGCCCGCTGGCTTTAAGCTTCGGAATGACCAGACCTTTGTGCAACATGAAGCCAAGGTCAGCATGCCAGCTGGCCGCAGTAGAATTTAGGGTGGTGGCTGAACAAATCAGCACCAGGGACCTGGTGCAAGAATAACTGGCCAACAGGATATCTCCGACCTTAAGTGATTGGAGCATGCCGAAGCTAAAAGGAACAAAGAAGAAGTATGAACTTGTTTCGATTGCCTTATCGCTTTAAGTTTGAGAAACAGTTCAAAGAGCCTTGCCAAGAATGGTTGGAAATGATTGAAACAATGTGCAATGAGATTTTGGGGAACTACACTAAAAAAGAAGATCAATTAATGACAGCAGCCTTCGGTACCCGACCAAAACAAAGGTTGAACCGGGTAATGGACGCTCTAAATTTTGAAATACCCTGATTATGAGCAACTCAACAAAGGTGCCGAAGGGGCAAAAAGGAAAAGGGTTCTCAGCGTTCTGAGTAGGCAGGCTGCCAGAATGGTGAAGGAAGATGAAAAAACTTTAAAGAAGAGAAAATCCAGTCCCGAGCCGAAAGCGGTGGCTTTGAAGAAGAGAAAGGCTACAACTCCAGAGCCGAAAGTGACTGAGATGGAAGAGAAAACTCCTTCAACACCTCCTGCTGCCAAAGTAGAAGAGATTTTAAAGGTAATGACTAAATCTTTACCTATCAAGTTGCTAAGTCCTCTGGGACCAGAACTGACGAAGCTTTTTCAGAAGAAAGGAGAACCTTTGGCTACAAAGAAGGCAGATGGGCTGAAGAAGCAAAGGATTGGTAGCGTGATGCAAGCCATTGAAAAGATGCCACCTTCGGCCTCGGCAACTAAGATAGCACCTACTGTAAGCACCGAGGCAGATGCCGAAGCAAACATGTCAGCCGAAGCTGCAGCTGTCACCGAAGCTGCCAACCTGGAGGCTACCTTATCTGGGATTGATAAATTGATACTGGGTATGCCTACAGAAGAAACATCTATGGCTGCAGAACTGGTTATGGCCCTAGCGCCTGAGAAAGGGAAAGGAATTGCCGAAGCTACCTTGGAAGAAGAAGGTTTCGCTCATCGGAACCTGGTCGGTCAAGAACTATCTAAGGCTGAGAAGAAGGAGCTACAGGAATACGACATTTCCTGTGGCTACCAGCTAGGAGCGATGCTCTTTGGTGGAATTGATGAATAGGCCTTGGGATGTGTTCATGACTGTACCGGGGCGAAAGTAATCAGCACTTTATCGAAGGGTGTCAGTTTTCCGAAGCTTGAAGCCGATATTAGCAGCTACCGACGACAACAATATCGTGGTAGTTTGTTTTCTTCCAATTTTAAGGTAAAAATTCTTTTGATGAAACAAAATTTTACTTTTTTGTTTTTGCAACAAAGCAGGTTTTCTGATGAAGGTCTACCTGTACAGAGTATGCTGCTGAGCAAAGCGCTGCAAATGCAACAAGACATCGAGGATAAAAAGAACGAAATTATAGTCGAGGGTTTACAGAATCAGATTAAAGAATATGAAGCTTCTCTTGAAAAGAAAGATTTCCTACTTCAAGCAATGGAAGGCTCCCTTGCGGAGGCGCAAACCGAAAATGCCAGATTAACAAGGAGATTCTCCAAAAATCAGAGAGCTTCGAACAAGAAAGAAAAGACTTGCAAACAAAATACGAAGCTGAAGCTACTGAAAATACGAAGCTGAAGCAATCTTTGGAAGAGCTTCGGAACATGTGCCTGGATTTTGGCAGCCACTGCGTACAGCGACTAAAAAAGGTTTTTAACTCGGTTGGGGCCTAGTGCTGAAAAGTTTACCCCTTTGGCCGAAAACATATCCAACACCTTCGAACATATTGAAGGCGAAGTAGAGGCACTCGACGAAGTAATACCCGGGCATGGTGACTTTTGTGCCCTGCTAGTTTCTCGTGGCACAAGCTGTAGCATTTTTGAAGGCTGACTGTTCGCACGCAAAAATTGTAAATAGGCCAAACTTCAGCCTATCTTCATCGGATTTGGTTGACATGCCCAATATAGCCCGAAGCATAGGGAGCAGATTTATAACGCAGATTTGGGCGAAGGGTGGTCGAGAATTGGCTAGTGACGAGGCCCGAAGCCTGCTAAAGCTAGTACGATACTTATACTTGTTGCTTGCTCTCTTGTAATTACTTTTTACCTTATACTACTTTGTTGTGTACAGGATGACGATGCCGAAGGTCAATAGTCCGAAGCTCGTTTCGAAGATTTCCGAAGCCTGCCTGAACAAAGCTTAGAAACATTTGAGATATCTTTGTAAAAGACATTGTAATTGGGAATCGAACATTACTTTGTAAATTTGTCCATACCTTGTGATATATTTTTACCTTTCCATCCGTGTATGAATTGCTTTGCGGTGGACGAAACTTGCATCTTTTGAGCCAAAGGCGAAAAACACCTTCCCTTCTTTTCGTACACAACGAAGCGTATCCTTGCTTCTTTATGCTCAATTGAAGCATTGTTATCAAAGCTGAGGTATCTGTTTGTGCTTTATGTTATGATGATGATCCTAACGAATGTCTACATGAATGTGTATGAATGCAATGAATGATGTAATGTAACATGCAAATGAATATCCAAACACACACGAGAAGCTACACCCAGACTCTGCATCCCCTTAGGAACGTCTTTTGAGTCTTAAGCTCTGCATCCCCTTAGGAACGACTTTTGAGCTTCTTCACCTTCTATTTCGGTGGTATAAGTTCTGCATCCCCTTAGGAACGACTTTTGAACTTCTTCGCCTTATATTTCAGGCGGTATTTGGCTCTGCATTCCCTTTGGAACGACTTTTGAGCAGAAAACTTACGCTACGCTCCCTTAGGAACGACTTTTTGTAGCTTCATCATGCTTTTGGCTCAGCATTCCCTTAGGAATGACTTTTGAGCAGAAAACTTATGTTGCGCTCCCTTAGAAATGACTTTTTATACCTTCGTCATGCTCTGCATCCCCTTGGGGACATCTTTTGAGCTTCTCCCTATTTTTTTCTTTTTGCACTCGATGGTGCAGGCTCAGATTTTACATATTACATCTTTGGGGGATTTGGCCCTCGTGGGCTAAATAAGAATGAGAAATTACAAGCTATGGCCCCATTAAAAACCTTTCTCCCCTTTTGAAAGGAAAAGGGTGCCATAGAAAAAATGAAAAAAAAAGATTACATCAAATTACACATAATATCGTTGAAGCTCATCCGCATTCCAAGATCTTGGTATGTTGTTGCTGTCCATATCCTTCAATCTATAAGAACCGGGCCTTGATGAAGATACTACTAGAAAAAGACATTCTCACTTCAGCTGCAACTTGTCCACTGTGTCTGGATTGGCCACTCTCCGAAGCACCAGATGCCCTGGTTTGATGTTTTTCAATCTGACTTTTCTATCATGCCACTTTATTGTCTCGGCCTGATAATTATTGATGTGCTCTATAGCCTGAAGTCTGGTCCCTTCTATAGTATCCTTTGTTACTTGATAATCAGCTTCATCTTCTGCCAAAGCTATTGTTCTTATTGACCCCGGCTTTGCTTCTTCTGGAGTTATTACTTCATCACCAAATAAAAGTTTGAAGGGTGTAAATCCTATTGACCTCGACGCGGTTGTATTGTGGCTCCACACCACTTTAATCAGCTCGTCTGGCCACTTTCCTCTGGGCTGACTGAAGATTAGCTTCATTATTCCTGTCATTATAATACCATTTGCTCTTTCTATCAGACCATTTGATTTTGGATGTCTGACTGATGCAAAATGAATCTTCGTACCAATTTGGTCACAAAAATCTTTGAATTCTTCGACATCAAATTGTGTACTGTTGTTCACGGTTATTGCCTTCGGCACACCGAAGCGACAAACAATATTTTGCCAGAAGAATTTTTGGACCGTGACCGAAGTTATTGTAGCTAAGGGCTTCGCCTCAATCCACTTGGAAAAATATTCTACTGCTACTACAACATACTTTAAGTTACCTTGTGCTGGTGGGAGTGGCCCCAACAAATCTAGGCCCCATCTTTGCAACGGCCAGGTTGGTTGTATTAACTAAGTTAACGACGAAGGTTGTTTCTGGTCTCTTGCACATTTTTGACAATTTTCGCACTTTTGAACCAGATCTGCTGCATCCGAAGCTGCCTTCGGCCAATAAAATCCTTGTCTAAAAACCTTTCCCAGCAAAGGCCTGGACCCAATGTGAGATCCGCACAAACCTACATGTATCTCCTTCATTAGCTCTATACCTTCGCTTCTGGATAGACACTTGAGAAGTGGGGAGCAGACTCCATGTTTGTATAACTCCCCTTCTATCATGACATACGGTCTTATCCTTGCTTCCATTCTTTTATTATAAACTTCGTCATCCGAGAGGCAGTTACCCTGGAGGAAAGATATGATTTCAGTCCTCCAATCTTCACTATGCATAGGCGATATTGTAAGCACTGCACTTTCAAGAAGTTCAACCAAAGGTGCTTTTATTGTCTCAAAGAATACTTCCAAAGGTAGGGGGAGCCCCTGTGCTACTGACTTGGCTAGCAAATCTGCATGTTCATTTTCCCCTCTTGGAATATTTTTTACAGAAAAACCTTCGAAAGAAGCCTCCAACCTTCGGACTGTATCCAAATATTTTTCAAGCTTCGGATCCCTTGCCTTGCTGCTTTTGTCTACATGGCCAGAGATGACTTGGGAGTCAGTTTTGAGGATTGCCCTTCTTATTCCCATTGCTTTTAGCTTCCGAAGCCCCAACAGAAGGGCTTCGTATTCAGCAATGTTATTTGTACAACTAAAATCTAGCCTTGCTGCATAGCATGTTCTGACTTTGGATGGCGCTACTAGAACAGCAGCCGCTCCTGCGCCGAAGGTTCCCCAAGAACCATCACAGAAGACCGTCCAGGCTTCAGCATCTTTTGTTGCTTCTTCTCCTTGAACTCATGGCGTCCAATCAGCAATGAAACTTGCTAAGGCCTGAGACTAAATTGAGGATCTATGAACATAATTAATAGAAAATTCATTGATCTCAACAGCCCATTTTCTGATCCTCCCAGTAGCTTCTCTATTTCTCATTATGTCCTTTAGAGGTTGTGACGAAGGAACAATTATATGATATGCTTGAAAATAGTGCCTAAGCTTCCTAGAGGCCATCAACACAGCATATAGTACCTTCTCCAATTCTGTATAATTTTTCTTTGATAAGCTTAGAACTTCAGAGACAAAATATGCTGGTGCTTGTTTTTTGACCTGGCCATCTTGCTTCTCTTGTACAAGTGCTGCACTGACTGCAGAGTGAGAAGCTGCTACATATAAGAGCAATGGAGCCCCTGGCGAAGGTAGAGTTAATGTTGTCAAGTCGATCAAGTATTGCTTTAAGTCTTTGAAAGCTTTTTGTTGAGCCGGACCCCATTGAAAAACTTCGGTTGACTTCAGTAATTCAAAGAATGGTAGATTTTTTTCTGCTGATCTGGATATGAATCTATTTAATGATGCGAGTCTTCCTACCAGCCGTTGGGCCCCCTTTTTTGTATTTGGTGGCTCCATCCGAAGGATAGCTTCGATCTTATTGGGGTTAGCTTCGATTCCCTTCGTTGATACCAGACAGCCAAGAAACTTGCCCTTCTTTACTCCAAAAACGCACTTTTCTGGATTTAATTTCAAACCAGTTTGCCTAAAATTGGCAAATGTTTCTTGCAAGTTAGCAATGTGATTCTCTTGCTTCGTGCTCTTTACTATGATATCATCAACATAAGTCAGCACATTCCTTCCTATTTGAGAGTGAAGGACCTTGGCTGTCATTCTGATGAAGCTTCCTCCAGCATTCTTGAGCCCCTCAGGCATCCGAAGGTAGCAATATGTGCCACTAGGAGTTATGAAGCTGGTCTTTGGCTCATCTTCCTTCTTCATCCAAATTTGATGATAGCCTGAATAACAGTCCAATAGACTCATGAGCTCCTAAGAAGCTGCTGCACCTACAAGGGAGTCTATTCTTGGCAATGGGAACTCGTCCTTTGGGCATGCCTTGTTGAGATCTGTGAAATCAATACACATTCTCCATTTGCCATTAGCCTTCTTCACCATAACAGTGTTGGCTAACCATTCTGGATATGTTACTTCTCTGATAACACCAGCACTGAGAAGTCTCTTTACTTCGTTCCGAGAACCTTCAGCTTTATCATCAGACATCTTCCGAAGTCTTTGCTTCCTTGGCCTGAAAGATGGATCCACATTAAGTGAATGCTCGATGACATCTCTGTTGACACCAGAGAGATCATTGGCTGTCCAAGCGAAGACATCTTTGTTGTTGAACAAAAATCTTATCAAAGTTTTTCCTTGCTCATCAGATAGCTAAGACCCTAGCAGTACCCTTTGATCTGCTATGTCTTCACATAAGAGCATAGGCTTCGGCTGATCTGCCGAAGCAGCCTTCTCTCTTTTGTGCTTATATTGTTGACAAGCTTTGGTTCCATCTATGTTGTGTATTGCCTTTGAATCTGTACAACTTCCTTCAGCCCTTCTAGCAGCTTCTTGACTTCCATGGACAACAATGGGCCCTTGCTCCAAAGGTATCTTCATACATAAGTATGTTGGATGAAGTATTGCTTCCAAGGCATTGAGTGTCCCTCGACCAATAATTGCATTGTACGGGTATTCCATGCCAACAATGTCAAAAACAACTTGCTCAGTTCTTGTGTTGTGGACATAACCGAAGGTGACTGACATTGTGATTTTGCCAAGTGCCATAATCTGTCGTCCTCCGAAGCCACAAAGGGGGTGTGTAGCATCATGAATCTTGTCCTCTGGTTCTTGCATCTGCGTGAAAGCCTTTGCAAATATAATGTCTGCTGCACTGCCTATGTCAACCAGAACATTGTGGACCAGAAATCCCTTGATGACTCAGGATATGACCATAGCATCATTGTGAGGATAGTCTTTTAGCTGAAGATCCTCTTGGGAGAAGGTGATTGGGATGTGGGACCACTTGGACCAGATGAAGGGTCCTTGCACCCCAACATGCTGCACTCTTCTCTGTGCTTCCTTCTTCTGCTTCTTGTTGGCTCGCTCTGCACTTGAACCACCCGTGATTAGGAACACCAGCTTCGTAACCAAAGGTGCTACAGCTTGGTTGTTGAATGAAGCCATCGTCTCCACAGTGGAAGTGAGTTCACCGGAGGTGGGCGCCAATGTTGGGGACTTGTTCTCAAATGCTATGAGTTAAGTGTCGGTGCTTTGGGTCCGACCGTGCATCCGGGGTTGCCCCTCGAGGTGCTTTTTGGAGTAGGACGGTGTTACCGACTGTAGCTCGATGGTTCGTGCTAGATGCACGAGAGACAGTGGACAATTTTATACAGGTTCGGGCCGCTTAGAGAGGAGTAACACCCTACTTCCTGGTGTGGATATTTTATGTGGTGGTTACAGGGGAGTTCTCTAGTATGAGGGATACTAGAGAGCTGAGTAGACGGCTAATGAGTGAGTTGTTGTTTGAGGTGGTGCCCCCTAGGCCTTATATACTCGACCGTGGGGCGTTACATGCGGATATGATAACAACGTGCGCCTAAGTAATAGTGAACCGACTGAGCTTATCTTCCTATAATTTTGCCGACTTATCGTTATTCAGTTTCGACGCCTGAGGACGCAGCGCGGGAGAATCAGATCACTGCTGTGGATAATGCTTAAATCCATTGGGACACCTTGGCTTGAGTTGATCCAGTTTTGCATCGATCCACTCTGCCAGACATTCCTCTCCATGCCCACGAAGGGATGGCCTTGCGAAACAATGGGCCCAAGGCCTTTCGCGAGGTCTTCTAGCCTTCTAGTGGACCTGGGTGATATCTATCTCCCACAAGCCCCCAATCTGTGAGCTGATTTTGAAATAATCGGCCTAAAGATTCTAGGTCCAGCTTGCAGTTCCGATTTTAAAATGTGGATGCTTTGACAGTAGACTTGTCAAGTCATTGCTTTTGAGCTTTGATCGGTCAGCTTATGCTTTAGAGATCAGCACTTCGTTTTTGGAGGTTGAATGTAGCCCCCGAGCTTTGAGTGGATTACTGAAAATAATCCACTCAAAGGTCTTCATTTCCTGCCTTTTAGAAGCCATTGGTTCATCTTTGTCTTACGCTTTAGAAATCAGCATTTCATCATCAGTTCATGCTTTAGAGATCAGCATTCTGTCTTCTGGGATTAATGATTCATTGGGTGCACCTAGCCCCTGAGCTTTGAGTGGATTACTGAAAATAATCCACTCAAAGGTCTTCATTTCATGCTTTTAGAAATCATCATTTTATCTTTGTTGAATGCCTTAGAATTCAGCATTATATCATCAGCTTTATGCTTTAGAGATCAGCATATGGTTTTGCCTTTGAGATCAGCAATGCGATCTACCCATGTCCTGTTAGGTTTGAAATTTATTTGATCAGCGACAGATTGGACGTCCGATAGATGGCTCTTTGGCTAGTATTCATTTCGCTTCGTGCTTCAATGCTTCTGTTGATTAGACTTGTACTTCAGCAGCTATTTTTGGCTTTCCTCTGATCTCTATTGATATCTTCCTTCTGTCTTGATACATTCATTGTGTATACTGTATGGATGCGACTGCTTGGGAAAATCTATTGAAAATTCCTGGATGTCCCCCCCAATGGGTGTAGCCAAGGGACGGCTTGGTGCGCTGAGCGTTTAGCAAACTGCCCCTGAGTAGTAACTTGACGTGACCGCAGGGTGTAATCATATCGTCCAAGCAGTTGACTTCAGTCCCAATGGGTGTCGTGTTACGTGAAACGGCGTCTGCCGCCTGACTTGTTTCCAGACGATTTAAATTGCATATTGAATATTTGCGACTGTTTAGTGACCATGGGAGGAGATGAGCGGTTGCCTCCCGCCCCTATAAATAGAGCGCTTGCTTCACTGGTGTCTTCACACATTTCTCGGCCATTTGTTGCTTATTCTCCTCTTTTCTCTTCTCTTCTACACAACCATGGGCAAGAGCAAGAAAGGCGGAAGTTCATCGCACCATTCCGGTGACAAGCGGAAGCACGAGCCGAGTCCCCCCTCTGAGGACTTCGGTGACTCCGAGTACTTGGAGGAGAAGTTCTCCTCCGAGTCCGAGGGGTCGCCAGCCTACGCCTCTCCCGCGGTGTCGTCCGATGACTCGGACGATTCCCAGGGGATCGCCGCCGAGGTGTGGACGTACATCCGGGCCGTCGAGCGCTCCAGGCTCGAGGGCTCGGATGAGTCAGAGATCTCCTTGGACAAGGAGGACTCCTCTGACTTGTCTGAGGAGGGCAGCGGTGGTGACGGCGATGACGAAGGCGACGACGGTGACAAGGGCGACGGCAACGGCGACAAGGGCGATGGTGGCAGCGGCAAGGGCGACAGCGGTAGCGGCAGCGGAAGGGCTAGTGGCAAAGCGCTGCTGGCTTAAGTATTAGTATAGATAAGTAGCAGTAGAAGTAGTATTAGTAATAGTGAAATAATGTAGTAGTAGTAGTTAGTAGTATAGAGTAGTGTAAGTAGTGTGGTGTTGTAGTAATGTAATGTAGCAAAAAAGGGAAGGAAGGCCGGCTCATAATGAGTTGGTCTTTGAGTTTGTGGAAGGACTTCCCTTATCAATATATTGAAGAAAATTTTGTCTTGTTCTGAGTCTCTCCTTTTTGCTTTTCCATCGCTCTTTTATAGTCAATCAATAGCTTGTATTCATTCCCAGCATTGTCATTTGTTCTTAGAGATAACACCCGAGTAATGACTGGTAATTACTGAGTCGCATTTGGTTCTGCTGGTGTTTACATGAAGAAAACGGATGAGTTGTGCATTGCCAGCGTTTTTTAGAAATAACTATCGAGCTGCTCTGGACCATGTCGGCGTTTTAGAAGCCACGTCGACGCTTTAGAGGTAAGCGCCGAGTTATGCTGAGCCACATGGATGCTTTAGAAAAAGCCGCCGAGTTATGTTGGGCCACGTCGGCGCTTTAGAGATAGCTGTCGAGTTATGCTGGGCCACGTCGGCGCTTTAGAGGTAGCCGCCGAGTTATGCTGAGCCACGTCGGTGCTTTAAAGGTAGCTGCCGAGTTAGCCAGGACGTCTTGCTTTTTCTGAGTGATGACTTGGCACTTTTTAGAAACGGTGTCTGACCCGGGAAAACCCCATTTATATCACGTCGCTGCACGCCTCTACGTTCTGAGCCCTAACTTCACCTTTCTGCCTCCAAATATTACTCTGCTTCCCTCTAATTTCGCTTCCCTTCAATCCACTAGCGAGATTGCGATGGCGCCCAAGCGGAAGAACCAAAATTCTGCTGTAGTGGTCATTCCTCCCATCGACCCCAACAGCCAGTTGCCTTTCGCTGGTAATCACATGTCTGTTTTCGGAATCGGATCTGCTTCACCTTGTTGATGTTGGAATTCTTCCTCCGAAAGAGCTTTGTTCTTGGCAGATTCGTCGTGGGGTTACTGTCCCAATAGAGGATACCCACGAGTCCGTTGTTTATGTTCCTTTTCTTATCCGCGGCCTTGCTCTTCCCATTTCTCCCTTCTTCCGCGGTCTCCTTGATTTTTACAATCTGAACCTAACTCATCTGAATCCCAATTCCATTCTGCAAATCTCTATCTTTGTTCATCTGTGCGAGGCCTACCTCGGAGTCCTTCCCCACTTTGGTTTATGGAAGTATCTGTACCACTGTCGACCTGGGATGGCTGGGGGTCAACACCAAATCGTGGGTGGTGCGAGTCTAGAAATGCGGTGCGGAAGGAAAATGGGATATCTTGATATTCCACTTAAGGACAGCATTAAGGGGTGGCGTCTTGAGTGGTTTATTGTGGAAAACCATGGCAAGTCCCTCCCCCCTCGGTCAGGAAGACAGACAGATGTGTGCACTCCAAACTGGATTGAGTCTCCTACTGCTGTGGAAGTAGCAGAGGGTAAGGTTCTGCTTGTTGAAGTCTATCTGCTAAAGGAAAGAGGTTTGACCGCCGAAGCTGTGGTTGCTGATTTTGTTTTTAAGAACATCTAGCCCCTGAAGGATAGAGCATATCTGGCTTACTTGTACAGTGGTGTTACTGACTCCACCTGGGTTACTAATAGGAGAGTTCCTGCTAAGGACTTGGTGAGCCGGTTAGACATGATCTTGAGAGGCAAAGTATCCAATGTTGGTGCTCCTGTTGCCTACTCTGCTTGGAATCTGCCACCTCCTAAGTCCTTTTTCAATTTTGTGTCTAATCCTCCTGCTGGTGATAGTGGTCTGGGTCTTAGAGTGCGACCCTCTTCCGAAGATATTGAGGCAGTGGTTGCTTCTCTTTGTGATCTTCCCAGTGATGACAGGCAAGTTCATTTTGAGATGACAGCGAGTCCAGATGATGCAGAGATGAATGTTGTGCTCGATATGTTGGCTGGAGAATCTTCTGACTCGGCCCCTGCTGAAACAATGGCTGTTCTAGTTATACCAGAGCCTGACAAAACAATGGATGCCCAAAAGCCTGAGGGTACTCGCCCAAAGCGTCGTTGCCAGGTCAGTCGTCCGGCTGCGCCTGCTGAAGAAAAGAAGAAGAAAAAGAGATGGCTTCAGCGATTGTCATGCTTGGACTAGGGTGCTGGCCCTTCTGCTCCTGCTGCTGAAGAAGTACCGGCAGAGGTCTTTACTGGAGTTGATCCCACTGGTGGTGTACCTGCTGAAGTTAACCCCAATGGGTGTGACCGTGCACCGACTGACCCCAATGGGTGTGACCCTGCTGAAGCTGGACCCAATGGGTGTAATCCTGTTGCAGCTGAGCCTAATGGGTGTGATCCTGCACCATCTTTTGTCTGCATTTTTGATGAGGACGAAGAAGGATAAGAAGTTCCACTAATTCGCAAGAATAGCCGACTCTACAGAGGTAGTAGGGGAGATAGTGATATTCCTTCTCCAGCCCTGTCTGCTCTTGTTAGCCTTCAGGATCTATCTATAACAGATTTTGATCAGACCCTTGAGGATGTCATTCCTGGGGATATGCTGTCAGAGCCGACTGATGGTGATATGATGGATGTTTGTTCTGACATTCCAGATGTGGGATTAGAGGTATCTCGGGCAGCATCTCACGCATCGTCGACCTTGGAAGGCAGTCTTCGGTGTCAAGAAGTTAGTCAAGATTGCCTGACTACCATGGAGGTGACTGAGGGTCCTTCAGCCTTAGAGGTGGCTGTTGCAGAAAACTCAGCTCCCAAAGGTGGTGCTGGCGATTACCCAGCCACCGAGGGTGTTGCCGGTAATGATCCGGCTTAGGTGGGTATCGCAAGCTGCAACCCAGCCCCCAAGGGTGTTGCCGGTAGTGATCCGGCTCCGATGGGCAGTGCGAGCTGCAACCCAGCCCTTGAGGGTGTCCGAGCGAACTCTGCTTACCATACCTCCATGGATGTCCACGCCGGGTCGTATCCACCACATTCTGATGGAGTGATAGTGATGCATACTTCTTTAGCTTCAAGTGAGGGAGTCGCCTTAGAGGTCGGTGCACCGGATGACAAGATTCTGATATCTGCTGGTGGAGCTGGATCAACCCCCGACGATGCTTTTCAAATTGTTCTAGTTGATCTTCCTTCGTCGAGTTATAACACAACTTCTCATGACTTGGGATTGCCTTCATTCTTTTCTAATCTTCAGGTAAATTAGCTTTTTTTCATTTTGTCATTCCTCCTGGTAAATTACTTTCTTCGTACTCACTTGTTTTTGATAACAGGCTTTGGTTGATGGGATGTCTGCTCAATTGAGATCACATGGCGCTGCTGTTCCAGAAGGAGTTCTGTCTTTGACGCTGTGGAATCCATTGCTGCTTCAGAGACAGATAGCTGATTTGAAAGCGTTAAATGCTGGTTGGTACCTTTGCTTCTTTCTTGGCTGATTGATTAATTTGTTTTTTGACTATGTATCTTTCTTCGGTTGCTTTTTGTCAGATATGACCCGGAAGTACTCTGAGCTCGAGGAGAAACATCTTCAGTATCAAATCGACTCAACCGGCGGTATTCTAGGCTTGAGGAGAAGTATTCCCAAGGTCAGATCGACCTGGCCTAGGTTTCTGCTTCTTTAGATGACGCAAATTCTTTGAATTCCTCTCTTAATTGGATCGACCTGGCCCAGGTTTCGACCTAGCCTAGGTTTCGACCTGGCTCAGCTTGACTCTGAAAGAGTAGCTAACGAGGTAAGCTTACTTAATTGGATCTACCATGTTTTTTACTGATTTCTAGATATCTGAGAGCTGATTCTTGTCTGTAGGAAGAGAAACGAGCACTTGCAGCTTCTCACGACAGTCTGAATCGGTTATATCGTGACACCAGCAATTCTCTAACCATCTTGGAGAGGAGCCACCGCTTCACCATGGCAGATCTGGATCATCATCACCATGAACTGCAAGTATCCCAAGATGAGATCCTGTGGCTCAAGCAGCTGGTGTCAAGCAAGGACTCTGTCATTAAAGATCTGCGTGCCTCCAAGAGGTCAGTCGCCTAGGAGCTAGAGGCCGCTCGACTGGCTGCCAAGGTTGCAGAGGACAACTGCGCTATTTTGAAGACCCAGTGTGACAAGGCTATGGACAAAGCCATCCGCGTGGGGCGAATCTTGATGAGAAGGCCTAGTGTTGTTGTTCCTGATGACATTGTTGCGGACGTCAAGGTTGCCCATGATGCTTCGAGTCGCCCTTCATCCTCGATTGCTCCTGTGAAAGACATTGCCAAGTAGAGATGTTTTGTTGTGTTTTAGAAGATATTGAATGCACTTGTGAACTATGTGTGTGTGATCAGCACGTTTGAATACTCGGTAGGATATTAGAATGTGCTCTTGGCGCTGAAAACTATAACATTTTGTTTCTGTTGTTAGAATTCAACAGTTGTCATAAATGATTGTAGAAGTGCAATGTGCTGGTTTTGGAATCTTTTTCTAACTTATGCTAATTGATCAGCTAGTAAGGCATAGAGATCGCCCTAAGATGAGTAAACACGAGCATGTTACGCTAAGTCATGAGCATGTTGCACCGTCTTAAGTCATTGCCGACTTAAGGTGATTGCTCCGTTAGTAGGGTATAGTGGTCACCCTAAGTTGAGTAAGCGTGCCCATGTTGCACTATCTTAAGTCACTGCTGACTTAAGTCGATTGCTCCGTTAGTAGGGTATAGTGGTCACCCTAAGTCGAGTAAGCGTGAGCATGTTGCACCGTCTTAAGTCACTACCGACTTAAGCCGATTGCTCCGTTAGTAGGGTATAGTGGTCACCCTAAGTCGAGTAAGCGTGAGCATGTCGCACCGTCTTAAGTCACTGCCGACTTAAGTCGATTGCTCCGTTAGTAGAGTATAGTGGTCACCCTAAGTCGAGTAAGCATGAGCATGTCGCACCGTCTTAAGTCATTGCCGACTTAAGCCGATTGCTCCGTTAGTAGGGTATAGTGGTCACCCTAAGTCGAGTAAGCGTGAGCATGTCGCACCGTCTTAAGTCACTGCCGACTTAAGCCGATTGCTCCATTAGTAGGGTATAGTGGTCACCCTAAGTCGAGTAAGCGTGAGCATGTTGCACCGTCTTAAGTTACTGCCGACTTAAGCCGATTGCTCCGTTAGTAGGGTATAATGGTCACCCTAAGTTGAGTAAGTGTGCTAATTGATAATAAACAGATCGAGTGCCCATGAGAATGAAATCTTTTATTGATGATGTATTTTCCAATTACAGAATACAATGCTGTTCCGATAGCTTTTGGGATCTTGCTAAGGGTAAAACTTCCTGAGGTGCTCTATATTCCATGAATTTCCTATTTCTGTGCCATCCATTTGAGTAAGCCGATATGATCTTGGCCGAGAGACCTCCGCTACTACAAATGGCCCTTCCCATAGTGGTGACAATTTATGCCGTCCATCCCCCGTTAGAATTCGGCGAAGAACCAAGTCTCCCACTACAAAGGATCGATGTCGTACAGCCTTATCATGATAGCGCCTCAAGGTTTGCTGGTATCTAGCTGACTGAATTACTGTATTCAATCGCTCTTCCTCCAATACGTCAATATCCTCTAGTCTGGTAGCCTCTGCCTCAGCTATGTTTTCGAAGACCAGCCTTGGTGCCCCAAACCTGAGATCGGTAGGTAGCACTGCCTCCGAACCCACTACACGACGGTTCACTTACAGCGACCTACGGTTGGTTGCTAAAACGGCCTTCAGCGACCTACAGTTGGTCGCTAAAAACTTTTAGTGACCCATAAGGATGGTCGTTGTAAGTGTCGTCGCTAAAGGCTTTAGCGACCGACATCTTTTTAGCGACCGACCGTCCGTTGCTAATATTGTATATTTAGCGACCAACCGTGGGTTGTTGTACTATAGATTTAGCAACCAATCGTAAGTCGTCATACTATACATTTAGCAACCAACAGAAAGTCGCCCTTTTTACAGTTGTTATTAATAAAAATATACATTTAATTAAGCACCACAAATCACAGATTTTTATACACAAATCATAAAGACATACACAGTTAATCAGTATACCACAGCCATAGATCTATCACATAAACACAAAAGCACCACAATTATATATTCACAAAAGCATCACAATTATAATATCATTCACAACTAGATCATTTATAGATAGCTAGCTAGATCATTCACAAAGGCTCTAGAGATGATCAGTCACAAAAGCACCACAGCGACATCACTCCAGCTTGAAGCAGTTCAAAAGCCCACAACTACATCACTAATGTTTCATATCACTCCAGCTATTGTTCAAAAGCCCACAACTACATCACTCTAGCTGCTCCAGAGTTGATCAGTCACAAAAGCAAGACATGTGAAATTTATGTAGAAGACTTCGCAAACTGTCCATCTTCAACTGGTACTGCTATCTTTGCTTCCATATCATCCTAGCATCAAGATTAAAACTTAGTCTAGCGTAACACAAGTCGAAAATGAAGGGAAAAAGGTAAATAGGTACTTACAATAGCTTTCTAAACAGTTTCACTAAATCTTTTTCTTGATGTAATGCATCTCCTTAAAAAAACAATTGCACTTGGTTATATTTTTCTTGTCGCTGAAAAGATATCAAATATATTTAGTGAGCATGTAGATCAAAACATAAGCTACAGGTTGGTTTAGAAATAATTGGGAAAACTTATAAGACATATAAAAAACTCAATAAATATCATGTAATATTTTAGAGATGCTAACTAAAGATCACTGTTTTAGTTTTAAATGTAATAGTACCATGAAATTTCTCATGTTGTCCTCAAGATGACTTTTTAAGTGGAAAAGGGTGAGGCCATTCACTCCCATTGTCCACATGATAGTTTTTTGTGTTGCTTCTGTAGGATTGATTATAGCAATCAGTCTAACAATGATATATCATTATAGAAAGTTCAATTAGATAACCAATACATGCCAACCTAACAACAACAAATGACTCATTACCATTTTACAAGTTCTGAAGCAGGCTATACGCATCCTCGCAATAGGTATGGGTTAGGGTTGTGCAAACTAAACCCACCTAATAGGTGTGGGCTAGGGTTGTGCAAACAGCAAACTGGACCTACCTAGGGGACCAAATCAAGCATGCTTATGAAGTAAATGCTGATGCCATATACACTAACTTATGCAGACACTTGAAAAAGTGCAAGTACACATTATTACCTGAGTTTTTTATTTCAAAACATCTTGCCCCACCACAAGCGACCTAACTCGTTGGTCCATTATTAGCCCATCCATGTCAACCTGATTAAGATTCTCAAAATCAGAATCATATATACATTTTAGTTCCATGCGGCATGTATACAGCTTGATTGTTCCTTACAAACTAGGGAATAACACATTTTGGATGCCATTGTCCATAGAAAAATAAATGTGAAATTCTGAAAACCAATTGGAAGGAAACAAGCACATATACAAATTGAAAGGCATGGACAGAGATAGCTCCAGAAAACTATATTCACCAAAAGTTAAATCAACAGATGCAATTCAAATACCCCAGCTGGCCAGCTTAATATGCGATGAAAACCATACTACAAAATTACAGAAACAAATGTAAGAGACAACTTAAAAGACGCTAACCATGCGTTGTCTAGATGATTATGACTCTGTAGTTAAACATAACAGAGGAATACAAAAAAGATGACGGACGTCTTAAATATGGTGCCACCGGATTTTTGGGTTTCCTATACTAGAAATTTATTTTGGATGGAAGCATATTTACTGTTGGTGTTTCAAATAGTTTTTAAATTTTCATGGGCGCAAATACTACTATCGCAACTTGTCACAAATATCTACCTTTATCCTATAGATTCAGTGAAGCATAAAAATAATTGATTTAAGATAAGCCTACAAATTGATTTATCTAGTGATCAAAGGAGTATTTAACTTTTTAATGACCCATAAGCAAGATAATAAAAAAGAAAAAAATACTTGGCACTTGGAAGGACACCCCATGTCAACTTTTGCAACTTATAAGTTACAACCACACGAGCTTAGGCCTGAGAAGATACTAAAAACACCAACACTAATTACATGTAAGCAGATAGCATTAGAGCATCTTTTGTCCGTGAAACTAACGCTGACATTAATAACTACATTCAGCAGTCTAATTGCAAAGACACATTTGGAATAAAAGGAATAAGAATAGCACCCTGTGTTGCAAAAAGGCACAAATGCACTTCTCAGGGGGAAAATATCTTCCCTAGGATTATATGCCATGTTTTTTTCACATACAACCAATTTTACAGATGCATGGACTGGAGTAAACAAGCACCTGAAATAGGGTAGACGACTTGACGAACTCAATGGTTGCTGCTTTGCCGTAGGGGCTTAGGAGAAGATTGTAAAGCTGAAAAGACTACATATAGATAGACATTGTAAACAGGTGTGTAAGCAAACCCCTTTGGCTGCCACAAACAAATAATCGAATTCTCTGCGAACGGTTGTTGGTTACACATAGAGGCACAGCGCTGGCTTGTCGCCTGCCTGCTAGGTGGGCTTGGCGTGGATGAGGTCGGTGATCTGCAGCGCATGGTCCTCGGATCTGGCCTTGGTGACGAGACTGGAGATTACGAAGAGAACGCACTCCAAATCTACAAAAGCAAAGTTAAAAGGCTCAAGCAAATATCATCTCTGAATTCGGAAAGAAAGGAAGAACGTACCTTTGTCTGTGCACGCGACAGGGAGAATAGGTGCAGGTTAGCAGAGACGAGCATGGGGCTGCGGCGTCGGTGATGCGTGCCGCCGAGCGCCGGATGGGGCCGTGGCGTCGACGACCACCGGGATGGCGCCGCGGCGTCGGGAACCACACGAGCAGCAGGCGGCGGCGGCTGCTGCGTACTAGATTGAGATGTGGAATAGAACGTGGATAGGGTTTTTCTTATCCTGTTCTCGGCGTAATGGAATAGAACATGGGGCATCTGTAAGTAAATAAGAAAAAAACTAGCACAATAGACAGCAAAACCAAGTGTAGTCTAGTTGGTTGTGTCATTCATGTTTAAGTCAACAGATTCAAGGTTCAAAACCTTAAAAATCATTTTTTACAATTCGTATTTTTTTCATAATTCTTTTTTTCTTTTCTACAATTCTTTTTCTTTACTACAATTTAGCGATCAATGTTTATTTGTTTTAATTAATTTTTAGTCACTAACATCTACAGGTACGTTCAGGCTATAAGATTTGATAGTGATCCTTGCTCTATAGCAACTCACCGCTAGTCCCCGACGACATCTATAGCGACCAACCATAAGTTGTTAAATTTCTAGACTTTTAGCGACCAACTGACCGTTGCTACAAAAGGATTTAGCGACTGACCGTTGGTCCCTAACCTTTAGCAACCAACATTTGGTACCTAATAAGGGTCTCTAAAGATCAACCGTCGTGTAGTGACCATAGACCATGAAGAAACAAGTATTTCCATGCAGAGCTCGACTAGGTTGAGTTCTTAAGCTCCAAACCACATACGGCAACTCCCTGATCCATTTTCCCGCGAACTTTTCATTCTTGTCAAAGACTTTCTTCCTGAGTGCTTCCTGTATCATTCCATTAGCCCTTTCTACTTGACCGTTGGCCCTTGGATGTGCTACTGACACATATTTGATCTGGATGCTTCGTTGTTCGCAGAAATCAAAGAATTCAGAGCTAGTGAAATTGGATCTCAGGTCGGTTATGATGCTATTCGGTATCCCAAACCTGAATATTATATCTTGCATGAACTCCAATGCTTTGGCTGAAGTCAGAGAAGCAATGGGTTTGTATTCTATCCATTTGGTGAATTTGTCAATGGCGACCAACACGTGAGTGTATCCTCCCTGAGCTTTTTTGAAAGGTCCAATCATGTCCAATCCCCAGCACGCAAATGGCCATGTTACGGGTATGGTCTGCAGTTGCTGTGCTGGTAAATGCTGCTGCTTTGATAAGAATTGGCAAGCTTCACACCTCTAGACTAACTCGGCTGCATCACTCTTTGCTGTCGGCCAGTAGAAACCAGACCTGAAGACCTTCCCAACCAGAGTCCTGGACGTTGCGTGTATCCCGCACTGTCCGGCGTGGATCTCATCTAACAGTTGCTTCCCAGAAGCTGAAGGAATGCACTTCATGAGGACTCCTACTGCGCCCCTTCTGTACAGTGCATCCCCAATGAGGGTGTAGTGGGCTGACTACCTTGCGATGCGTTCTGCTGCAGCTTTGTCATCCGGTTCCTCTTCATTCTTTATATATCTGATGATGGGCTCCCTCCAGTCATTAGAGTCTGACTCTGGCTGGCTCAAAACATTGCACTCTTCTATTTGATCTGGGGAAATGCTTGGGCGTGACACCTCTTGGACGAAAACTCCAGGTGGAACCTAGGTTCGACTGGATCCTAGTTTTGACAACGCGTCTGCCGCCGCGTTGTGATCTCTTTCCACATGATCAAATTCTAGCCCTTCAAATTTGTCTTCCAGCTTTCGGACGGCTGTGCAGTACTTGCCCATAGAGTCATTCGAGCAATCCCATTCTTTATTTATCTAACTTATGACCACCAGTGAATCTCCATATACCATCAACCTCTTAATGCCCAGTGATATGGCAATGTTCAATCCGTGGATTAAAGCTTCATATTCTGCTGCATTATTGGATGTTGAGAATAACAACTGAAGAACATATTTGAGTTGTTCACCTCCAGGTGCAATGAAGAGGATCCCTACGCCTGCCCCCTGTAGCTTTAGCGAGCCATCGAAATACATCCGCCATACTTCTGCAATCTCTGGGTTATCTGGTACTTGTTGCTCGGTCCACTCTGATACGAAGTCAACTAGTGCTTGAGTCTTTATTGCAGTACGAGGCCGAAACAAGATGTCGTGAGCTCCCAGCTCGTAGGCCCACTTGGCTATTCTTCCAATGGCTTCTTTGTTTTGGAGAATATCCCCTATTGGAAACCCAGTGACTACTATGACTTTGTGGTCGTCAAAGTAGTGACGGAGCTTGCGTGCAGTTAGAAGTACTGCGTATAATAGTTTTTGAACTTGAGGATACTTCTTCTTAGATGGCCCCAGAACTTTGCTGATGAAGTAGACAGGATGTTGTACTGGATACACGTGTCCTTCCTCTGCTCGCTCGACTACCAACGCGGTGCTCACCACGTGAGTCATGCAAGAGATGTACAACAGCAAATCTTCTGCCGGCTGGTTTCGCATGGCTCGGCGTGGCGGCTTCAGCACTGGCGGTGTGGTCAGGAACTTCTTTAGTGCATCAAGAGCTTCCTGAGCTTCTGAGGTCCACTGGAACTTATCCACCTTCTTGAGCAATTTGTAGAATGGTAGGCATTTTTCTCCTAACCTTGATATGAACCTGCTTAAAGCTGCCATGCATCCAGTAAGTCTTTGCACTTTCTTCTATGACTGTGGTGCTTCCATCCTCATGATAGCCTCGATCTTTTCCAGGTTAGCTTTAATCCCTCGGTGGCTGACAATGAATCCAAGCAACTTCCCTGCTGGCACTCCAAAGACACATTTTTCTGGATTGAGCTTCCACCGATATCGCCTTAGACTGTTGAAGACCAGTTGCAAATCTTCAATGAAATTTTCTAAGTTTTCTGTCTTGATCACCACATCATCAACATAGGCTTCTACCTGCTTGCCCCAGTGATTAGCTAAGCATGTTTGAATGGCTCTCTAGTAAGTCGCTCCAGCGTTCTTAAGGCCAAACGGCATGGAGGTATAACAGAAAGCTCTAAACGGGGTAATGAATGTTGTTTTTTCCTCGTCCTCTTTTGCCAAGCTGATTTGATGGTATCCCGAGTAGCAATCCAAGAATGATAGTATAGAGCATCAGACGGTTGAATCTACCACCTGATCTATTCTAGGAAGTCTGAAGGGATCCTTCGGACAGTGTTTGTTGAGATCTGTATAGTCGACGCATATGCGTCAATCCACTTTATTCTTTTTGAGTATAAGAACAGGATTTGCTAACCACTCAGGATGCAGTACTTCTCTAATGAACCCTGTTGCGACTAAGCGAGCTAGCTCGGCACGGATGGCTTCTCTCTTGTCGGGTGTGAAACGACGCAACTTTTGTCGAATCGGCCTCGCCTGGGGATAGACCTTCAGTTTGTGCTCGACCAGTTCTCTCGGGACTCTCGGCATATCCGCAGGTTGCCATGCGAATACGTCTCGGTTATCTTGCAGAAACTGGACGAGCGCGCCTTCCTATTTGTCATCCAAGCTGGAGCTGATGATGGCGGTCTTGCGTTCATCAGCGAATCCGAGGTTGATTCTTTTTGTTTCCTCAGTCGGCCGCATAGAGGTCACAGCTTGAGCTTCATTTGCAGGTACTGCAAGGTCCTCCTCAGGCTTTGAGTTCGCCTGCGCGAAAGAAGTCGTTGATGATTTAGTGGTGAGGGCCGCCTGAATGGCCACTCGGAAGCATTCTGCGGCACCTTGGAAGTCAGCACGCATAGTGATGATTCCTTGTGGTCCTGGCATCTTCAATATCATGTATGTATAGTGCGGAATGGCCATGAATTTCGCTAATCCTGGCCTGCCGATGATAGCGTTGTATCCACAGTCGAAGCTTGCTACCTCGAACCTCGGGAACTCGGTTCTGTAGTTCTCCGAAGTTCCGAAGGTGACCGGCATGTAGATGTGTCCGAGTGGATATTCTCCCTCAGTCGGCACAATGCCGAAGAAAGGAATGTCTGATTCGTGGAGCTCTTTGAGTGCGACTCCCAAGCCTAGGAGTGTTCGGGGGAAGGTGACGTTGATGCTGCTTCCCCCGTCCACTAACACCTTCTTTACCCTACTCTCTCGGATCACCGGATCGACGAGGAGCGGGTATTTCCCTGGATGATCGAAGTTGAGCCACTGATCCGCCCGAGTGAAGGTGATCGGGTGTTCGGACCATCGATACAGGGCAGGAGGACTGGTGGCCGCCACCAGTATCTGACGGTCGTTGAGCTTTTGTTGCCTCTTGCTCTCTTGCGATCCATGTCCGCCGAAGATGACGTTGACTTGTCCATCAACGCGCGGGAATGCTCCACCTCCTCCTCCTTCCTGCTGCTGGGGTTGTCGAGGTTCTCCGGGTCCTCCTCATGGTGGGGGAGGTGGCAGGTTGGAAGGGTCGGCCGTTCCCGATGGAGTGCTTGAAGTCTCTACAGTTCCGGAGGGTGTGGCGCATGTCCTTGTGGTACGGACATTAGGCATCAAGGATGTCGTCCATGTCTGTTCGCCTCCGCGGGGTGCCCCTCGGGCACGAGAGATGGGTGGTCCGGCAGCGTGGACTTCTTCGCGAGGCCTATTCTCCCAACGCTTGTCGAATTGTTGGTTAGTGTCGCGTCGTGGTGCCAGCGGTGTAGGCTTCGTTCCTCTGATGAGGTCCTGAGCCCATTCGTCGGTGGTGATGTAGAGGTATGCTTCCCTGAATAGTTGCTCGGAGGTAGTCGGCGCCTTTTGCAGTATGGCTTGGACGAAGGCTCAGTCATTAGATCCCCGGTAGAAATCCTCGATCACTGTTGCTTCCGTGACCTCGGGGATACGATTTCTCATGGTCTGAAATCTTTTGAGGTATGACCAGAGAGTTTCATCCCCTCGACGCCTGATAGATTTGAGGTCCCAATGCTGTGCCGGCTTGTCGGAGAGGGATTGGAAGTTGGCGATGAAACACCGACTGAAGTCGCTCCAATCGTCGATGCAGTGTCGGGGCAGGTGTCGTAGCCATTGCAGCACATCTTGCCTAAGGACAATGGGCAGATATGCAGTCATCACATCTTCAGTTGCCCCAGTGGCCCGGGCAGCGGTGGTATAGATGGCCAACCAGCCTCGCGGGTCCTACTTAGGCTTGTACTTGTCGACGTTGGAGACCTTGAAGTTAGGGGGCCACTAAATGGCCCTGAGACATGGAGTGAGCGCCGATACTCCACACGTGTCCTCCTGTCGACGATTGTGGTGTCTGTCCTAGGGAGGGGAGTTGTCGACGTGCTGCCTCGACCGTCCCCGGGTTGTGCCGCCAGTTGAAGCTATTGCCGACTCAACCCTGGTGGCTTGACTTCGTACAGGTATGCCATGATCCCGATCATACTCTTCTCGGCGTCGAATCTCGTTCTCATGTCGTCGTTCGCGCGAAGCGTTGATGGAGCTCTGTGCGTCCCGTCGACTATTGATGGTGTGTCGTAGATCGCTCGGAGGATGAGCGAGAGGCAAAAGGTGGTTAGCTACCCAAGTAAGTAGCCGCCAATAGCCCTTGGCGTCTGGAGTCCGGGGGAGGCCATCAGCTATCCGAGCCAACACTCCACCGACCTCGCTCGGTGTGTTCATGGCTCGGGCGAAGTTGAGGTTCAGATTTCGTCCGAGGAGAGGGTTTTCCCGACGTTGTCTCGCCTCCTACTCGGCCTGCTCTTGAGCTTGCCGACGATCACATCGGCAGGAATTCCTCCTCTCCCTAAAAGCTTGTTCATCTGGAGTTTCTCCCACCTCCGAGATCTCATCTCGCGACACAGGCTACGCCGGGTCTCGTTCTCCGGCTTCAGGATGTCGCCGGGCGTTACAGCGTCGGTTCCTTCGTCGATGAGCGTCCCGCTGAGGTGGTTCTTCCCCAGGCATGGTTGGTTCGTTGTCGGAGATGGGGGACAATTCCACTCTCCCCCCGATAAAGAGAACATCAGGGTAGAACGGAGTTGTCGTGACGACAAGCTTCTTTCTGTTCTTCTTTGAGGGTGGAGGCACCAGAAGGGCAGCTTGATGGGTCTTTGTTTCTTTTTCCTCGTAATCCGTGTCCACTCTTCTGTGGATGAGGTGGTCAACGGGGTTCTTCGAGTGAATGAATTTTCCGCTCCTGGCTTGTAGGAGATAGTCTTCCCTCGAAGCGCTGGAGGTTGCGCTATTTCCTACTTCGTTTCGATTTTCCTGGAGATTATTGAGGAAGGTTTTCTCTCCGGCGAATCTGCTATGTGATGTAGAATTCCTTCTTCGTCTGCCACGGATGAGATGGTTCCGAAGCAGAACACGGATCTAGGGCGGAGAGCGATCTTGTGCTGGAAAGTGACGGCCATTGAGCTAGCTTGGATCAGTGACACACCCCCTACCTGGCGCGCCAGCTGTCGGTGTTTTGGGTCCGACCGTGCACCCGGGGTTGCCCCTCGAGGTGCTTTTTGGAGTAGGACGGTGTTACCGACTGTAGCTCGATGGTTCGTGCTAGATGCACGAGAGACAGTGGACAATTTTATACAGGTTCGGACCGCTTAGAGAGGTGTAACACCCTACTTCCTGGTGTGGATCTTTTATGCGGTGGGTTACAGGGGAGTTCTCTAGTATGAGGGATACTAGAGAGCTGAGTAGATGGCTAATGAGTGAGTTGTTGTTTGAGGGGGTGCCCCTAGGCCTTATATACTCGACCGTGGGGCGTTACATGCGGATATGATAACAACATGCGCCTAAGTAATAGTGAACCGACTGAGCTTATCTTCCTATAATTCTGCCGACTTATCCTTATTCAGTTCCGACGCCTGAGGATGCAGCGTGGGAGAATCAGATCACTGCTGTGGATAATGCTTAAATCCATTGGGCCGCCTGGGCTCGAGTTGATCTAGTTTTGCGTCGATCCACTCTGCCAGACATTCCTCCCCAGGCCCACGAAGGGATGGCCTTGTGAAACAATGGGCCCAAGGCATTTCGTGAGGTCTTCTAGCCTTCTAGTGGACCTGGGGGATATCTGTCCCCCACATTAAGAACAAGGCAACACAAAACATTAGTGGTTAAAGTCCTTCGTCCTGTGAAGCATTATCTCCCTTAGGATATAGTGATCTTCAGACGAAGGTTATGAAGGACGTACCTTCATCATCATAGTGTATATTAATGAAAGTAGAAGCATATGAAACATGAGAAATAACATGAATAATCACATGACATCATTAATATATCTTTATTATATCATCATGAATGAACATGAACAATATTGAATTACATTTATACCTTCAGCTTGATAGAAGGCGAAAGTCCAAGTGTGACGTGCGAGTGAATACAAGTTAGCGTGAACAGTACAGGGTTACTGTTCACCTATTTATAGGCGTGGGACGAAGCCCGGTCGAAATTACATTTATGTCCTTAACAACAAATTACAAATGTGACACAAACTATTAGGGACTGAACGGTCTTTTCCTCTTTAAGTCAGTGCCGCCCTTCGTCTCAAGGCACGTCATTATGCCGAAGCTTTCTGGGTTTTAGCTTCGGCTTGTGCCTTCATGCCGTGTCAGTTCGCATATCATACTGCTGAAGGTGTTTTTGCTTGGAGGACCTTCGGTGACGAAGCAGGCCCCCAACACTATACTTGGCATAGAGTTGATTATCCCTTAGCTTTTGTAGCACCAATCTCAGATGTTCCTCATGATCGCTATCACTCTTGGAATAAATAAGAATATCGTCGATGAATACCATGACGAATCTGTCCAGATACTCCATAAACACCTTATTCATCAGATTCATAAAATAAGCTGGTGCATTAGTTAGTCCAAATGACATAACTGTGAACTCATATAAAGCATATCAGGTCGAGAAAGCCGTCTTGGGAATATTCGATGGCCTAATCTTCATTTGATGGTAACCCGATCAAAGATCAATCTTCGAGAATACCCTAGCACCTCTTGTCTGATCAAATAAATCCTCAATGCAGGGTAACGGATACTTGTTCTTGACAGTAACATCATTAAGGGATCTGTAATCCACACACATCCTTTGTGATCCATTTTTCTTCTGTACAAACAGAACCGGCGCTCCCCAAGGTGAGGAACTCGGACGAATGTACCTAGCCTCTTGTAACTCCGTTAACTGCTTCTTAAGTTCTTTTAACTCTTCTACAGACATCATGTATGGCCGTTTAGAAATAGGAGTAGTCCCAGGTAAGAGATCAGTGACAAACTCAACTTCTCTATCTGGTGGCATCCCTGGTAACTCCTCTGGAAAGACATCCGGAAAATCTCTAACCACCTAGATGTTGTCACCAACAAACTCCCCATCTATAAAGAATGTCGCACGTTGGGTAGAAGTAGTTACTGCAATTTCAACTTGAAACCTTTCTCCTTCGGGGCTGGTGAGTTCTACAGTACCCCTACCACATTGTATAATGGCTTTTGCCTTTCTTAGCCATGACATACCAAGGATCAGATCTATACTGCCTGCCTCTAATATTATAGTGGTAGCCCAGAATTCTCTTCCCATAATTGTTAATGTCAATCTATGTGTCATATAACTCACCTCAACAGGCCCTTTAGGTGTAATTACTACCATTGGTGTTTTCATATTTTTCAGTGGTAACTCATTTGTGTTGGCATATCGAGCAGACATGAATGAATGGGTAGCACCAGAATCAAATAATATTGTTGCAGGAATTGCATTAATGTAAAACATACCAAGTGTGATGTCAGCTCCTTCCGCAGTAGCATCAGCGCTGACCTGATTAACCCTAGCAATAGAGAATCCCTTGCCAGATCCCGGAGTCTGTTGTTTGTTCTGAACTGGGGTAGTAGCAATCCTCTATGGGCAAACATTTGCATAATGTCCAGTCTTCCCACACTTGTAGCAAGTAGTGCCTGCACTCTGTCCTGAAAATTTCATCGAGGTGCTAGTGGGGGTAGCCTGACGAGTCGACGGAGTCCCCTGAGGTGATTGCTGAGCTGGACGCTGGCCTCCTCCAGTGCGAACTGGTATACCTTGGGGTGAACTATAGCGAGGACGAACACTGCTGCTTCCCTATCCCTAGGATATCGCCTTCCTCTTCAAATCTCCAAGCTAAACACGCTTGTGTTCAATAGCTAGGGCTTTATCGAGCAGCCTCTGGAATGATGGAAACGTATGTGCCACTAGAGCATACTGTAGAGGTCCATTGACTCCTTCAATAAAGTGCTCCTGCTTCCTCTCATCTTTAGCAACTTCATCTGGTGCATATCTGGAGAGCTGAATGAACTTGTCGCGGTACTCGCTTACTGACATGCTCCCCTGCTTTAGAGACAGAAACTCTTTCTTCTTAATTTTCATCAGTCCAGCTAGTATATGATAGTTCCTGAAGTGCATAGCGAACTCCGCCCATGTGATAGTATCAGCAGCATCGTGGGCAGCAGTGTATGAATCCCACCAATCAGCAGCAGGACCTGTCAGACGACCAAAAGCATATAGAACCTTCTCCCGGTCAGAGCATTGGGAAATAATCAACATATTCTCCACAGACTTCAGCCAATTATCAGCGTCAAGTGGATCAGGAGAACTGGCGAACGTGGGTGGCTTATGGCTCATGAACTCCCGATGCTTGTCCTGGGGTGGAACTGGTGGTGGAGGTGGAGGCAGTGGTGCTTGTTGTTGTTGTTGTTGCTATTGATGTTGCGCCCTTCTCTCCTGGTGTGTCTCCTCTCGCTCTTGGTGCATTTCTTGGCGTATATCCTCTCGCTCTTGGCGCATCTCCTGGCGTTCCTGCCGCATCTGCACGTGCATATCCTCCATGGTGTCTGCCATCTATTGCATTATCCTCATCTGTGCTGCAACAGCGGGATCAGCTCTGGCTGGTGGAGGCTGTGGAGGATCCATCTTAGGTTGTTGTTGTTGTGGTTGTCTAAATATCCTCCGAGTGTGTCGATTGGGAGGTAGATCAATTCCACCACCCTTCCTGATATTGACCATCTGAGTTAGAAACATATGGTAATAAAGAAAGGATTGTAGACAAGGCAAGTAATTACGAGGCATGTTACTTTGGGGATTTATTATCTAAGCAGATTAATGTTTTACCTACCGAAGCTAATTCATTACCTTATGGTGGTACATGCTAAGATGTCCATTTATAATATCCCAATCAATCAAAGAAGCAAATCAGGCATTTATCATCAGAACAATCAACCAACATTTTTAAATAGAGAAAATAGTTTTAATTTCGTCTTAGGTTCTCTATCTCTTAAGAATGTCATAAATGTAGGATTCCAAGGTGTGAAACCCATCTTGTCTTGGAGTGGAAAAGGTAAGAGTAATCAGAGTATGACAGCAAAAGGTTAGATAGGATCAAGATAAGATAAGTATAGAATGAATCAGAGTAAGGTAAGTAGGTAAGGGTTTTGTCCATTTCTATCTAGGTTTTGTCCTACAGTCAACATTTCCTCTGATACCACTTCTATCACACCCCGATTTAACGGACAAAGCAGGGTGCATCTCATACATGCGCCAAAGAAGACAACATATATAATAACAGAGTGTATAAAGATAAATGTCACAATATAATCAGAGTATTTATTACATAGCGGAAGTCATACAAAATAGAAGATAAATATAGATCGAACTAAAGTCCATCCTTGGCGCCACAAAGTCAACTGGGAGACGCCACCTAGATCAAATCGAACTCCTCGTTGTGTGGCTCCTCTTTACCACCTGTTCTTCTCCTGTGGGGGTGTGAGACAGTAAGGGTGAGCTCACACATGTTCATCGCTCAACAAGTTGTGGGGAATAATGTGCATGAACTCACCAAATGTGAGAGTTCATGTGATGTGTAAGGCTGATCAACAGTAGGGGTTAAAGCTGAGCATTGCTTTTAATAAGTTGGTCAAATTTTATTATGAGTTACTAAATGTAAGTGAATGCCAAACCATAATAAAAATAACATAACAAAATTAATAATAAACCCATGCAAATGCAAATGACAAATTGAATTTAAGTTCTATAAATTAATCATGCGAGAGTCCTGAGCTGCTCTTAACCGTGAGCTCGGCTACTATACCAGTTTTAAACTCTACAGAGGTTGTACCCTGTACCCACAAGTCATGTTACCCATCTACCAAGGGATCGCGACTCCCATACACCTCTACCAAGGAAGCGAGGCAGGGCAACACTATGAGGCCTTTACAAAGTTCCACTAGCTTCCGAAAACCCGCTACAGTTTATGGGAAGAGCACTTGCAAGAATCCCCCGTCTGACCGCCATCATAGTAAAATCAACCCGAGAACCTCCTTGCATGCAACTCCCTTACTGCCCTTGCCCCTTTAGGGTAAGGTAGTCTTCCACTAGCTTTCCTAATTAGTTAGCCAAGGGGTCCCATTCCTCCCTTGTGGTGGCACGTGTTTCTCAAGTTAAGCTCCATGTTCCAATTAACATTAATGATCTTGACATGAACATAAATAATATAACAACATAATTGAAACATGGACATAATGAAATATTAACCCAAAACCATGTAAAGCAATAGCAAAACTACCCAAGTGATTTATCGGGTCCCATCAAAATTAAGCCTATGCATGGTAAATGATTATAAAGAACATTATTGGGTAAATAAAAGTGATCAAGGGCACAACTTGCCTTCAATGAGCTCCTGCTCAGCAACTTCTACCTGCTGGGCACCAGAATCCTCAGTCACAGGCTCTTCTACTCGCCACAATACAAACAAGCACAGTATAAAGGAGAAATTAACATCACACCAAACATGTAAACAAAATACAAAATAAAAATCTACACATTAAAATAAGAACCTGGGAACAGGAATCATTAATTTTGGAGTTATGGATTTTAAATTATGAATTTCCAAAGGTTTTATGTGCTTGATATATGTTTAAGTGAGAAATTATTTTTCTTACTGTTTTTATGTCAAAACAGAGACTCTAGGTGATAAACAATAATATTATAAAATTTTAGAAACTGGAATGGGTTAATTTGGAGTTCATATGAATTTAGCAAGTTTCTGAAATTGTTTTTGTCTTAAAAATCAATTTCCATACTTATTTTTCTAATTCTTTCTAATTTTTGGATTAGGCGCTCAATTCTGGGAAACACAGGGACTGGTCTACAAATATTCCCTAGACTCAGAACTACACCCGCAGTGGGCCGCGGGTTGATTCACTAAAAGCCCGAGGGCTCTTTTGCATAAGCGCTCGGTGGAACGGGTATGGAATGTTCTCAGTCGTTGGATTAAAAACGGGCGGTACGGATTAGATATATTATCCTGCGAATCGGTACACAATAGTAACCACCGGATCAGAAACCGACGGTGCCGATCACATCTTACTTCATACTGCGCTGATCCGTCCGATTGCCGATCAGCGGTGTAGATCAAAGGATCGAAACGTTATCCCTTTTCTAATCCGGGCCGCAGATCTCACGATCGACGGCCCACGCCTTGTCTTCTACCTCGCCGCACAGCTACGGCGGAGAGAAACCCCGCGCAGCGGCGCCCGTGACCGGAGGTCCAATCCGCGCACTCAGACGTTCATTTTCTAATTCGACCTAGCTACATATTGCGGATGGTATACTGAGCACGGGGATGAGTTTATTACCAAGGATTGTGCGGTGTTGTGTATTCCCGACGAGGAATTGTGGCCGCAAGGTGAAACTTGCCCGCTGGTGAGAGATTCCACTCCAAAATCCTGGCGTACGACTTCTGCTTCCTTCACAAAATCACCCGCAAAGCCCCGAGGATTGCCCAGGTCACAGTCATGGCCGAGTTCCTCCACTCCGGGACTTAGTTCACCGCAGTGGTGGCGCTCGGTTGGTTCTATAAGCTCTGGTGGCGAGGAACTGGGGCGCGACAAAAGGAGTAAGGGTCGGTTAGGGTTAAGGGTCGCGTTTTATGGTCGCTAGAGAGGCGGGTCAGTCCGAGGATTCCGTAATGGCCGCCGGCGATCTCGCGCACGTCGTTGATTCCCCCGCCCCCCCCCCCCCCCCCCCCCGCGGCGCGGTCATAGCGAAGACGTTGGAGATGACCCCATGGACCCACGTTCAGCCAAGGCTTGCGCGCGCGAGAGGAATTGAGGCTAACCGAGCGGACCCAGTTACCAGTCCCACGGTGGCGTACCTTCGCGCACGGTGAGTGACCGAGTCGTGGGCCCCAGGCGCCAGGTCCCGCACGCGGAGTCTATTTGGGCTGGCGCAGTCGACCGCAGATGTGGGCCAAACTGGTCGCCGCGGCCCATTTAAACTCCAGACTCTTTTTCCCTTTTGTTTTATTTTGAATTCCTTTTTTAAATTCAAACCTGCTGTTTGAATTCGAAATTGGTTTGCATATCTAACATATCATGAGCACAAAATAGAAATACTAATTTAGGGATATATTTATATTTATTTATAGTTATTTTTATTTATATGTGATACTCCTTTCTTGTTTTCTCATTTCAAATTCCAAATTCCAAATTCAAATTTATGTTTAATCAAAATCTTCAACTCATTATCTTCATCATTATTCTTTTATTAATGTTATTGTTTTTAGTATTCAATGCACAAACAAAATTCCAATATGACGTATGATTTAGTGGTATGTATTTTATAATTATTTGTTTTAAATATGGTGTTCACTACAGTAAACAGAACAATGTCCGACGGCCGAAGCCGTCGGACATAAGGCTAAAACCGTCGGAGATAGATAATGTCCGACGGCTTTAGCTAATGTCCGACGGCTTTAAGCCGTCGGAGATAATTCGTCGGAAATAACGTTATATCCGACGGCAGCCGTCGGATATACACTATGTCCGACGGCCGCCTCTGCCCGTCGGACGTAATACACAGCAACCGTTTTAACGGTCAGCCTGTGGGGCCCACAGGCCTATGTCCGACGGCCCGGCGCTAGGCCGTCGGACATAATGAAGCCTTATATCCGACGGCCCGGCGCTAGGCCATCGGACATAATGAAGCCTTATATCCGACGGCTACCACTAGGCCGTGTTTATGACAAGACATGTGGTCGTGCGAAATTTCAGCAGCATAACCCCGCTGTTCTCCAATCGCACGCCTAAAAATGGTGCAATTGGAGAACAGAGAGGTTATGCTGCCGAAACTAAGCAGGAGCACATGCTTTTGTCATAAACACAGACTCTGTCGGTCACCCCGAGGCTGTCCAATAAAGGGACAATTCCGGCCCAACATACCTCACATGCGTCGCTTGTAAGGTGTGTTGGGCCGAAACGGGTGACGCCTAGGTTTCGTTTGTTCACACTACGATACACTATGATTAAATATAATCATCGTGCATTATTAAATAATTAAACTAATAAACCACAATATAATATTACATACGAAATAACATTGTTATGAATGACAAATCATATAAAATGACCTTATTTCCGAGGGTATAATAATTACCCTCGGAAATTAAAAATTTAAATTATCTAAAGCACCACTAAATAAACTAAAACAAGCTAATTTAATTATGTAATCAAATTTTGGCCGTCGGACATAACAAACTAAACAATCAAATGCATTCATACATACAATTCTAATCAAATACATTAATACATGCATACAATTTTAATAAACAATATTGTTAATTAAGGATGCTCACTTAGCGGGCGTGGGGAGCCGGCCGGCGACGGGCGCACGGGCCGGCGGCGGGCGCACGAGGCGGCGGGCGCACGGGGCCGGCGGCCGGAGCACGGGGCGGCGGCGACCGGCGAACGGGGCGGCGGCTGCGGCGGCCGGAGCACGGGGAGGAGCACGGGGCGGCGGCCGGAGCTCGGGGACGAGCACGGGGCGACGCCGGCCGGAGCACGAGGCGACGGGGCGACGCCGGCCGGAGCACGAGGCGACGGGGCGGCGGCGGCGGCGGCCGTCGACGGGCTGGGCGCGCGGCGGCGACGAACACGGGCAGAGAGGAGGCGCGCGCGTGAAAATGAAACGGCGCGCGGTTCGGATCCTGGTTAAATCGCCTTATCTCCGACGGCTGTGTACGAGACCGTCGGAGATAAGGTTATCTCCGACGGCTGTGTACGAGGCCGTCGAAGATAAGGAGTATTTCTGAGCGCCCGTTGTGGCCGTCGGACATAACCTTATCTCCGACGGCCTCGTACACAGCCGTCGGAGATAAGGCGGCCGTCGGATGTTTGTTAGTTTACTGTAGTGGTTCACATGTGATGGTAAAAAAGGTCAAACTCACACATAGATAAAGTGAAGTTGTTTCTTCTTTTATATTTCCTTACAAATTAGGTATTACACGCATTCTCTCCCTCTCGTGTTGACGACTAGGCAACAGCTGCTATCGCTGCTCAGTCTTCGTCGAACCCTTCCCGGCGACAAGCACCACGAGGCACGAGGTACGCCCTTCCCTCCCCCTCTTAACAGCGAGCGGTTCCTCTGCAGTAACATTCGGCTGCTACCATGTGGGGTAGGCCACGTCCAGCCCTGTCAGCTGTCTAGCTGCCGCAACGTCCCCGGCAGAGGATCCCGCCGGTCCTTAACGTTGTGCAGAACTGGACACCCGAGACATAAATTAGTAAGCTACATGCATGTATTCATATTTGATCTAATTGCAGTGTATACATGCGTTCAATTACAGCCGCCGCCGTTCAGTCTTAGTCGTGCTGCCCTTCGCCGGCGACAAGCAGCACCAGGTACGCCGGCCCCACCCCTCCCTTATCGTGCGTACCTATATTCGAATTTGATCTAATTGCGGTGTTTATATACGCGGTGTTACGCCTACTAGCTTAGATTTTTTTCGAAACATTATCAGGTGTACATGCGTACACACCCATGCCCAGCATCTCCAACAGCTTCCCATTGCTATTTCCAAAACATTATCGTGCGTGGAAAGCTTAAATAGCCCTTTTCCGCCGTGGTGGAGGACCCGACTTCGCCTGCCTCCCACACCTGCTCCCGACGCCCATCGACGCAGGCTAGCCGCCGCCGGTCTCTCGGGTCCCACCGTCCCAGTGCGGACGCCCGATGCCGACCCCGTCCCACCTCCAATAGACAGAGGCGCCAACGAGGCAACGACGTCCTCCCGGTTCCGGCGGTGGCGGAACCAAGATTTTTTCAGGTGTATAATTCTAACAAATATTTATATCAGCTAAAAAATCTTAAATCATATAAAAACATAGATAATGACACATATAACCATAAATAAATTATATGAATTCTCTTATTCTTTCAAAACATATTTAGATCCTTAACAATTTTTCGGTCTAAAAGTAGGACCGAGTCCTAGTGACCACATGCCTGTCTCCTCCACTGAGCCCCGGTGGAAGCCCGACCCCGAAGCCATCCCGCCTTCGCCCTCCCTCGTACGCATCGGACGCGCGCTGGGAACGGTCTGCCGCACTAGTTTCGGACGTGCGCAAAGCCATGTGTACCTGCTCACTAGTTGATTAATCCGTATGAATTGCGTAGCCTGCAACCATTGACAGTCATTTGGAGCTTAAAATTTTGTATGAATTACAAAAATAATCTAGTGCGAGATCAGTTGTGGATGTGTGCTCATGTTTCTACAATAACGCATCAAGGAAGTACCTAGCCTATTGATTTGTATGTATTCAAGATAAGTGAATTGCTCAACAGTAAAAGGAAGGCTATATATCTAAAGTCTTAAAAGACGCTCGGATTTGAGGCTCTCTCCGCATTTCACGCAGCTGGCAACGCTGGCATCGCGACACGTGTGGAAGGCAGACCCAAATGTGTTTTCTTCAATTCGACGCAGTCGTTCGCGTCCACGTTGGCTCGCCTCTGCAGCCTCGTCACGCGTTTGCCTCCTCCCGACCTTACCACCAAGTCTCCGTCGTCCGTGCCTCCCCTCGAGGCCGCAGTCACGAGGTACGCCAAGCGGCCTCGTCGCGCTTTCCTCCCTCCCTTCCTTCTCTAACGATCTGACCGTCTGACCTCGCATTAGTTCGACCAAGAATAGTCGAGCGGAGGGGCTAGGGAGTGGCGTCGCCGTCGCAACACATGTGGGTGAGTGGCCTGGTCGTCGGGGCAAGGCGAACAGGAAGACAAAAACCCCAACATCGCTGCCTGCCTGCCTGCTAAGGCGCAGAAACCCATTCGATTCGATTCTGTTCGCCCGTGGTGCCCACGACGGAGGGGATGACAAGCTCCTTCTCATTCCTATTGTTGAAGCCGGTGGAGCTTATGGAGGCGCTGCACAACTACGACACGACACCTAGCTCTAGCCTCCGCACCGACGACATCGTCAACCTGTAGCCCACCTTCATCGTCGAGGTCCTCAGCCTCGACATTGGTAGTCAGCCTCCTCCTCGTCGCGCTTGTGGTGGTGGCGGAAGCCAACACCGCTGCTGGTAATGGTAGTGCAGTTTCAGCAGACCACACCACCTTCCCTGGCTCAGCATTCTTGGCTTGTGTTTTAGCAGCTAAGTTAATACATGTATGATCGGTGCTTTGCTGGTTCTTGTAGTTGTGGGCTTGGGAATCTCTATAGCTCCAAGAACAACCCGACGCAGCTCATTGGGTGGTCCGCCAGAGGCGACCCCTGCCGTGCCAAGTGGATAGGTGTCTCCTGCTCGGGCTCACTTCGATGTAAGCAGATTCTCAAACGACAAGATATTTTGTCTGTCACATTTAGCTATGCTTCTAACATGCCCACAAAACACCAGTGTTTTCTCTTTTCTTCTCCCACTTCACTCCGGCTCCTTGAAATTGGCACAACCACACTCTGATGAATTACGTGTAACTTTTTTCTCATGTTGTTTGCTAAAAAGTTTGTTAGTGGTGCTTAGCGTTTACATGTACATCCATCCACTGTTGTTATAGGTGTACATTCAGGCCGCCCGGCCCGGCCGGCCCAAGCCCGAAAAGGCCCGTATTGTTTGAATTTCGGGCCGGCCCGTTTGAATTTCGGGTCGTGCCGAGCCGGCCCACGGGCCTAGCCCTTGGCCCATGACCCGGCACGTAATTGCTTAAACGTGTCGGCCTCATTTCGGGCGGCCCGAAATTTTAAAAGCCCGAAATTCAATTTGTGGCCCGAAATTCACATTAGGGCCCGAAATTCAGTTATTGGCCCGAAATTCACATCAGGGCCCAGAATTCACGTCAGAGCCCTAAATTCAAAACAAATTTAATAAAACAAATAAAAGATAAGACAAATAAATTTGACCAAAAGCAAACTTAATATTTGTATTAAGCTACCAGAGCTATGCAATGACTACCTCGTTTACAAATCATTTTGTTAGAAGAAAAAAAGAGTATAATCAGCTCTATACAAAGTTCGTAAGTTCAGTTTATTATCTAATATTCATAACAAAAGTAAAATTACATGACATACTCTAATTCAAAGCTATATAAACATCTAATTAGCATTATCTCTAGCTTTGTGTTCTTTATAAAGTACATGAAAGTGTGGAATGAAGTGTGGTTTTAATAAATATATGGGCCTTTTCCTGTCTCTATATGGGCCATTTCGTGACTGTCTTAAACGGGCCGTGCTCGTGCCCGCCCATGGGCCGCAACCTCGGCCCAAACCCGGCCCGATATATCGGGCTGTGCCGGCCCGACACTAAAATATTTCGGGGCGGGCCGTGCCTGGGTCGTGCTTTTTTTCGTGCTTCGTGCCGGCCCATCAGACCCGCCCCAAATGTACACCTATAACTGTTGTTGCCCTGCTTTTCCACCAAAAATGGGTCATCGCTGCTATAATGGCCAAATGAATATTATAATAGCTATCAGCATGCTGTGTTGGTGGGGATAATATAGATATAACACTTTGCTTTTACATGGTTGCTATGATGAGAGTTATGGTCATACATTATGTTATTCTGCACCAGTAAGATAGTATTAAATGTTGTTCGGCTTGTAGCTGAAATTTTTCATAACATACCAGTTGCCATCAAACCTTACCTTTCCGTGATGCCTCACAACCTGTACATATTATTCATGCTATTCGATTCTTGAAATTTGATTCAAAGCAAATACATGAATCTGGCGAAAAATAGCTCCCCTGGATCAATATTCTATATCCAACTTGGTTTCGCTTGAGTACCAGTAAGTTTCTGTCCATTGTAAAGATGTAATTTTTCTGTGTTGATCTTGTTAGTTAACATAATCTAACTGCAATGAACCATTGGGTGCAATGCAGCAATCTCAGCCACAGCTCGCTATTTCAGCAAATTGTTGTACTATTTGGAAGCCTCAATTCACTTTCAGAGTTGTAAGGCATACTGAACCATTATTTTCGTATGCAAACTTGGCTTGAATATTGTGTGGTTGAAATTATAAATCATGCACAAACTATTTCGTTATTGAATGTCCTCTTTGTTAGAAAACAAATGTAGTTTTAGGCACAATACAATATTTGAAATATAGTATTGCTACTGATAAAACTATTACATATTTATTTTGGTCACAAATGTTAGCCCATCTACATCTTTCCTGAATAAAAAAAGTTAACTTTGATTAACAATATATTATATGGAGCTAAAATTTATTATATTATAATTAGTTTTCTTTGCAGATGCACCTAAACACTTTTTTAACATAAGACATATGGTCCTCATCGATGAGGAGGCACGCAACCATCTTACTGCATGAAGCCTGCTGCGCATCGAGAGATAGGTTCATCATTGAGCTTCTTCATATCCTGTGTAGTCGTTTGATTCTCTTTTTATGAAAGGAAAACTGCATATATCCACTTACAAGTTTGGGATGGTGATCGACATTCATGAGTCCATCATGTTCTGCCTTTAAGAGTAGAAGAGGATAATATTTTTTGTGCTATTTGTTACTGCAGATTGTTACTCTGTTGCGTGATACCTCTGCCCCTATTAGTTTGATAGTGTTCATACAAAAAGCTTCCTTAGGTTTCCACCTTCACACATACAGTAGAGGCTCCGATAGAATTACCAAACATAAGAATGCAACAGTAAAAATAATAACATGACAACTAGGCACTGCATGATTTAATGAGAGATCCAAATGGTCTTGAAGCTAGCAAAAAAAGTTGGATGTTACTAGCATCGTATTGATTTAAAATGCATTTATATGGCATTAGTTCAGTTTTCTTTATAAACAGTAGTCCTGAACTTGCAGCTAAACCCACAAGACCATGTCATCCCTCAATACCAGTTTTGTTTGATTCAAAGTGCAAGCTAAGTGTTGTGAAATAGAATGAATTCAGCTGCCAATTTTTTGTTAGTTGATGGAACATGACACATGGAATATTTATGACGCTTTTATACTCACATTCATGTATTTCTTGTTTGCAGCCTACACAAATCTGGAGTTTGAACACATAACAGATGATGTGCTTAAGCTGGATGGACAGTTTGCTTATCTTATATGGATTGAAGTGGATTTGCGCTTGTAGTTTACTGAAGTCTATGTACATAATTGTGTGGATTGCATCAGCCAAGCTATGTTTACCAGTACCATGTATATACATCCCACTGTGATGTGTCCCTACGTGCGGCGCATAACGTAGACTTCGATCATGTCACCTTATTTTGGATCAGCTTGCTACTGTGACGGGACTGACCGTTATACTATGTTGCACCTCTATGTATGGTAACTTGCTGAAATAGAAAATAAATGTAACTTTAATGTAAATTGTAACCAGTCTCTCTATTTGTATGATCTAATCGCTGCTTTATTCCTCTGTCTGTCTCTCACTCAAGCTTTCAAGCAGTATTATCAAATTCTTAGCACTCCTGTTTTTTTTCTTTGTGTTGGATAGGGCGTCCGAAAGGACGTCCCCTAATCTAGTATATATATAAGGCCCGATGAAAATCCCTTCGGACAAATAAGTTCGATGTAATCAGCAAAATATATGTAGATATATCTGAATAAATTAGTTCAAATAGTGCTAGCGCTATTAGTTGCATCTTAGTATGTTCAAGTTTGCAGGTCCACCAAAATTAACATGTGGGAAAGAAAGGTACCTCTCTAGAATCTTTGTTGTTTCAATGGCGCCAGCTGTTTTGCCTGGCTGCCTTTGCCTAGAGTTGTTTTCAATTGAAGTTTATACTTGCAGTCTGTCTCGTTGGAACAAAGTATCTGTTTGTTGGCTTTGAGCATATTTCCAATATTAATGTTTATGTTATGTTGGCATAAACAAAGTGAGGGTCAGCAGCATTTCAATGAACTGATTCAGTGAGCAGCAGATCAAATATTACTGATTAAGTTCATTCATATGCTAGGAAGTTATCAGTGCCTGACACAGAGGAATCAAAGGAGCAAGCTCTGCGTTGAAGGCCATGTTCTCTGACTTTGGTATGGCAGACAGTTTTTCTGAAGAAAGCACCTGTCTAGATCATTATGAGGACACAAATATTTCAGCAAACATTGCCTATGTTTTATCATGCATATCTATAGATTAATTAAATAATATGTGTTGGCACCGATCTGGAGTTCTAGACGCCAAACACTGGAACGAACAACCTGGCGGTGCTATCTGTGGAGGCGCGGACGGTTCGTGGCACATGGATGGACGGTCTGCAACCTGGGCACAGGAGCGGCTCCTCCTCTGCGTAAGTCCGGACGATCCGCGCCTAGGTCTCGGACGGTCTATGATGGCACAGAGAGTCGTCTTCTTCGCATCAGACCTAGATTTCGCCTCCCACGTGGGACCCGTCGGGGAGAAGAGATCCTAGGGTGTGTATTGCCGACGGCAGGCCACTCAAGACGCCCCTAGTCGACGTAGAGCTGAAAAGGGTGAAAATTCGAGGTAGAGGGAGGTTAAACTAGGGCTAAACTAGAGCTACTCCTAATGCATAAGGTAAAAACGATTAGTAAAGTTGATTAGATCGATTGTGGGGTTCAATCGATCGTACCCTTCATCTATATAAATGGTGGATGTCTGGACCCGTTATAAGTCAGTTTTCGAGTTAATCCCACAGGTTTAGCTAACAAATCCCGCAAAAATCCACAATCCTACACACGCACGCACGGTCTGTGCCGCTACGACGGACAGTTCGGACCGCGAACCATCCAGCCTCCGAGCACTTTTAGTGCCCAACAATATGCAATAAAGTTTAGCATCAATTATTTAATCAAGGCATTGGCAAAAAAAAACTAGAAGCAGCAAGCAACTAGGAAACAAACTGTACCAATATATCACTATACCTGTATATGTGGACCGGTCTGGCCCGACACGACATAGGCCTACAAAGGCACGGTTCACAAAAGTATATCTTCAATTATGGTTCATGTTGTACCAGCACGTGGGGCTAGTCGTCGGCCCACGACACGGACCGTAACTGTAAAGGAATCGGTCGCATGAAAAACATAGAGATACTATATGAGATTGACTTCAGAATTCAAAGTGGATATATAAATCAGGCAAAGAAAGAAGACGTCACCCCAATATAAAGACAATGAGAAAAATTTGAATTACGACCACATCGTTACCTTTAGAAAAAATTGAATTACGACCACATCGTCACCCCAATATAAAGACAATGAGATCATCAACTTGGCCTTCCAAAGAAGCGATACGACAGTAGAGCTGGACATTTATAACCTCAACTATTCAAAAACTTTTGGTCGGATCGGATGTACGTGGGAGAAATAAATGACTGCAAGGATTTTTTACGGGAGCGCGAGTTTCGTTGCGGGAGCTTGTGCGGCCGTATGAGATGGCAACAGGACAAGAGCGGCGACGCCAGGCAACGGCTTTCTGCAGCGTGAGACGCGAGTGACAGCATGAGACACCGGTGGCCTCAGGCGACGTCGGCGAGCGGCGCCTAAGACGCGAGCATCGTGGTGTCCGTGATTGTACGAGGCATGAGCGGCGGCGAGCGTTTGTGGCGGCAACCGCCCGACGTTGAGCGGCGATGGTCGCGCTGACTGGCCGTTGCAGCATCCGAAGACGATAATGCCCCTCTTTGTTTCGGCTTTTCGCAGCTTCTAGCCACCAAAATCTACTGCGGACTCCCAAACACTTAGCTTTTCAGCCAGCTTCTATATAATTCGTTTGAGTAAAAACCATTCAAAATCAACATAAACATATAACCGGTTGAGTCGTCGCAATAGTAGTAATCCGTCACTTTATAGATCCTGAGCCCCATAGACAACTTTATCTTCCTCCGCACGTAATCCTAATGATACTTAGATTCTCTACACAGCCAGATTCTTCCCACAGCTAGATTCTCGGAAAAGCTGGTCAGAAAAAAGCTGAACCAAATAGGCCCATTAATCTCCCTCGATCCGGCGCGTATCTGGCGTCCTTCGACGAAGATCACCTCTGATCTGGTGGCTTCAGAGACATTCACCGATCTAGGGGCCTTAGGATCATTCTCCAGCAACGTCCTCTCACCGATCCATGTTTATTCCTTCCACGATTATGTTTTATGTCTACTACTTATACTATTTACGCATTCTATTGAGGATTTTTATGATGATGAATTCGACGTCTCTCATGTGGCTTCGGTTTTTACGTTAACCACTTGGATTCACGCACAATTGTTACGGAAATGTCAAACATGATATAACGTTGACCATTGTAATAACATTGCGGATTTTTTTGCTTACCACTGTCAATATCTATGCTTAAAATTAAGGATGTTTATGCTCAAACATGTGGATGCGCCCACCAATATCCCACATGCATATTTTTTGCATGCACTGTAAAAAGGGAATCCCTTAATTTATAGTGTACGTAACTGCCATTAAAATCAAATCCCTTAATCAAATCCCCTAATCAACTCTTCTAATCAACTCCTAATCAAATTCCTTGGTATATGGTCATCACTTGAACGTGGGAGCTGTTGGTTGAGAGTGAATAACGATTTACGCTATTATCTATCACTATGTATGCTCCAACTTGAAGATTTTTATGATCAGTAATACAAGGTATTAGAGTTATCAACACCTCTCACTTTGGCTCGGTGTTTACGATCATAACCGAGGGTTTTACTTTCAAAATTGAAGGTTTTTAGCTCGAACATGTAATGCAATATACAAAGTTACATAAATACCTACTGTAAAGCCCAAAAATTTGTATAAGATAAAAATAATACAATAAATAAATGAATATACTTATATGCTGGTGTTTTGGGAATTATGGAACCTTTGGAGATTATTTGTGTCGGGGACCATAATTAGGGGTACCCTCAAGGCTCCTAATTCTCAGCTGGTAACCCCCATCAGCACGAAGCTGCAAAGGCCTGATGGGTACGATTAAGTCAGGGATCAGTCCATTCGAGGGACACGATCACGCCTCACCCGAGCCTAGCCTCGGACAAGGGCAGCCGACCCCGGAGGATTTCCGTCTCGCCCGAGGCCCCCCTTCAGCGGCGAACATATTCCCGGCTCGCCCGAGGCCCTGCCTTCGCTAAGAAGCAACCCTGACCAAATCTCCGCACCGACCGACCAAGTCGCAGGAGCATTTAATGCAAAGGTGGCCTGACGCCCTTATCCTGGCGCGCACCCCCCAGCCAGCAGAGCCGAAGTGACCGCCGTCACTTCGCCGCTCCACTGATCGGCCTGACAGAAGGACAGCGCCGCCTACGCCACACCGACTGCAGTGCCACTGGACAGAGTAAGTGAAAGTTGCCTAGAGGGGGGGGTGAATAGGCAAGTTAAAACTTTTTCAACAAAAACTAGAAGCAAAACTGGGTAAAACTGACTTGATCTCGAAATTCACCCAGTTAACTTTGGAAATGAGATGTTCTAAATGATCCACAGGGTTCAAAGTAGTAGATCTGAGAAGGGCACTTCTCAAAATCCACACAACAAAAACATATGAACAAATCTTCCACGGAAGGGTGAGAGAACGAAGAACACAAACAAACACAATGAGCAAGAACACAAGAGACACAAGATTTATCCCGAGGTTCGGTCACACCACCAAGGTGCCCTACTTCCTCGTTGAGGCGCCCACAAAGAGCCGGGTCTCTTTCAACCCTAATCCTCCCTTTGCCGACCACAAAGGTCAAGCTCACACACTAATCTTTGCTCAAACGAGCGGGTAATACAAACTTTCTTGTGGTCTTCCACAAGATTTGGAGACTCACAAGAGACACCTAGTCGTCTAGGAGCTAGAAGCTCCAAGAGTAATGAATCCACAAAGAACTCAATGTAGTACCAAAGCTCGAATCAAGAAGAAGAGCAAGAGAGATTTAGAGATGAAGCACAAAACCGCAGCTCTCAAGCTCACTCAAAGATTTCTCTCCAAAGATTTGAAATGGGAGAGGCAAGAGATGTGTGAGAGAGAGAGGGAGGTGTTTCTTGGGTTAGAAATGGAGTTCAAATCGTGCTCACTGCTGTGGGGAGAGAGGTAGGAGGGAGTATATATAGGTGGAGCTCAAAACTAGCCGTTTGGGCAGATTTTTTTGCCTGAGACCGGTTGAACCGCCCCCTAGGGCGGTTGAACCACCCCTGGTAGACCTGGCAGCCTGTCTGACTGACGCGCAGACTGACCGCAGACTGGTCAAAGTTGACCAACACCGGTTGAACCGCCCAGGGGGGCGGTTGAACCGCCCCTAACATCTCCTGGCGACCTGTTTGCCAGTCTGACTAGCAGACTGCAGATCAGAGGTCAGAGGGGTCAGAGACCAGCTGAACTGCCCCTCAGGACCAGTTTAACCGGTCTTGACCAGTGAGTTTAGGAGAGAAAACCCCAGCTCAACTGCCCGGAGGCAAGTTCAGCTGGTGTATGGTCAAAGAGGTTCACAGCTGAAGTTGAGTTCAGCTGAGGTTGAGAAAGCTCAACTCAGCTGAAGTCTAGCTCAGCTGAAAAGCTCAGCTGCAGCTGAAGAAGCTCAACTCAGCTGAAGTTTAGCTCAGCTGTAGCTGAAGAAGCTCAACTCAGCTGAAGTTTAGCTTAGCTGAAAAGCTCAGCTGCAGTTGAAGAAGTTCAGCTGCTTTTCAACAGGAACACTCTAGGTTTCTCAAACCTAACCATGGTCAACCAAAGAATTTTAAAGAGATTTTTGCTTTTCAAAAAATAGCTTTTGAATATAGAGGCATGAGCTTTGGCAAACACCAACCTTCTTTTTGGATCCCCCTTTATAGTACGACGATTCCTATACTCAAGTTAAATAAAATTAATTAAGAAAACTCCTTGAGTCATTGGTGTCTCATGTGTGATTTCTCCATGGCATTGCTTCATAAGGATCACAAACATCTTTGTCTCACCTTTTGAAGCAAACTCAAATCAAACCCTGTGACTTGTACCATATCACCTTATATGAGTTCAAATCATGGCTTCAAGTCACCTTACTGATGCATCAACATGTTGTAACTCTTCATAGCTGATTAGTTCATCGACTTAGTGCAAGTACTCTCTTCTTCACCTTAGCCATGGTACCTCGGTTACAAGCCGTCGCTTGGCCTTCACCTTCGCTTAGTTCCTCGAAGCACTTTCCTTGCTATCTTCACCCTATCAAGCCATTCTTGAGTCACATCCTATTGAGCATCCATTAAGAGAATCATTTCTTCAATATTGTGAACCTTGCTTGAATATCTTCTAGATATAACTGTTAAGATTAATCAAGCTTTAGTTTGATTCTCATAGAAGCATATATAGTAATATGGTCAAGCCAATTCACGATTCCTCATATCTTATTCACTTTGGCTTGACCAATCCTCTTAATCACTTTAACCTCTATTCTGATCATATGTATGCAGTGATTTCTTAGGTCTTGCCCATATATTCAAACCAATATAGAGAGACCATATTATATCCATTTGCATTGTCTCACTGGTTATTTAACCTTGTGTTGAACCTTTTGTTCACTGATCATTATACACTATTCAAGTATGTTCATCATACTGAATTTCCTGTTCAACACTTAGCAAACTTGTTAGACCTTTAAATGTGTTGTTATCCAAATCACCAAAACTCACAAAAGGGATGAATGCACTTTCAATCTCCCCCTTTTTGGTGATTGATGACAACACATTTAAAGCTTACATAAGATTTGATAAATAAGATTTTGAATCCTATGATATAATTTTCTCCCCCTAAATATGTGCATTTCAGAAAATACCAATTTTGTACTCAAATGCCAAAAGCACATATTTGGGTCAAAGTATGGAGACAACTTATATCATACTATTCATAGGGTGCAGTGTGTCATAAAATAAACATGATGCTCATGACATAGTATACACTCATCAACTTTATACATCTTATGTTTTTCTTATGATTCCCCCTTTTTGTTAATTATTTCTTCCCTTTTCAAAAATAAAGATAAGCTTTAATGCAAAATTTCTCCCCCTTTGTCATAAATCTCCAAAAAGGATACAAAGAATATAAAGGGTAGAAATTATGATTTAAGCAAGATGTGAACACACTATCATGAAAAGGATCCTTAGAGGACAAAAAAATAATGTAGAAGTGACATGAAGTGATGTACCTTTGTGTTTTACCTTTTCAAGGGGGGGGTGTTCCAAACTTGTGTTGGATTTTGAATTCATTTGCACGCTCTTGTTGGTATAGTTGTGACATAAGTCCAAGATATCAAATGAAGATTGTCATACTAAATCGAAGGTGAAACTTGATACTTGGAGTCCATCAAAATTTGCAGTGGAAGTGATTGTCTTTGCCCGAACATTCCTTTCTAATTTGAGACTACACACATAATAGACTTGAAAATGAAGTTAGTCTCAAAGATTCAAATTATAGACTATTCTCCCCCCCAAATGTGTGCATACAAGTGATGAATACTTGTTTAGCTTATGCACTTGGACTTGTGAGGCCAGGGGATTAAGTTCTACAATTTGAACCTTTGTTCCATGCCATATGGTCTTCATTATAATCATGAATTTCTATCTTAGCTTTTGATAGGCTTGACATTTCAAAGAGAAACTTATCCTCTTTAAACGATCAAGAGAAACTCATTATCTTCAAAGAACTACACAAATTCACTAAAAGAAAATGTTAGTCTTTAAGGACACAAGATATAGAATGAGCTCCCCCTAAATGTATGCATCAAGTACTTGAATTACTTATAACATGCACTTGATTCCATTAAGATGCTTAGAGGAGTTCATCATATATCTTGGTCAAGGCATAATATATTTGAAACAATTGAATTTATGCTAGAGAACAAATATCGTTTCCCAATAGAACTAATCCATGGGGTGACATGTGGTAAATATTTGATCATTTCCTTGGAACCACTCATCCTCATTTGATGTTCTCCGGGTGTGAGACTACACAACATGAACTTGAAAGAAATCATTAGTCTCACAAGATATAGGCTAAACTCTCCCTCAATTTGTGCATGCAAGAGTACACAAAGTACACTTATGCACATCAACAATACGAGGTTAAAGGAGATGTTTGCACTATATCTTGGTTTAACATAACATGCTTTACATAGATGATGAAAATTAAACCAATTGAAGATTTAAGAACTGAAAGTATATCAATTGAAATCTTGAAGGGTAAAGCATGCTAATATGAACCTCAAACCTCATAATGAAGTATATTATATGATTATGTCACTACTTCTTCATTATTTGGTTTTCATGATAGTTCAACTTCCTTCTTGATTCACTGTGATTTCTTTTCTCTTTATGATTTCATCCAACCAAGCGATCTTGAACTTCATTCATCTTTGCTTGGTTCGATCATGCTTGATATGAGACCCATTGAAACTCAATGATTGAAAGAACCAAGACTCTTATATTTGTAGATTTTGAATCCATCTTGAAAGCACTTGAAAGGACCTTGTTGAAATACTTAGAAAAGAGAGCATTAGAATCACAAGAGAGGGTTTCACAAATGATGATCCTTATATGTGGATGGCAAATGAATCATCATTATTGAAACCCAAAAGGATAAATTAAATTCCTTTAAATTAGTGCACACATATAGTTGATCTCAAAATTATATGCACTATTGAACATTTTATATTGCAAGGAAATTAACCTATACTATGGTACATCCCACTAAGGATAGAATACTAAAACAACTGAGGAAGAGGAAGTTTTCATACCTTGGCCTCTGATCAACTTCTTCTTACTTTAGTTGAATAATATCCTTTAAGCTTGTGATTTATCCAATTTAAAACAAGCACCATCTCTTAACATAGATTTTCTATGGATAAACTTAACACAAGAGATGACATTAGTAGCACAAGCACTAGTTTCTTATTTAGCAACCCTTTATATGTGGAAGGCAAGCGAGTTGCTAAAATAGACAAACCTCATAATATGGACTAAATTTCCCTTGAGCCCTTATGCACAATATATTTTAAATGACATGGATAATATGCATGGTTGTTCAATGAAGTCTAAAGGGCTGACTTAATCCATATTATGGTGAGTGTGTAATAAAGAAGATTCAAATCCAAATTAACTAGAAAGAGTACATCACATAGTTTTGGATTGTTGACCATATGATAAGATTCATTTTTCTTCCAATTGGACTTTTACTTCATAATCAACAATTGATGTATACCCTCAAGTGCTCCCTCTTCCTTAGTGGCTGCATAAGTCACAAAAGAGATAGGATTTGAAAATAATATGCACTTGAGATTCAGTTGTTATCACCCTTGCTACTATCTCCAAATATGATTTATACAATCATTATCGAGCACCCAACTTGATCCATTAAAGGAGTGATCCTGCAAAACAAGTTTAAGCTTCATATCTTGGTACCCAATTTGAATTGGGTCCTTTGAGATTAGTAGGAAGAGCCTTGAGTACCCACACAATCCTTATTGTGACCTTTCTCTTTGTGTAGGCACCCACATATACTTGACAACCATCTTACATGGTTTCAAGTCAATATTTAATCACATAGATAAAAGCTAGAGTTAAGAATAGGAGCCTTTTCTCCTTTTCTTGATACATCATTGTGTTGCCTTCTTGATGATGAACCTAGCTTGACCTTGGGTGCACCTAGCTTATCAAGGTTAGTCACACAAGCATTCATATCATGAAGACATGTTATGCATGGAATTTACAACTTAGTGATCCAATTCAATGTGAAGCATATGGATACCGATTGAAGTAGATTTCTAAGATATCAAAATATGGGTTTCCAAAATTTAGAGAGTATGGATCACTAATTGTACCTTTTACAGTTTAAAAATCATATCCATGTTAGTGCATATGTATGTGATGAATATTAACAAAAAGATTCTTATGCACTTTTAGAATTAACGATAAGGGAATTTTAAACTGCATCAAGAGTAGCTATTTAGAAAACAAAGATTACAATCCATATGAATGAGATACAAATTTACCATTTTGAATTGTCTTAGTATAGCTTACTCAAGTGAAACTTATTCTCTATGACACAAGATATATAATGTTCTCCCACTAGATATGTGCATCAAGTATTTGAATGACTTACCACATGCACTTTCAATTCAGCTAAGAGTCTCATGAGGAGTAAATTACATATCATGGTTAAGGCAGGACAAATTTGCAAAGAATTAACTTATGCTTAAGAATACTTACCACCATATAGAATGTACCATTTGTTATACCAATTTGATAGATCTTACTATCTGTGGTGGTGTCACCTTAGTATTCTTCTTTTCATCATTTGTGGAGACTTCCTTCTTTGTTATCTCTTTTCCTTTTAAAATTAGTCGATAAAACACTTTTAAAAAAAGTTATTAGTAGTACAAGGAAGTTTTTAATGAATGATGATATCTATATATGAATGACAAACAAATCATCATTTATGAGGCATAAAGGTATAAATTAAATTCCTTTTAAATTAATGCACATGGATGAGTGAATTAATAATATGCACCAATTTACATATTTAAGCCAAAAAGAATTTAACTTTCATATTGACATTTTTTTATAAAATAGATTATTACCAATTGAAAGAATGTCACTTGAAAGGAACTATTATTGGTCACATACCAAATGAAACAGTAAAAATCTGCAAAAATAAAGCTGAAAAGGTTGCGACCGAGTGTCTGCGCAGATGAGACCGGACGGCAAAAGAAAAAGAACTGCGCAAAAGAAAAGTTCTGCGCGCCCTGCATCCCTCACACTTCTACGGAAGTGACAAAAAAATATTTTCCTTGCTGCGCGGGTGACACAGCGACGGGTCACAAGAAAGTTACTGCGCGAGCTGTCAAAACGGCAGACAGCGACCAGACACAAAAACAAAAAACTACGCACACGGCAGTAGAGTGTGGTTGTGACCGGTCAAAAAAAAATAACTCTGCAGCATGGCGCCCAGACAGGCTGTGCAGAAGTGACCGGACACAACAAAAAAAAGGTTCTGTGCGCGCAGCAGGATACGACCGGACAGCCCCCAAACAAAAAATTCTGGCGCGCGGGCTGACAACGCTGTGCAGAAGCGTCCAAAAAAAAGTTATGCGCGCGCCCTGACATTGCATGCACTGCTGGATGAAATAAAAAAGGGGCTGCTGACCGGATAAAAAAATTGCGTGCACAGACGCTGTTGAGCGGCAGCGAGCGGACAAAAAAGAATAGTAATCTGCGCGCCCAGTAGAGTGGAAGTGACCGGACAGAGAAACAAAAAAAAATTCTGCGCGCACAGCAGCTGCTGACCGGATGAAATAAAAAATAGGACCTGCTGCCCGAAAAAAATGTGCGCACTGACGCTAGAGCACAGCGGAGACCAAAAAATACTGCATGGCGCCCTGACCCGCTGCATGCCTGACTGTGACCGGACAGGAAAAAAAATCTGCACGCCAGGCCGCCAGCAGAGAGGAAGCGACCGGTCAATAAAAAAAATGCTGCGCGACTGAAAAGGCTGCAGCTGACAGACCTGCGCGGACAGGCCTGCGCGGACAGACCTGTGCGGACAGACCGGTCAGAGACCGGTTCAACCGGTCCACTATGCCGGTTCAACCGGTTTTAACCAGGATGGTCCGGGTAAAATCTGGTTAAAAGCAGCTGAGCTGAAGTTAAGCTATGAAGTTCAGCTGGCTTCCTCCAGCTGAACTAGAAAGTTCAGCTGGCCAAGCCAGTTGAGCTTGGAATGAATTTTAAAATAATTTTTCCACAATAAACCTCATTTCAAATTTTAAAATGTACGCATAGATTGAATGGCACACTCCATTTGAGAAACACATTCTCATGCTGTGATACTACATAAACACTTAGATAGAAACATTAGTCTCACAACTCTAGTCATATAGAGAAGTCCCTTTTTGGTAAGTGCTTTAAGAATTTGAATTTCTTACTTAGCACTCTATTCATTTAAGAACATGGGATAATCCTCTTTATGTCTAGGTCATGGCAATAATACGATAATAAATTGGAAATATGCCACAAGATACATACAACTAATTTAGATCATGTAGATTGTCACAATATAAAAATATAAACTTGCAATCTACCATATGATTGGAACTTTTCCAAGACAAGGTAAAATATTTTAAGTTCATTCACAAGTGCTTCATTTTTTCTATGTGGCTACAAAAGACACAAAGGAATATACTAATTAAAAATAATGTGCACTTAAGATTTAATTGTTACCATCCTTTGGATATCACTTGGTTGTAGGTCTTTTGCTTGATTCCCATAAAGATTAATCCTTATTCCCTACAACACAAGTTCTTGCTAGAGATGAATATGAAGTTAGTGATATAACAACTCAATTCATCTTTGGGTCAATCTTAAAGGATAGACAATGTAAGATTGATAGCTTGAGATAAGAATTGAGTTAAACTGCTCAAGCACCCCAAAGCTTCGTATCATCTTTGGGTACCTGCAAATAGTTTCAAACACATTTTGGTACCCATCTCATGATGGGTCCATCAAGGTTAGGCAATAAGGACTTAGGCACCCAAATAGCCTTAGTCCTAGAATGTGGTGAACTCATCACCTTTCTAGCACAAGAGTCAAATTTGGGTCTCCTAAGCATATTTGAATATATTGACAAGTTAGGTTTAGGAGTTTTACCCTTTGGACAAACCTTGAATAGATGACCTTTTTCACGGCAATTGTAGCAAATGCGATGCTTGTCCTTGCAATGCATTTGCCTTTTGCTTTCATCCTTTTTGATGGTCATCTTTCTTGATCGTGCAAGGTCTTGATTCTTCATGTGGGGGCATGAATCAATTTCATGGCCCTTCTCCTTGCATCCATAGCACCTCCTATCGCTTCTCTTTGATCTTTCTTTGTTGAAGCACATAGGTACATTGTTAGAGCAAATCATATGAGCATTAATTTTCTCACCATGGATTTTGCTCATGCCCTTCTTGGAAAGCTTGGCATTCTTTTGAAGGGGTTTTGTGCATGCTACGGTTGTCCCCTTCTCAAGCTTTTTCACCATATTATCACAGTTATCTTGAGAAGGTTGAGCATGACACTTTCCCTTCAAACGAGTTAAGCTCCTTCTTAGCATTCCAACTTCTTCCTTAAGCTTTTTATTTTCTTGTGTGATAGAAATATCACTAATTCCTGAAATGTCTAGCTCAATGGAAGATTGGCTTTCTTGAGAGCAACATTTGTTAGCACATGATAATATAGTTTCTACTTGAGTACATGTGCATATGTGAGGTTGGTATGATTTCAAATTAGTTAACACAACCTCATGAGCCATTTCTAACATGATATGTGAATCCATAAATTTATTATGAGAGCACACAAGCATATCATGTTTTTCTTGCAAAGCTAGATTTTCAATATTTAGCCTTTCTATCGTGTTCTTGAACATAGCATTTTTATTTTCTAATTGAGCAATATATGATGAATGATTAACAACTTTAATTTGCTCAATTGAAATGTCTTCATACCTTTGGACCAAATCATCATGAGAGCACTTTAGCTTCTCATGCTCTTTGGTCAACTTTTCTAAATCTTCAATTTTTCTGATGAGAAAATCTTCTTGCTTATGAAGCATTTCTTTTTGTTCTTCTGCTCTTTTCATGAGTTTGAGCAGGCTCATCCGATTTTTCTTGCTTAGTTGAGCGAAGAATTGTTGGAGATCACCCTCATCTTCACTATCACTTTCTTGCTCCTCCTCATCCTCACTTTCGCTTTCACTGTCACTCCCATTAGCAATAAAGCACATATGAGAAGTGGATTTGAAAGACGAACCTTGTGAAGAGGTGGATTCGTCATTTGGTCTCCATCGATCATTTTCTTCTTCAATTTTGTTCTTCGCCTCATCTTCCTTCATTTTGAGGAACATCCTTTCGGTGATTCTCATGGCAAGATCTATTGCCCTAGGATCAACATCTGCAACAAAAGATGAAGTCGAGGCAACCTCAACTTTTTCAAGCTTAGAAGCACTTTCGTTTCTTAGTCCCCCCGACATGATCTTTCCTCACGCGGTTAAGCGTTAGAACGAGGATTAGGCTCCGATACCAATTGAAAGTTTCCTAGAGGGGGGTGAATAGGCAAGTTAAAACTTTTTCAACAAAAACTAGAAGCAAAACTGGGTAAAACTGACTTGATCTCGAAATTCACCCAGTTAACTTTGGAAATGAGATGTTCTAAATGATCCACAGGGTTCAAAGTAGTAGATCTGAGAAGGGCACTTCTCAAAATCCACACAACAAAAAGATATGAACAAATCTTCCACGGAAGGGTGAGAGAACGAAGAACACAAACAAACACAATGAGCAAGAACACAAGAGACACAAGATTTATCCCGAGGTTCGGTCACACCACCAAGGTGCCCTACTTCCTCGTTGAGGCGCCCACAAAGAGCCGGGTCTCTTTCAACCCTAATCCTCCCTTTGCCGACCACAAAGGTCAAGCTCACACACTAATCTTTGCTCAAACGAGCGGGTAATACAAACTTTCTTGTGGTCTTCCACAAGATTTGGAGACTCACAAGAGACACCTAGTCGTCTAGGAGCTAGAAGCTCCAAGAGTAATGAATCCACAAAGAACTCAATGTAGTACCAAAGCTCGAATCAAGAAGAAGAGCAAGAGAGATTTAGAGATAAAGCACAAAACCGCAGCTCTCAAGCTCACTCAAAGATTTCTCTCCAAAGATTTGAAATGGGAGAGGCAAGAGATGTGTGAGAGAGAGAGGGAGGTGTTTCTTGGGTTAGAAATGGAGTTCAAATCGTGCTCACTGCTGTGGGGAGAGAGGTAGGAGGGAGTATATATAGGTGGAGCTCAAAACTAGCCGTTTGGGCAGATTTTTCTGCCTGAGACCGGTTGAACCGCCCCCTAGGGCGGTTGAACCGCCCCTGGCAGACCTGGCAGCCTGTCTGCCAGTCTGACTGGCAGACTGATGCGCAGACTGACCGCAGACTGGTCAAAGTTGACCAACACCGGTTGAACCGCCCCTGACATCTCCTGGCGACCTGTTTGCCAGTCTGACTAGCAGACTGCAGATCAGAGGTCAGAGGGGTCAGAGACCAGCTGAACTGCCCCTCAGGACCAGTTCAACCGGTCTTGACCAGTGAGTTTAGGAGAGAAAACCCCATCTCAACTGCCCGGAGGCAAGTTCAGCTGGTGTATGGTCAAAGAGGTTCACAGCTGAAGTTGAGTTCAGCTGAGGTTGAGAAAGCTCAACTCAGCTGAAGTCTAGCTCAGCTGAGAAGCTCAGCTGCAGCTGAAGAAGCTCAACTCAGCTGAAGTTTAGCTCAGCTGCAGCTGAAGAAGCTCAACTCAGCTGAAGTTCAGCTTAGCTGAAAAGCTCAGCTGTAGTTGAAGAAGTTCAGCTGCTTTTCAACAGGAACACTCTAGGTTTCTCAAACCTAACCATGGTCAACCAAAGAATTTTAAAGAGATTTTTGCTTTTCAAAAAATAGCTTTTGAATATAGAGGCATGAGCTTTGGCAAACACCAACCTTCTTTTTGGATCCCCCTTTATAGTACGACGATTCCTATACTCAAGTTAAATAAAATTAATTAAGAAAACTCCTTGAGTCATTGGTGTCTCATGTGTGATTTCTCCATGGCATTGCTTCATAAGGATCACAAACATCTTTGTCTCACCTTTTGAAGCAAACTCAAATCAAACCCTGTGACTTGTACCATATCACCTTATATGAGTTCAAATCATGGCTTCAAGTCACCTTACTGATGCATCAACATGTTGTAACTCTTCATAGCTGATTAGTTCATCGACTTAGTGCAAGTACTCTCTTCTTCACCTTAGCCATGGTACCTCGGTTACAAGCCGTCGCTTGGCCTTCACCTTCGCTTAGTTCCTCGAAGCCCTTTCCTTGCTATCTTCACCCTATCAAGCCATTCTTGAGTCACATCCTATTGAGCATCCATTAAGAGAATCATTTCTTCAATATTGTGAACCTTGCTTGAATATCTTCTAGATATAACTGTTAAGATTAATCAAGCTTTAGTTTGATTCTCATAGAAGCATATATAGTAATATGGTCAAGCCAATTCACGATTCCTCGTATCTTATTCACTTTGGCTTGACCAATCCTCTTAATCACTTTAACCTCTATTCTGATCATATGTATGCAGTGATTTCTTAGGTCTTGCCCATATATTCAAACCAATATAGAGAGACCATATTATATCCATTTGCATTGTCTCACTGGTTATTTAACCTTGTGTTGAACCTTTTGTTCACTGATCATTATACACTATTCAAGTATGTTCATCATACTGAATTTCCTGTTCAACACTTAGCAAACTTGTTAGACCTTTAAATGTGTTGTTATCCAAATCACCAAAACTCACAAAAGGGATGAATGCACTTTCAGTAAGACTGACAGGCAGTCAGGCCCTGCCGGAGGCACCATAGGAAGCTCCGCTTCGCCCGACCAAGGGCTCGGACTTGGGCTCGGCCCCAGAAGACGACGAACTTCGCTCCGCCCAACCCAGGGCTCGGACTCGGGCTAAGTCCCAGAAGACGGCGAACTCCGCTCCGCCCGACCCAGGGCTCGGACTCGGGCTAAGTCCCGGAAGACGATGAACTCCGCTCCGCCCGACCCAGGGCTCGGACTCGGGCTAAGTCCCGTAAGACGGCGAACTCCGCTCCGCCCGACCCAGGGCTCGGACTCGGGCTAAGTCCCGGAAGACGGCGAACTCCGCTCCGCCCGACCCAGGGCTCGGACTCGGGCTAAGTCCCAGAAGTCGACGATCTCCGCCTCGCCCGACCCAGGGCTCGGACTTGGGCTCGGCCCCAGAAGACGACGATCTCCGCCTCGCCCGACCCAGGGCTCGGACTTGGGCTCGGCCCCAGAAGACGGCAATCTCCGCCTCGCCCGACCCGGGGGCTCGGACTCGACCTCGGCTTCGGAGGAGCTTCCACATCGCCCAACCTAGGGCATAGACCAGCCACGTCAACAGGAGGCGCCATCATCACCCTACCCCGAGCTGACTCGGGCCGCAGGGAACAAAACCGGCGTCCCATTTGGCTCGCTCTGCCAGATAGGCAATGATGGCGCCCCGCATGCTCCGTGACGGCGGCGGCTCTCAGCCCCCTTACGGAAGCAAGAGGACGTCAGCAAGGACTCAACCGCTCCGACAGCTGTCCCTCCGCCAAGCTCCATCGCTCCTTCGACGACCACGACATCACACCAGCTGGGTGCCAAGATCTCTCCGGCTGCCACAACGGCATGTACCTAGGGCGCTAGCTCACCTCCGCTAGACACGTAGCACCCTGCTACACCCCCCATTGTACACCTGGATCCTCTCCTTACGCCTATAAAAGGGAGGACCAGGGCCCTCTTAGAGAGGGTTGGCCGCACGGGGACGAGGACGAGAACAGGCGCTCGCTTGGAGCCGCTCGCTCCCTCTCCCGCGTGGACACTTGTAACCCCCAACTGCAAGCGCACCCGACCTAGGCGCGGGACGAACACGAGGGCCGCGGGATTCTCACCTCTCTCACGCCGGTCTCCGGCCGCCTCGCTCTCCCCCCTTCGCGCTCGCCCTCGCGCTCGACCCATCTGGGCTGGGGCACGCGGCGACATTCACTCGTCGGCCCAGGGACCCCCCCAGTCTCGAAACGCCGACAGTTGGCACGCCAGGTAGGGGCCTGCTGCGTGTTGATGAACAGCTTCCCGTCAAGCTCCAGATGGGCAGTCTCCAGCAACCTCTCCAACCCGGGACGGTGCTCCGTTTCGGGAGTCTTGAGTTCATATCCCTCGACGACAGCTACGACATGATACTCCTTCCACCGCCGTGCGACAACAACGGTGGCGGCCGACAACCCGCCTGCCGGCGGCGGAATCGGCGACGTCTTCCCCGCGTGGTGGAAGAGCAACCTTCGAGCTCACCCTGTCCTCTCCCCCGCCGACGGAGGAGGAGGCGGGGCAACCAAGGCCAAGCAGGAGGCAGCGCCTCATCGGCTGTCGAGCGAGTCGATGGTCCCGGCACCCCAACGGGGGGCGCACCGGGCGTCGACCTCGCGTTTGAGACGAAGGCGAGCGCCGTCTCCCCGCGACACGCCAATCCCAAGCAAGCGGACGACGCCAGCACGCTCGCGAAAAGCTTGCTGGACGTCACCCTCGTACCTGAGACGACGGCGCAGTCAGTCCCCGACGCGACCTTATCGCCGCCTGTCCACCAAAAGGTACCGATCGATTCCCATCCCGCGTCTTTCGGTTTCAGCCTCAACCCGTCTAGCGACTTCGCTTTGGCGGGCGCTCTTGTAGAGGCAAATCCAGACTCTCTGGGGTTTCGTGTGCGGTCACCTTGGGACCGGCTGACGGACGTCTCGACCTACGGGCCCTCTGGGTCCGAGGAAGACGACGAACACAGCATCTGTTGGGATTTCTCTGGACTTGGCAACCCCAGTGCCATGCGGGACTTCATGACCGCATGCGACTATTGCCTTTCCGACTGTTCCGACGGTAGCCGTAGCCTCGGCGACGAGGACCGCGGCCCAAGTCGCGAATGCTTCCACGTCGATCTAGGGGGTCCCCCCGAAGGCAACCATCTCGGCATGCCGGAGGACAGTGACTTCCCTAGGCCGGTGCCTCGCGTTGACATCCCACGGGAGCTAGCTGTGGTCGCCGTTCAGGCGGGGGGTCATGACCCACAGCTCGAGCAAATCCGCGGGGTGCAGGCCGGGCTCGATGAGGGAGCAGGAGCGCTGGAGCCGATCCGTCGGGACGTCGGGCAGGCATGGGCGGGCCAACCTCCGGCCGGAGAAATACGTCATCTACCCCAGGGCTTCCAGCGCCGCATCACCGACGACGTCAGGATCAGGCCACCACCCGCATCCAGTGGGGTCGGCCAGAACCTGGCGGCAGCAGCAATGCTTCTTCGTGCGATGCCAGAGCCATCAACCACCGAGGGGCGGCGAATCCAGGGAGAGCTCAAGAATCTCCTAGAAGGCGCCGCGGTCCGACGGGCCGAGAGCTCTGCCTCCCGAAGGCAGGGGTACCCCTCGGAACCTCATGCTGTGACTTCCCGATTCATGCGGGAAGCCTCGGCCTACACCGGGCGCACGCGCAACACCGCGCCTGCGGCCCCGGGTCGCCTCAGCAACGAGCACCACCACCGCGACCGACGGGCCCACCTCGACGAGAGGGTGCGCCGAGGCTACCACCCCAGGCGTGGGGGACGCTACGACAGTGGGGAGGATCGGAGTCCCTCGCCCGAACCACCCGGTCCACAAGCCTTCAGCTGAGCCATTCGACGGGCGCCGTTCCCGACCCGGTTCTGACCCCCGGCTACTATCACAAAGTACTCGGGGGAGACGAGACCGGAACTGTGGCTCACGGACTACAGTCTGGCCTGCCAGCTGGGTGGAACGGACGATGACAACCTCATCATCTGCAACCTCCCTCTGTTCCTCTCCGACTCCGCTCGCGCCTGGTTGGAGCACCTGCCTCCGGGGCAGATCTCCAACTGGGACGACCTAGTCCAAGCTTTCACCGGCAATTTCCAGGGCACGTATGTGCGCCCCGGGAATTCCTGGGACCTCCGAAGCTGCCGACTGCAGCCGGGAGAGTCTCTCCGAGACTACATCCGGCGATTCTCGAAGCAGCGCACCGAGCTGCCCAACGTCACCGACTCGGATGTCATCGGCGCGTTCCTCGCTGGCACCACCTGCCGCGACCTGGTGAGCAAGCTGGGCCGCAAGACCCCCACCAGGGCGAGCGAGCTGATGGACATCGCCACCAAGTTCGCCTCCGGCCAGGAGGCGGTCGAGGCTATCTTCCGAAAGGACAAGCAGCCCCAGGGCCACCCATCGGAAGGTACTCCCGAGGCGTCAACTCAGCGCGGCGCCAAGAAGAAGGGCAAGAAGAAGTCGCAAACGAAACGCGATGCCGCCGACGTGGACCTTGTCGTCGCCGCCGAGTACAAGAACCCTCGGAAGCCCCCCGGAGGTGCCAACCTCTTCGACAAGATGCTTAAGGAGCCGTGCCCCTATCACCAGTGACCCGTCAAGCACACCCTTGAGGAGTGCGTCATGCTTCGGCGCCACTTCCACAGGGCCGGGCCACCCGCGGAGGGTGGCAGGACCCGCGACAACGATAAGAAGGAAGATCACCAGGCAGGAGAGTTCCCCGAGGTCCGCGACTGCTTCATGATCTATGGTGGGCAAGCGGCGAACGCCTCGGCTCGGCATTGCAAGCAAGAGCGCCGGGAGGTCTGCTCGGTCAAGGTGGCGGCGCCAGTCTATCTAGACTGGTACGACAAGCCGATCACCTTCGACCGAGACGATCACCCCGACCATGTGCCGAGCCCGGGGAAATACCCGCTCGTCGTCGACCCCGTCATCGGTGACGTCAGGCTCACCAAGGTCCTCATGGACGGAGGCAGCAGCCTCAACATCATTTACGCCGAGACCCTCGGGCTCCTGCGTGTTGATCTGTCTTCTGTCCGGGCAGGCGCTGCGCCCTTCCATGGGATCATCCCCGGGAAGCGCGTCCAACCCCTCGGACAGCTCAACCTTCCCATCTGCTTTGGAACACCCTCCAACTTCCGAAGGGAGACCCTAACGTTCGAGGTGGTCGGGTTCCGAGGAACCTACCACACGGTACTGGGGAGGCCATACTACGCGAAGTTCATGGCCGTCCCCAACTACACCTACCTGAAGCTCAAGATGCCGGGCCCCAACGGGGTCATCACCGTCGGCCCTACATACAAACACGCGTTCGAATGCGACGTGGAGTGCGTGGAGTACGCCGAGGCCCTCGCCGAATCCGAGGCCCTCATTGCCGACCTGGAGAGCCTCTCTAAGGAGGTGCCAGACGTGAAGCGTCACACCGGCAACTTTGAGCCAGCGGAGACGGTTAAGTCCGTCCCCCTCGACCCCAGCGGCGACGCCTCCAAGCAGATCCGGATCGGCTCCGGGTTCGATCCCAAATAGGAAGCAGTGCTCGTCGACTTTCTCCGCGCGAACGCCGACGTTTTCGCGTGGAGTCCCTCGAACATGCCCGACGTACCGAGGGATGTCGCCGAGCACTCGCTGGACATCCGAGCTGGAGCCCGACCCGTCAAGCAGCCGCTGCGCCGATTCGACGAGGAGAAGCGCAGAGCCATAGGCGAGGAGATTCACAAGCTAATGGCGGCAGGATTCATCAAAGAGGTATTCCATCCCGAATGGCTTGCCAACCCTGTGCTTGTGAGAAAGAAAGGGGGGAAATGGCGGATGTGTGTAGACTACACTGGTCTCAACAAAGCATGTCCGAAGGTTCCCTACCCTCTGCCTCGCATCGACCAAATCGTGGATTCCACTGCTGGGTGCGAAACCCTGTCTTTCCTCGATGCCTACTCAGGGTATCATCAAATCAAGATGAAAGAGTCCGACCAGCTCGCGACTTCTTTCATCACACCCTTCGGCATGTACTGCTATGTCACCATGCCGTTCGGTTTGAGGAATGCGGGCGCGACGTACCAGCGGTGCATGAACCATGTGTTCGGCGAACACATTGGCCGCACGGTCGAGGCCTACGTCGATGACATCGTAGTCAAGACGAGGAAAGCCTCCGACCTCCTTTCCGACCTTGAAACGACATTCTGATGTCTCAAGGCGAAAGGCGTCAAGCTCAATCCCGAAAAGTGTGTCTTCGGGGTGCCCCGAGGCATGCTCTTGGGGTTCATCGTCTCCGAGCGGGGCATCGAAGCCAACCCGGAAAAGATCGCAGCCATTACCAGCATGGGGCCCATCAAGGACTTGAAAGGCGTACAGAGGGTCATGGGATGCCTCGCGGCTCTGAGCCGCTTCATCTCACGCCTCGGCGAAAGAGGTCTACCTCTGTACCGCCTCTTAAGGAAGGCCGAGTGCTTCACTTGGACCCCTGAGGCCGAGGAAGCCCTCGAGAACCTGAAGACGCTCCTCACAAAGGCGCCTATCTTGGTGCCCCCAGCTGCCGGAGAAGCCCTCCTTGTCTACGTCGCCGCGACCACCCAGGTGGTTAGCGCCGCGATTGTGGTCGAGAGGCAAGAAGAGGGGCATGCATTGCCCGTTCAGAGGCCAGTCTACTTCGTCAGCGAGGTACTGTCTGAAACCAAGATCCGCTACCCACAAGTTCAGAAGCTGCTGTACGCGGTGATCCTAACACGACGGAAGCTGCGACACTACTTCGAGTCTCATCCGGTAACTGTGGTGTCATCCTTCCCCCTGGGAGAGATCATCCAGTGCTGAGAGGCCTCGGGTAGGATTGCAAAGTGGGCGGTGGAGATCATGGGCGAGACAATCTCGTTCGCTCCTTGGAAAGCCATTAAGTCCCAGGTCTTGGCGGACTTCGTGGCTGAATGGGTCGACACCCAGCTACCGACGGCTCCGATCCAACCGGAGCTCTGGACCATGTTCTTCGACGGGTCGCTGATGAAGACAGGGGCCGGCGCAGGCCTACTCTTCATCTCGCCCCTCGGAAAGCATCTACGCTACGTGCTACGCCTCCACTTCCCGGCGTCCAACAATGTGGCCGAATATGAGGCTCTGGTCAACGGGTTGCGGATCGCCATCGAGCTAGGGGTCCGACGCCTCGACGCTCGTGGTGACTCGCAGCTCGTCATCGACCAAGTCATGAAGAACTCCCATTGCCGCGACCCGAAGATGGAGGCCTACTGCGATGAGGTTCGGCGCCTAGAAGACAAGTTCTACGGGCTCGAGCTCAACCACATCGCTCGGCGCTACAACGAGACTGCGGACGAGCTGGCTAAAATAGCCTCGGGGCGAACGACGGTTCCCCCGGACGTCTTCTCCCGAGACCTGCATCAACCCTCCGTCAAGATCGACGACACGTCCGAGCCCGAGGTACCCTCGGCCCAGTCCGAGGCACCCACGGCTCAACCCGAGGCACCCTCGGCTCGACCCGAGGCGCCCTCGGTTCAGTCCGAGGCACCCTCGGCCCCCGAGGGTGAGGCACTGCGCGTTGAGGAGGAGCGAAGCGGGGTCGCGCCTAATCGAAACTGGCAGACCCCGTACTTGCAATATCTCCACCGAGGAGAGCTACCCCTCGACCGAGCCGAGGCTCGGCGGGTGGCGCGGCGCGCCAAGTCGTTCGTCTTGCTGGGAGATGAGAAGGAGCTCTACCACCACAGCCCCTCAGGCATCCTCCAGCGATGCATCTCCATCGCCGAAGGTCAGGAACTCCTGCGAGAGATACACTCGGGGGCTCACGGCCATCACGCAGCGCCTCGAGCCTTTGTCGGGAACGCTTTCCGGCAAGGCTTCTACTGGCCGACGGCGGTGGCCGACGCTACCAGAATCGTCCGCACCTGCGAAGGGTGCCAATTCTACGCGAGGCAGACCCATCTGCCCGCTCAGGCTCTGCAGATGATACCCATCACCTGGCCTTTTGCGGTGTGGGGTCTGGACCTCGTCGGCCCCTTGTAGAAGGCACCTGGGGGCTACACGCACCTGCTGGTCGCCATCGACAAATTCTCCAAGTGGATCGAGGTCCGACCCCTGAACAGCATCAGGTCCGAGCAGGCGGTGGCGTTCTTCACCAACATCATCCATCGCTTCGGGGTCCCGAACTCCATCATCACCGACAACGGCACCCAGTTCACCGGCAGAAAGTTCCTGGACTTCTGCGAGGATCACCACATCCGGGTGGACTGGGCCGCCATGGCTCATCCCATGACGAATGGGCAGGTGGAGCGTGCCAACGGCATGATTCTACAAGGGCTCAAGCCTCGGATCTACAACGACCTCAACAAGTTCGGCAAGCGATGGATGAAGGAACTCCCCTCGGTGGTCTGGAGTCTGAGGACAACGCCGAGCCGAGCCACGGGCTTCACGCCGTTCTTTCTAGTCTATGGGGCCGAAGCCATCTTGCCCACAGACTTAGAATACGGCTCCCCGAGGACGAGGGCCTACACGGACCAAAGCAACCAAGTCAGCCGAGAAAACTCGCTGGACCAGCTGGAGGAGGCTCGGGACCAGGCCTTGCTACACTCGGCGCGGTACCAGCAGTCCCTGCGACGCTACCACGCCTGAGGGGTCCGGTCCTGAGACCTCCAGGTGGGCGACCTGGTGCTTCGGCTGCGACAAGACGCCCGAGGGCGGCACAAGCTCACGCCTCCCTAGGAGGGGCCATTCGTCATCGCCAAGGTTCTGAAGCCCAGAACATACAAGCTGGCCAACAGCCAAGGCGAGGTCTACGACAACGCCTGGAACATCCAACAGCTACGTCGCTTCTACCCTTAAGATGTTTTCAAGTTGATCATATACCTCGCACCCACGCAAAGTTTAGTCATCAAGGAAGGGTCGGCCTCGCCTCGGCAAAGCCCGACCCTCCCTCGGGGGCTAAAAGGGGGGGAACCCCCTCTGCGTCGAAATTTTCCTCGAAAAAAGATCTTTTCTGCCAGAATGTCTTTCGCGCTTTTTGGCTACTTCGAAAGTGGATCCTGAAAACGACGGAGTACATGTAAGCAGCCAAGGCTGACCGAGCCGAGGGACTCCTACGCCTCCGGGATACGGATACCTCACTCATCACCTTCTGCGATAAGTAACTCACATTCGGATAAGTGATTCTACGGACCGAACAAGTCTTCATGCTCGAAAGCTCTTCTGCCGAAGCGATCCTTCGAGCCTTTTCGACTGCGTCGGTGACAGAGCCCCATGGACGGCACTACAGGAAACACCTAAATTTTCGTGGGCCAAAAGCCCACGAAAATAAGCCTAAACCGACGAAAATAGACTATTTTCGTCGGCAGACCGTCGAAAATAGCCGCCGAAAATAAGTTCGACGAAAATAGGCACCTATTTCCGTCGGTACCGACGAAAAATATCTATTTTCGTCGGCTTTCCCAAGGCCGACAAAAATAATTGGTCGACTGACTATTTTCGTCGGCCTTGGGAAAGCCGACGAAAATACGCCCAGGCTATTTTCGTCGGCCAGGTGGGGCCGACGAAAATACATGCCCGATATTTTCGTCGGCCCGCTGATGGCCGACGAAAATATGTTCCCAGGATATTTTCGTCGGCCACCACCGAGGCCGACGAAAATTGATGGTTCCCCCCCAAAACAGATTTTTCTGCACCTATTAATAATTCACAGCAAAATACACAATATCACAATTCACATATATACAGATTCACAATCAAAATACATAATTCACAAAACACATTCACATATACATATCACAAAACACATTGACATATACATATCACAAAACACATTCACATATACATAAATAGTCCATAGTCCATAGTCCATAAGTCCATAGTCCATACATAGTTTCAATACCATAAGTCCATAGTTTCAAACAAACTCACTACTCACTAATCACTCCTGCGGGCTGTGGGAGTTTTGGCCACTCCCTCCTCCACCACCAGGAAGGTGGCCACTCCCTCCAGAACCATGGACGAGGAAGTCGTGGACGTTGACAGCACCCTCCTGAGCATGTGACGCTGAACCCTGCAATTCATCAATCATTCAAATAAGGCTGTGTTTTGCTATCCCTATACCTATACTGGCTATGTTTGGTCACTATTTGCATAAAACTAAACATGGAACGTCACCTGTGATCCATGGTGATAAGGAGGCTGTGCATGCATCCACGGGTACTGTTGTGCTGGCCACCCCTGAGGTGGTGGCACCCACCCCGTCAGTGGCGGTGCCATCCACGCTTGAAATGGCTGCGATCCTTGGGGTGGTGGAGGCGTCCAAGTGCCTGGAGGTGCCTGCGTCCACCCAACACCGGTCCACTGTGGCTGCGACGCTGGAGCTTGTCCTGGCCATTGTCCCCATCCTTGTGCCTGCGATCCATTTTTGATAATAAAAAAAGAGTTGCTATGGAATTGAAGTGTTCAGATAGTGTTACCTGGGGAGGGCGAAAAGCGGGCAAGTTCATATCAGGGCCGAGTCGAGTAGTCATTTCCTGCAAATGGATGAAACGTTAGAATCGCAACACTATACTTTGAATTCAATGACACGTGATGAGATAGACGAATTACCTGAAAATAAGAAGTCATATACTGCGTCAGCTGTCCGACCTGCTCCTGCGCTGCTCGAGCCTGCTCCTGTGCGAGTCGAGCCTGCTCCTGTGCTGCCCGAGTCTCCTCCTCCAGCTGAGCCTCTCAAGCAGACTTGGAGCGAGAACTCCCTGCCGAAGACGATGCCTTCCCTTGACCTATGGTCCTGTTGTACTCCACAACGCCGGTGCCAAAGGCAAACCTGCATGATACACATAGTTGAGCCATTAAGTGGACACATTCTTGTTAATGAAATTGTCGAATCAAAGACAACCACCTCACCTGCCATGCTTTCTACCCCCACCACTGTGGTACAACGCCGAGGCATCTAAGTCTGAATGCATCCAGTCGAAATCAGGCCCATGGCGTTGAGTCATTTCCTCCCCATATGCATTCTGCAAAGAAAGTTAGAGTTGGAGTTAGACACAAATCATGCAATTTAATTCGTAAATACAAACTTGTTTACCATTTTCTCCCTTGCCGCCTCGCTGCATAGCTCATCAGGGTTCGCTGGATCAGGCTCACGGTGACCACGGACGTAAACCTCCATAAAACTTGGAGCAACTCCACTTTCAGCTTCCTGCATGAAAAAGAAGAGTTAAACCATAGAATTGTAATAGATGTAACATACAAGTTTGATTTATACACTTACCATGCGGCGTGCGGTACCAAGGTGTCCATCGGCGCCGTACCTATGCCCCGGTCCTTCAGTGCCACGGTTGGCACGGTGCTTGTTGGACTCTGCAATCCACTCAGGCGACGCCCATCTCTTAGCCAACCACCTCCAGGCTTCCATGTCCTTCGCCAGCCAATCCACAACGCTCTCCAAGTACTGCTCCTCTGTGAGGTAGATCTCATTGGCCCCTAATGCTTTGCTCATTTTCTACCCCTTTATCTTCTTGTAGTAGTAGTTGACGGCCGCGATGCGAGCATTGTACATGGCATCCTTGATGACCTTATCAGCACACTTCCGAAAGTGTCTCTTCACACGTGCCCACTGAGCCTGATCCGCCTCGATGTCATCCGGCAATTGGAACCTCCCCTACATATCAATGGAGAAGTTAAGTTAAAGTAAGATTAGGAGAAGCAATAATGCTGTGAATTGCTTATATACGAAAGTAAACTCACCCAGAACTCGTCCCACACAGCCACCTGACAAGTCCTTGGTTTTTGTTCTGAACTTCCCCCTCCGCTACTGCTTTCCCCTGGCTGGACATAGTCCTTCAGACCCCAGTCGGCCCACTGCATAGCCGCGAACCTCTCGCCATTGAGCTCCACCATGCCAGGGTAGTAGAAGCGACAGAGGCTACCCAACACCGCGTTCACCTTGGGACGTCTGCCTGTACCGTCCCAAGTCAAGTCTTCCCATGACCTACAAACATTAATAAAACAAGTAAACCAGTGCAATCACGTTCATATTAAAAAATTAACACAACAGAAATAAGCCCCACCATTCTCCATGCGGCCGGATGAGCCTCCTCTCAGCAGGCCTCGGACCAAGCGCATTGCTCTTCTTATACCTAAGTATACAAGTAAATTAAATGTGATGAAATGATTTAAAACTAATATCAATTAAACTAATATGCATAATAATACCTGAAGGATGTAGAACCATCTGACGCGTCGCCCGCGCTGCCTGCCCCCATAGGGTCAACCTCCTCATCCTGCTCACCCTCCTCATCTTGCTCACCCTCCTCACCCTGCACATGAGCATCCTACTGAGGAGCCTCCTGCTCACCCTCCTCACCATGCACTTCATCTAGACAGTCGAGAAGTTGCTGCTGCCTCTGTCGGCTCTGTGAGGTGCCCTGAAAAAGCCCACTGCCCGAGCTGTCCTCGCTGGCCGCGCTGCCCCCACTCCTCCTCGATCTCCTATGCTTGAACATGTTCAACTGTAGATAAATTAATGTCAAACCACAGTATATGAAACAAATAATATGAAAATTAATAATGTGAAAATTGGAATACATAGCTTAATTGATTAAATAAAAGAAACATACTAATCAAAAGTCATCCGCATCCGATGATGCTTCTTCGGCTCGTTGTTTATTCATACGCTCTTGATTTCGTTGGATCCTTACTGATCTTCTAACGACGACAGGTCGTTTGCGCTTTGACCTAGGTTCTTCAATTAAGTCGCTTGAATTGTAACAGAGATTTTCAAGGCCTTCTCCATTGGTCACATGGAATCGGTGAGCTATGTCTTGATTCGACACCGCTTCTGGTTGAAAAACAGCGTCATCGTTGTCCCTGCTCGTATTCACGTAGTCAGCACTCTCTGGAGCGACGACTTGTGGGTTGACTTTGATTGCAACCCACCAAGCCCTAAGGCTTGGGTGAGGATATGGCAGGTAGTACACTTGTTTTGCCTGATTTGCAAGGACAACATCGCTCATACTGCTCGGAATCCTAGAGCTATGCTTCACCTCGACATTACCATACTTGTCGACACGAGTCCCACTATGAGCATCAAACCAGTCGCACTCGAAAAACACGACTTTAAGTTCCTTGGGGCCATCGAAAATCAACTCTACAATGTTTTGAAGAACACCGTAATAGTCCACTACTTTGTCATCGTCAACATATGAACTTGCCAACACACCACTATTGGTGGTGGCTGCCAATGGTTGACTCTTCTCCAATTTCGCGGTTCGGAAGCGATATCCATTTACATCATAGCGAGTATAGTTCCGGACGGACACAGAGGTATGTGCCATTTGCTGCAAGTCCGGGTGCACAGAGTTTTTGGAAACCTATACAAGGAATTAGTATATGCATTATATCTTCGAAGTCCAAAATTCAAAGATTAAGTATGGACAATGAGAGAACGACAATTACTAACATAATTACGAAACCACTGCACGAAGTTTGGTCCACCTTTCAACCCATCACGTCGAAGATTTTCTAATTGGATGGCCGTAGGTTTACTAGTAGATTTCCAACATTCTTCATCAAACATGCTGGACATATTAGAAACATGGAGATTACACACTATAGAAATTATGAGATGAGAAAATGGAAGTAACTATGAGGAAAACTTACTCGAATGCCTCCTGTGTGCTGTCAATATTGCTATACATATATAGCATTAGCGTGTTCAAATCTGATCCTTCAATGTGACGTACACTCCCTTTTCCAACTGCTTTACCCGGATTCGCAAAAATTTGAAGGGTGCTTTGGGGCGATTCATTTTCGACATGAAGTCGCACTGAAGGAGCAAACACATTGTTGGCTCGAGCAAAATACCTGGTTGAGAATTGAGATATCTCCTTAAGGGCAAAAGCCTCCGCAATACACCCTTCGACTCTAGCCTTGTTGCGAACAGACGCCCTGAGCTTTTTCAACGCCCTTTCTATAGGATACATCCACCTGAATTGCACTGGTCCGCCTACCAAAGCTTCCCAAGGCAAATGCACAATTAGATGTTGCATCACATTGAAGAATCCTGGCGGGAAAACCTTTTCAAATTTACAAATAAGAATTGGAATTTCTTTCTCAAATTTCTGCATCAACCTCTTCGATACCGTCTTTGCGCATACTTCCCTATAGAAGTAACTCAGCTCTGCAAATATGCTCCAAAGCTCATCCTTAAAATAGCCTCGAAACATCACGGGCATCAGCCTCTCCATAATAATATGGTAGTCATGGCTTTTCAAACCGATCAATTTACCGGTCTTCAGATTGACTGCCCGTTTCAGATTTGCCGCATATCGATCTGGAAATTTCAGATTCTTCAACCACTTAAATATTTCTTTCCTTTCATCTGGCTTGAGGCAGTAATCAGCTCGCGGCCTACTCTCATGCCCTTTATCGCTTACTTTCAACTCGAGCATCGGTCTCTTACAAATTTCAGCCATGTCTTTTCTGGCCTTCATATTATCTTTCGTTTTATCAGTCACATCGAAACATGTGCTTATGATGCTTTCAGCAACATTACACTATTGGTGCATCAAGTCTATGTTGTGCGGCATGATCAAGGCTTTTGCATACGGAAGCTCCCATATCGATGAAATATGGGTCCAGTTGTGGTCCTCCCCGTAGCCTTGAAACCTATCATTTTCTCCTTGCTTCAGACAAGCATGCCATGCCATTATCTGCGGTGCAGTTTGCCTCTTTGGTGGCCCATTTCTGATTTTGGCTCCACTTCTGAATGCAGTAAGCGAATTCCTGAAATCATGCTTGAATGGAGTCCAACATCGATGAGCATCAAAGAATGACACTTTCCCACCATGCTTCAATCTGAATGCATCTGTATCATTCATACATATGGGACAGCACAACCGACCATGAACACACCATCCAGACCAATCTCCATACGCCAGCAGATCATGCACTGACCACAAATAAGCAGCGCAAGGAACTCCTTTTCAGTATGGCTGTCATAAGCCTTCACACCTCTCCACAATTGTTTCAGCTCTTCAATTAAAGGGCGAACAAACATATTCAGCTTTGGCCCTGGATGCTCGGGGCCTGGGATGACTAGTGCAAGGAACATGAACTCTTCTTTATTGACCAACTCAGGAGGAAGATTATATGGCACAATGAAGACAGGCCAACATGAGTAAGGGCTTGCACTGGTATTGAAAGGTGTGAATCCGTCCGTCGATAGACCAAGCCGTACACTCCTAGGGTCGTTTGCAAATTCGGGATCAAACTCGTCAATTGCCTTCCACGCATCACCGTCCGACGGATGGACCATTATGTCTGGATCAGTGACGAGACGTACACCATTCTTTGGCCATGTCATATGCAGAGCTATTTCCTTGTTGAGGAACAACCTTGAAAGCCGAGGAATGATGGGCAACCGACGAAGTTGCTTAGCTGCGACCTTCGTAACTACCAATTCACCCTCATCATTTGTCACCTCGACATATCTAGAAGCTTCACAATGCTTACAACGGTCCAGCTTGTCATCCTCCTCAAAGAATAGCATGCAACTGTTGGGACACACGTCGATCTTCACATATGTCATCCCATGACCAGCCAACATCTTCTTTGCGAAGTACATATTCTTTGGCAACTTATGATTCTCCAGGAGAACCTCGCCCATCAGTTGCACGATGTCGTTGTAAGCACTGTTTGAAATGTTGTGCTTCGACTTTATCGCCATTAGTCTTGTGAGAGTCCCAAGAACTGACATCTGAGTGTGCTTGTGCAGTCTCTCTTCCCCCACGGCGAGTAGCCTGAAGAATTCCTGAGCATCGCGTGGAAGCTGCCCCGGCTCCTCAGCGTTCATTTCAACATCCCTACCAAGATCATGCAACATGTCGTCCATCCTATCATGATCGTCATCAAGTTCCACCTCCGCGTCAACGTGTTTAATAGACTCTCCATGCCGGTACCATACAAGGTAGTTCGGCATAAACCCACTTTTGCAAAGGTGTTTCTCCATTTCTTCCTTCTTCTGAGGCCACTTGTTCTCGCAGCGATTGCAAGGACACTTCACTAGACGACCAGTTGCATCTTTGAAAGCGTGCTCAAGAAAAGCCTTTGTTACACCCATCCATTCATTCGAGTGTGCCCCATCCTTTCTCCACCCGTCATACATCACCCTCCGATCACCGTCCATTTCAAAGGCTAAACAAAACACAAAGAACATCAACGATCGTCCGTGGCTTAGGTGAACTCCCTATTAGGTAAAGGCCCTAAACCCACCCAAGAGTGTAGGCCGATGCTTGTGATTTGTGACATGTATCCTACGATTGCCGCGAAATTTCGGCAGCATAACCTCGCTGCTCTCCAAGCACACGCCTGAACATGGTGTGTTGGAGAACAACTGGGTTACACAACCGAAATTCCGCGTCAATCATAAGGCACATGTCACAAATCACAAGCATCAACTTACACTCTCAGGCTGTCCAAAATACGTGGACAATTCCGGAACGGCGAACCTCACAAGCCAATGTGACGTTCGCCGTTCCCGAACGGGTGACGCATACGGTTCGCTACGGTTAACGATTAAAACTGAGAATAATGTATACCTGAGAAATTACGAAAACAATGTATACCTGAGAATAATGTACGAGTCTAGCTAACGGTGGAGAAGGTCAAGTCGGAAGAACACCTATGTACAAAAAATATTATTGTCAGTAAAAATTCGGCAGCACCTCCCCTATAAACTGATGTTTCTAAAACCTGCAAATAAACGACAACACGATGGTTGCCAACACAGAAAACTACACGATAGCTACATAATAAACAATATGCTGACCAGTATATGCTAAACAATATGTTACAAGTATATGCTAACTATATACTCACTAACTTTCCTTCATCAAATATACTAACAATTTTCTAACTATATAATCACTATATGGTTAGTTTAACATAATGCTATGTTAAACAATATACTTTACCATGTGCTAAGTAACTAAAAAAATTTAAAATTTTACCTGTCGGACTAGGAGGCGAGACGGAGCTCGGTGCGGTGGAGAGAGCCGGTGCCCGAGGCGCGAGGCGAGGCGAGGGCGGCAAGGCGAGGGCGGCGCGAGGTGATGGGCGCGAGGCGAGGGTGGTGCGGCGGGCGAGTGGCGAGGGCGCGAGGCGAGGGCGCGAGGCGGGCGCGCAGCGGCGGGCGCGCGGCGGCGACGGCGGGCGCGCAGCGGGCGAGGGCGCGTGAGGACGAGTGGCGTTGCCGCGAGGGAGGACGGGGGGCGGGCTACGACGGCGGCGCGGCGACAGAGGTCGGGCGGGCGGCGGCGCGGCGACGGAGGTCGGGCGGGCGGCGGCGCGAAGAGAGACTGCCGAGCGAGAGAGAGAAACTGCGCGCTGAGGCCGATTAACGGGCCTCTATTTTCGTTGGCCTCAGTGAGGCCGACGAAAATAGTGGTCAGTTAATGCCGTATTTTCGTCGGCCGGGAAGGCCGACGAAAATAGTTCCTAATTTTCGTCGGCCGGGAGAAAGCCGACGAAAATATTGACTTATGTTCGTCGGCCAGGCAATGACCGACGAAAATAAACCTCATTTTCGTCGGTCTCGGGGCCCACGAAAATATCGTTCCTATTTTCGTGGGCAGGCCGACGAAAATAGGTACTGGCCCACGAAAATAAGGTGTATTTTCGTCGGTTCCGGAGGCCGACGAAAATCACTATTTATTTTCGTGGGCCGACCGACGAAAATATCTAGGCCCACGAAAATTTAGGCGTTTCCTGTAGTGCGGGTAAGAGTGCGCGTAAGCGGCAAGGCCGACCGAGCCGAGGGACTCCTACGCCTCCGGGATACGGATACCTCACTCATCACCTTCCGCGAGAAGCAACTCTTGCTCGCACAAACATTTCTGTTACCGACAAAACAGTCCAGATGCTCGAAATAAAAGGAAAAGAGACACAGCTTTACAACACGGCGAGGGTGTGCTTAGGCCTCGGCGGCCGCAGGAAACACACGCTACAAGACAATCCGATCCTGCAGGCTCGGATCTTGACGGCTGAAGGGAGCAGCAGCACCCTTGGCATCGACGACACCTTCGGCGAGGGCCGACCTAGCCTCGGACGGCGACGCGGTCCGAGGATCTCCACTCTGGAGGACGACGTCATCACCACGCCCGGGCCATCGCCGCCAGGGTCTTCTCTAGGAATCTGGCCCGAGCAGGCGGCTCGGCCGGTCACCCCGGGGCCTCGGCCAGTTACCCTCCAAGGACGTTAATCCGGCCCGAGCAGGCGGCTCGGCCGGTCACCCCGGGGCCTCGGCCAGCTGCCCTCCAAGGACGTCAGCCCGACCCGAGGCCTCGGCTGGTCAATTCCGGCGTCAGTCCCGCTAACGGACGACCCGGCCAAGCTCCGGCCAACCAGGTTACCTTTTCGATCCAACTCTGCCTCTGTCCATGTTGACGCCGCTACCCCTGGCCTCGGCTCATCGAAGAGCGGCCGAGGGGTTCCTTTAACTAAGTTAGAGAAGCCTCGGACAACAAGGCCGACCGAGCTGAGGAACTCCTACGCCTCTGGGATACGGATACCTCACTCGTCACCTGTACACGGGGCGACTCACGCTTGGTGAAGCGGTTCAGACAACCAACAGGCGAGTCTCAGTGCTCGAAAAGGAGGAAAATACACGGCTCCGTGCCGAAATCACATACATGTTCAGGCCCCGACAGCCACAATGAACAAAAACACTGGCATCCAAGGTGCCATTACAAATGGAACCCCGTTTTCGTCTCCGCGGGTACGAATAACCCCACAAGATTGGGGAACCCACGGAGCAATCGCGGGCCGACGGGCGGCTCGCCACCGCCCGATCCGGCAACGGCGACAACAACCCTCGTCACGGGCGACGAAGCAGCTTCAGCAGCGGTTTCGGGGCGGGTGCTACGGCAGAAGGACTCTCGCCCACCGAGGACAAGAGCCAGCCATTCAGGCCGGGAGACGGAGACCCAGGGCTACTGGCGGAGTTGGCCATCTCATCGGTAGAGAAGCCATCTCCGGCCGCCGACGCCTCAAAGCGCGCCGGCAGGTCTTCGCCCTCGCCGGAACCACCCGGAACATGGGCGCCGCCCTCGCGGTGCGCGGCGCAACCATCGTCCGGACGGAGGACGTAATGCTGCGCCCTGGCTAAGTGGCGGCGGTCCGCCTTTCCAAGCATGGCTGGAGGAAGCCTCCGCGAGGCTGGAGAATGCCCTTCTCCCCCAGACGCTAGGGGAAGAAGAGGGTGACCGACCCACACGGAGGCAGCCCCCCGACTCGCCTCATCCTCCGCCTCAGCCCGGATGATGAAAATCCTTGAGGCTGAGGGAGGGGCGGAGGTCGCAGCCCGGCTCGCTTTCCCCCACCATCAAACTGGAGGTCACCATCTTGGGTGACCGCCAGTGGAGGGGTGCAGCCGGGCTGCATGATGAAAATCCTTGAAGCCGAACGATGGCTGAAAGGTACCAACTCCCGCGGAGTTGCGTTCCCCCAACGACGAGGCGGAAAGACGGCGGATCTCCCCCATCCGGGGGGCTGAAAGGTGGAAAGACACGATGCATAAGGGAGCGCGAAGGCATGGTCGCCCTCCAAGGGGGTCACCCTCCTTTTAAGGGCGGTTCTCCCTACTCGTGTCCCCAGCCGTCACGGGCTGAGTCTTCTCCAACACACTCCAAGGTCCTCCCCCACGGCGCGGGGGCTGGGCCCCACACGTCATGCAAGCCAACTCAGGGCAGAAGAAGCCAAACCGCCGCGCGCTGTGCATACAACCGCCCAGCGGTTACAAGCGACCCTCCACTTTTGCCCAGACCAACGGGCGAAAGGGTGGGCAGCCATGCAGGCGGCATGCAACCGCGCCAAGTGGGCGCGCTCCTCCGACTCCCAACACGCCCGGCATGGAGGCCCAGGCCCACGCGTCATGCAACCGGTGCGCCGGTTGCTACGTGTGAGTAACTGCATCGCCACCCGCGCCACCACCGCACCTCCTCGACTGCGGAACCAATACCGCGACTCGAGGCGACCCGGCGCGTGACCCAGCAGCACCAGCCTGGCGCGACGGTCAACACATCCAAAAGTGGGCCGGCAGTAATGGCGGTGGCAGGCGAGCAGGCGCAGCGGTCGCGTCGTCAGCCAGGCTTACGTCCCATCCGGGGCAGCGAGAGAACCCTCTCCCATGACGTGAAGACGACGCGCCCGTGATCCGTTCCTCGAACGGCTCGCGCACGTGCAACGGTCGCCCCTCCAACCACTCGCCCCGTCGCATTAACTCCGCGACGGGACACGCGGCGCCTCTGGCTGGAGAAACGGGCGACGCTTCCCCTTCGCCAAAATGAACGCGTCCAAAAAGGGACCGAGAAAGGGGGACACCCCGAAAAGGATCCTTCCCCGAGAAGGAACCAGGCTCCGAGCCCCCCCTACTGATCAGAGGTTCGAAGGCTGGCCCCCCGGAAGGGTTCAACAGCCGCCTCAGATCGCGTGGGCCCTACACCCACTACTGGTCAGAGGTTCAAAGGCCGGCCCCTCGAAAGGGTTCAACGACCGCCTCAGGCTACTCGGGCTCCGCGCCCAATACTGATCAGGGGTTCGAAGGCTGGCCCCCGAAGGGTTCACAGCCGCCTCAGACGCCGAGCGAGGGATGACCATGGGTACGTTCGATACATAACCAAGGCTCGGGCTGAGCTCCCGAGGTACCCTAGGACATTTCCGAGACCGGCGGGAACGATCTTGTAACAGAATCCCACCAGAGGGAGGCATCGAGCCCTCGGACCCCGTCGCTAGGGGACCGGGTCTGGCAGATCACCCGCAGGTACTTTTGGGCGTGCCTCTGGGCCCCTAGCCGACCCCTAACGAACGGGGCACGGACGTCCACTCGGATTACCCGCTTGCAGCTCATCGGAGACACCATGTTCGGTGCCCATCGAGGGCAACATGGCGCTTTCCCCCCTCCTCCTTGCGGAAAGACGACGCAGGGGCGTATGTAAAAAAGCCGAGTCTACCCCTGACCGCCCTCTCGCTCTGTGCAGAGGCTCGGGGGCTGCTCTCGCAAACCCGGCTCCGGCCGAACCGTTGACAGCGTCAACATACCAGCCCGAGAACTTGGGACCCGACCGTACACCTGGGCTACGGCCAGTTCGCATGAGGGAACGACCAGACCAGCCGAAGCGCTACGTGAGGCAGTAAGACCTCGAAGGAGTGAAACCACTCCTCCGAGGCCTCGGGGGCTACACCCGGCGGGTGCGCTCGCGCGCACCCACCGGAACAAAACGCAACCGAGAAAGGCTGGTCCCCTTGCAAAAAAGTGCGACGAAAGCCTCCAAGCGAGTGCAAACACTCCCTTCGAGGCTCGGCGGCTACTGTCGGGGACCATAATTAGGGGTACCCTCAAGGCTCCTAATTCTCAGCTGGTAACCCCCATCAGCACGAAGCTGCAAAGGCCTGATGGGTGCGATTAAGTCAGGGATCAGTCCATTCGAGGGACACGATCACGCCTCACCCGAGCCTAGCCTCGGACAAGGGCAGCCAACCCCGGAGGATTTCCGTCTCGCCCGAGGCCCCCCTTCAGCGGCGAACATATTCCCGGCTCGCCCGAGGCCCTGCCTTCGCTAAGAAGCAACCCTGACCAAATCGCCGCACCGACTGACCAAGTCGCAGGAGCATTTAATGCAAAGGTGGCCTGACGCCCTTATCCTGGCGCGCACCCCCCAGCCAGCAGAGCCGAAGTGACCGTCGTCACTTTGCCGCTCCACTGACCGGCCTGACAGAAGGACAGCACCGCCTACACTACACCGACTGCAGTGCCACTGGACAGAGTAAGACTGACAGGCAGTCAGGCCCTGCCGGAGGCACCATAGGAAGCTCCGCTTCACCCGACCAAGGGCTCGGACTTGGGCTCGGCCCCAGAAGACGACGAACTCCGCTTCGCCCGACCAAGGGCTCGGACTCGGGCTAAGTCCCGGAAGACGGCGAACTCCGCTCCACCCGACCCAGGGCTCGGACTCGGGCTAAGTCCCGGAAGACGACGAACTCCGCTCCGCCCAACCCAGGGCTCGGACTCGGGCTAAGTCCCGAAAGACGGTGAACTCCGCTCCGCCCGACCTAGGGCTCGGACTCGGGCTATGTCCCGGAAGACGGCGAACTCCGCTCCGCCCGACCCAGGGCTCGGACTCAGGCTAAGTCCCAGAAGACGACGATCTCCGCCTTGCCCGACCCAGGGCTCGGACTTGGGCTCGGCCCCAGAAGACGACGATCTCCGCCTCGCCCGACCCAGGGCTCGGACTTGGGCTCGGCCCCAGAAGACGGCAATCTCCGCCTCGCCCGACCCGGGGGCTCGGACTCGACCTCGGCTTCGAAGGAGCTTCCACATCGCCCAACCTAGGGCGTAGACCAGCCACGTCAACAGGAGGCGCCATCATCACCCTACCCCGAGCTGACTCGGGCCGCAGGGAACAAGACCGGCGTCCCATTTGGCTCGCTCCGTCAGATAGGCAATGATGGCGCCCCGCATGCTCCGTGACGGCGGCGGCTCTCAGCCCCCTTACGGAAGCAAGAGGACGTCAGCAAGGACTCAACCGCTCCGACAGCTGTCCCTCCGCCAAGCTCCATCGCTCCTTCGACGGCCACGACATCACACCAGCTGGGTGCCAAGATCTCTCCGGCTGCCACAACGGCATGTACCTAGGGCGCTAGCTCACCTCCGCTAGACACGTAGCACCCTGCTACACCCCCCCATTGTACACCTGGATCCTCTCCTTACGCCTATAAAAGGGAGGACCAGGGCCCTCTTAGAGAGGGTTGGCCGCGCGGGGACGAGGACGAGAACAGGCGCTCACTTGGAGCCGCTCGCTCCCTCTCCCGCGTGGACGCTTGTAACCCCCTACTGCAAGCGCACCCGACCTAGGCGCGGGACGAACACGAGGGCCGCGGGATTCCCACCTCTCTCACGCCGGTCTCCGGCCGCCTCGCTCTCCCCCCTTCGCGCTCGCCCTCGCGCTCGACCCATCTGGGCTGGGGCACGCGGCGACATTCACTCGTCGGCCCAGGGACCCCCCGGTCTCGGAACGCCGACAATTTGGTTTTCTTTTCTTTGTGCATATTCAATTAATGGGATTATATTGGTCAAATAACCAATAAATAAATAAATACAGAAATGTGCATTCCATGCTGGGTTCTTGTATTCTTGCATTTGTATTCAAATTCATGAGACAAGTTCAAATTTGAAAAAAATAGAATTTGAAAATGGAAATAGAAATAAGAAAAGAGAATGAAATAGAAATGGAAAATACATTACCAAGAAAAAATATATAAATAATTATAATTCTTCATGCTAGTACTTTATTTGTGCACTTAATCTGTGAAACTCACCAGCAAATTTGAATTCAAAATACCAAATTTGGAAATTTAGAAGAGAGAAAAAACTAAAATTATAAAAGAAAAGAAAAGAAGAAGACTTACCTGCGCATGGGCCATTTCCTCCCTTGGCCGGCCCATTCACTTCTCCCATTCCTAGCCTAGCCGAATTCTTCCCCAGCGGCCCACTTCTCCACACTCTGTCGGCCCATCTCCGCACTGGTTAACCCGCGCAAGCGTCACTGACGAATGGGCCCTCTCGGCCAGCCACCGCAGCCTTGGTGCCCAGCTGCTTCATCACCGGGTCACTAACGTGTGGGCCCGTGGCGTCAGCTTCCCCTTCCATCTCGGCCGCGAACTCGGTACAGAACCGCGCGACTCCCGGGCAGATCCTCCCCTATCCATCCAATGAGCTCGCGCCTAGCCTCCTTCCGCCCGGAGTATAAAACTGGGTCCTCCTCTCGTTTAGCCACCCATGAGCGCAAAGGCCTCTGATTGTGTCGCCACCGAGGGCCGTGAGGCAGGGAGACCCGCCGTCCGCCACCATGGCTAAATGCGCGCACACACCGCGCGGACCTGACCATGGCAATAGGGTATTCGCTGGTAATCGAGGAAGGTGTGTGTGGCATCATCAGGCAAAAAACGGCGACCTCGGTTGATGAATTCCTTGCCAAAGGTGGAGCTCCACCGCAGGTCTGTTGCGCGTCGTGGCCAAGGCATTTGCGCTGCTAGAATCACGGTGAGAATCCTTCAACAGTATCGTATCATTACCCTCTATGTGATTTGAAAGGGAAATAGGGTTAACCGTTTCCCACAAATAGTTTTGGTGGTTGAATGCCCAACACAAATATATGGACTAACTAGTTTGCTCTAGAATATATGTTCTACAGGTGCACAAAGGTTCAACACAAACCAATAAATATTCAAGTTAGGGATCCAAATTCAAAGGAGCAAAAGAAACTTCAGTGTGCAGTGGACTGGCGCACCGGACTATCCGGTGCACCATGTCCTTACGAAGACGAACCAGCCACTCTCGGGAAAAACTGAACCGCACTCCGCTATAATTCACTGGACTGTCTAGTGTGCCACCGAACTGTCCAGTGTGCCAGCGGAGCAACGGCTACTCGCTCCAACGGTCGACTGCAAAAGCGGATGACCTATGAACAGTGCGCGCAGAGTCAGAGCCACAGAGTTAGAGGCGCACCGGACAGTGAACAGTACCTGTTTGGTGGCACACCGGACTTTCCGGTGCCACAATAGGACAAGCTCTCCAACGGTCGACTGAGTCAGAACCCTAATGGTTGGGTGACGTGGCGGCGCACCGGACTGTCCGGTGCGCCCATCGACAGCAGCCTTCCCTAACGGCTTGTTGGTGGTTCAGGGCTATAAATATCCCCCAACCACCACAACTCCAAGCATCCAAGTCTTCTGAAGTTTTCATTCAATACAAGAGCTAGTGCATTCACTCCTAGACACAAATCAAAAGATCAAAGCCTCTCCAAGTCCCCAAAATCATTCCAACCACCTAGTGACTTGAGAGAGTGTTTGTTCGTGTTCTTTGCACTCTTGTTGCTTGGATCGCTTTCTTCCTTTCTCATTCTTGTTCTCAAGAGACTTGTAATCAAAGCAAGAGACACTAAGTGTGTAGTGGTCCTTGCGGGGTCTAAGTGACCCGTTTGATTAAGGAGAAAGCTCACTCGGTCTAAGTGACCGTTTGAGAGAGGGAAAGGGTTCAAAGAGACCCGGTCTTTGTGACCACCTCAACGGGGACTAGGTTCTTTAGAACCGAATCTCGGTAAAACAAATCACCATGTTCATCCATTTTATTTCTTGGTTGATTTGTTTCCCCCCTCTCTACCGGACTCGGATTTAATTCTAACGCTAACCCCGACTTGTAGCTAGTGTTTTAAGTTGTAAATTTCAGATTATGCCTATTTACCCCCCTCTAGGCGACTTTCAATTGATATTAGTGCCCGGTGCTTCATTAGAGTCTAACAACTCGAAGTGATGTCGGGAGATCACGCCAAGAGGGAGATCGTGACCGGCGACAAGCCCGCAAGCTCGGGGAGAACCCTCTTAAGGGAGTCCGACCACAAGCACAAGGAGGAATCCTATTCCTCCAACAAGAAGCATCGGAAGGGTGACAAGAAGAAGAAGATGAAGAAAGTGGTCTACTACGAGACCGACTCTTCGTCGCCCTCCACGTCATCAAGCTCCGACTCGTCCGTCGCTTCTAAGCGCCATGAGCGCAAGAAGTATAGTAAGATGCCACTTCATTATCCCTGTATTTCAAAGCATGCTCCCTTACTTTCCATTCCCTTAGGCAAACCACCATACTTTGATGGTGAGGATTATTGTATGTGGAGTGATAAAATGAGGCATCACCTAACCTCACTCCACGCAATCATTTGGGACATTGTTGAGTGTGGAGCGCAGGTACCTAATGTGGGGGACGAAGGCTACGACTCAGATAAATTCGCCCAAATTAGGCACTTTAACTCCCAAGCCACAACTATACTCCTCGCCTCCTTGTGTCGAGAGGAGTATAATAAGGTGCAAGGGTTAAAGAGTGCCAAAGAGATTTGGAACGTTCTCAAGACGGTGCACAAAGGAGACGAGGTGACCAAGATCACCAAGCACGAAATGATCGAGGGAGAACTCGGTCGATTCGTCCTCAACAAGGGAGAGGAGCCACAAGCGATGTACAACCGGCTCAAGACCTTGGTCAACCAAGTGCGCAACCTCGGGAGCACCAAGTGGGATGACCATGAAATGGTCAAGGTTATTCTTAGATCACTTGTTTTTCGTAATCCTGCTCAAGTGCAACTAATCTGTGGAGACCCTAGTATAAACAGATGTCTCCCGAGGAGGTCATTGGCAAGTTTGTGAGCTTTGAACTTATGATCAAGGACTCCAAACATATTGTAAACTTGGAGCAAGGCGCCACCTCTACACCCGAGGTGCAACCCGTCGCATTCAAAGCGATAGAAGAGAAGAAAGAGGAGTCTACATCAAGTAGGCCTCCCATCGACGCCTCCAAGCTCGACAATGAGGAAATGACGCTCATCATCAAGAGTTTCCGCCAAATCCTCAAGCAACAGAGGGGGAAGGATTACAAGCCCTGCTCCAAGAAGGTGTGCTACAAGTGTGGTAAGCCCGGTCATTTTATCGCTAAATGTCCAATTTCAAGTGATAGTGATAGGAGCGACGACAAGAAAGGGAAGAAGAAAGAGAAGAAGAGATATTACAAGAAGAAGGGCGGCGATGCCCACGTATGTCGAGAATGGGACTCCAACGAGAGCTCCACCGACTCCTCCTCCGACGAGGATGCCGCCAACATCGCCATCAACAAGGGCCTCCTGTTCCCAAACGTCGACCACAAATGTTTCATGGCCAAGGACGGCAAAAAGAAGAAGGTACAATCTAGAACCACCCCCAAGTATACAACATCTAGTGATGAGGGTAGTTCTAGTGAAGACGAAGATGATTTACTTACTCTTTTTGCCGACCTTAACATGAAACAAAAAGAAAAATTAAATGAATTAATAGAAGCTATTCATGAGAAGGATGATCTCTTGGAAAGCCAAGAGGACTTCCTTATTAAAGAAACTAGAAACATGTTAAGGTAAAAAATGCTTATGCTCAGGAAGTAGAAAAATGTGAAAACTTAACTAAGAAGCTTAGCATTTGTCATGATTCTATTTCTAGCCTTAGAAATGAAAATTCTAGCTTAATTTCTAAGGTTAAAGAATTAAATGTTTGTTATGATTTAATTTCCAGTCTTAGAAATGAGAATGCTAGTTTAGTTTCTAAGATTAAATAATTGAATGTTTGCAATGATTTCATTTCCTGTCTTAGAGATGAAAATGCCATGTTAAAATCTAAGATAGATGAATTAAATGTTTGCAAACCCTCTACATCTACTGTTGATCATGTTTCTATTCGTACTAGATGTAGAGATGTTAATATTGATGCTATAAATGATCACCTTGCTTTAATTAAACAACAAAATGATCATATAGCTCAATTAACTGCTAAAATCAATGAGCATGAAATTGAAAATGAAAAATTTAAATTTGCTAGAAGCATGCTCTATAGTGGAAGACGCACTGGCATTAAGGATGTCATTGGTTTCCAACAGGGAGGCAATGTCAAGCTTAATGCCCCTAAAAGATTGTCTAATTTTGTTAAGGGCAAGGCTCCCATGGTTCAGGATAATGATGGCTACATTTTATATCCTGCTAATTATCCTTAGCACAAAATTAGGAAGATTCATGCTAGGAAATCTCATTTTGTTTCTCACCATGCTTTTATGTATAAGAATGAGGCATCTAGCTCTAGGCATACCACACATGTAAAATTGCCTAGAAAGAAAATTCCTACTACATCAAATGAACATAACATTTCATTTAAGACTTTTGATGCATCTTATGTGCTTACTAACAAATCAGGCAAAATAGTTGCCAAATATGTTGGGGCAAACACAAGAGCTCCAAGACTTGTGTTTGGGTACCCAAGGTGCTTGTTTCCATCGTGAAAGGACCCAAGACTATTTGGGTACCTAAGAACAAGGCCTAAATTGTTTTGCAGGTTTATGCATCCGGGGGCTCATGTTGGATAATAGATAGTGGATGCACAAACCACATGCCAGGAGAGAAAAGGATGTTCTCCTCCTATGAGAAAAACGAAGATCCCCAATGAGCTATCACATTCGGGGATGGAAATCAAGGTTTGGTCAAAGGACTTGGTAAAATTACTATATCTCCTGACCATTCCATTTCCAATGTTTTTCTTATAGATTCTTTATATTACAATTTGCTTTCTGTTTCTCAATTATGCAAAATGGGCTACAACTGTCTATTTACAGATGTAGGTGTTACTGTCTTTAGAAGAAGTGACGATTCAATAGCATTTAAGGGAGTGTTAGAGAGTTAGCTATATTTAGTTGATTTTAATGAGAACACAGCTGAACTCAACACTTGTTTAATTGCTAAGATTAATATGGGTTGACTCTGGCATCGCCGACTGGCCCATGTTGGAATGAAGAATCTTCACAAGCTTCTAAAGGGAGAACACATTTTGGGACTAACAAATGTTCATTTTGAGAAAGATAGGGTTTGTAGCGCATGTCAAGTAGGAAAGCAAGTTGGCTCTCATCATCCACACAAGAATATAATGACGACTGACAGGCCGCTCGAGCTACTCCACATGGATCTATTCGGCCCGATAGCTTACATAAGCATCGGCGGGATTAAGTACTGTCTAGTTATTGTGGATGATTATTCTCGCTTCACTTGGGTATTCTTTTTGCAGGAAAAATCATAAACCCAAGAGACCTTAAAGGGATTCTTAAGATGAGCTCAAAACGAGTTCGGATTAAGGATCAAAAAGATAAGAAGCGATGATGGGACGGAGTTCAAGAATTCTCAAATTGAAGGCTTTCTTGAGGAAGAGGGCATCAAGCATGAGTTCTCTTCTCCCTACACACCTCAACAAAATGGTGTAGTGGAGAGGAAGAATAGAACTCTACTGGATATGGCAAGGACCATGCTTGATGAGTACAAGACACCGGACCGGTTTTGGGCCGAGGTGATTAACACTGCTTGCTACTCCATCAACCGGTTATATCTTCACTGAATCCTCAAGAAGACATCATATGAACTCCTCACTGGTAAAAAGCCCAATGTTTCATATTTTAGAGTCTTTGGTAGCAAATGTTTTATTCTTGTTAAAAGAGGTAGAAAATCTAAATTTGCTTCCAAGGCTATAGAAGGCTTTTTACTAGGATATGACTCAAACACAAGGGCATATAGAGTCTTCAACAAATCCACTGGATTAGTTGAGGTTTCTTGTGACATTGTGTTTGATGAGACTAATGGCTCCCAAGTGGAGCAAGTTGATCTTGATGAACTAGATGATGAAGAGGCTCCTGCGTCGCACTAAGGAACATGTCCATTAGGGATGTGTGTCCTAAGGAATCCAAAGAGCCTCCACAAGCACAAGATCAACCGTCATCTTCCATGCAAGCATCTCCACCAACTCAAGATGAGGAACAGGCTCAAGATGCTCATCATCCCAAAAATGTGATGACCACATCAAGACCTTTGGAGATGCTTCATATGGACCTCTTCGGACCCGTCGCCTATCTAAGCATAGGAGGAAGTAAGTATGGTCTTGTTATAGTTGATGATTTTTCCCGCTTCACTTGGGTATTCTTTTTGCAGGATAAATCCAAAACCCAAGGGACCCTCAAGCGCTTCCTAAGGAGAGCTCAAAATGAGTTTGAGCTCAAGGTGAAGAAGATAAGGAGCGACAACGGGTCCGAGTTCAAGAACCTTCAAGTGGAGGAGTATCTTGAGGAGGAAGGGATCAAGCACGAGTTCTCCGCTCCCTACACACCACAGCAAAATGGTGTGGTAGAGAGAAAGAACAGGACGCTCATCGATATGGCAAGGACGATGCTTGGAGAGTTCAAGACTCCCGAGTGCTTTTGGTCGGAAGCCGTGAACACGGCTTGTCACGCCATCAACCGGGTGTATCTTCATCGCCTCCTCAAGAAGACTTCGTATGAGCTTCTAACCGGTAACAAACCCAATGTGTCTTACTTTCGTGTATTTGGGAGCAAATGCTATATTCTAGTGAAGAAAGGTAGAAATTCTAAGTTTGCTCCCAAAGCTGTAGAAGTGTTTTTGTTAGGTTATGACTCGAATACAAAGGCATATAGAGTCTTCAACAAATCATCGGGTTTGGTTGAAGTCTCTAGCGACGTTGTATTTGATGAGACTAATGGCTCTCCAAGAGAGCAAGTTGTTGATCTTGATGATGTAGATGAAGAAGACGTTCCAACGGCCGTGATATGCACCATGGCGATTGGAGATGTGCGGCCACAGGGACAAAAGGAGCAAGATCAACCTTCTTCCTCAACGATGGTGAATCCCCCAACTCAAGATGATGAACATGTTCATCAAAAGGAGGCGTGTGATCAAGGGGAGCACAACGATGGAGGAAGAAGCACTGGAGAAGCACTGGTGATCAAGGGGGTGCATTCATACCTCCAACCCAAGTTCGAGCGACGATTCAAAGGAATCATCCCGTCGACCAAATTTTGGGTGATATTAGCAAGGGAGTAACTACTCGCTCTAGATTGGTGAATTTTTGTGAGCATTACTCTTTTGTCTCTTCTATTGAGCCTTTCAGGGTAGAAGATGCCTTGCTAGATCCGGACTGGGTGTTGGCCATGCAGGAGGAGCTCAATAATTTCAAGAGAAATGAAGTTTGGACACTGGTGCCTCGTCCCAAGCAAAATGTTGTGGGAACCAAGTGGGTGTTCCGCAACAAACAAGACGAGCACGGGGTGGTGACAAGGAACAAGGCTCGACTTGTGGCAAAAGGTTATGCCCAAGTCGCAGGTTTGGACTTTGAGGAGACTTTTGCTCCTGTGGCTAGGCTAGAGTACATTCGTATTTTGCTAGCATATGCCGCTCACCATTCTTTCAGGCTGTTCCAAATGGATGTGAAGAGCGCTTTCCTCAATGGGCCAATCAAGGAGGAGGTGTACGTGGAGCAACCCCCTGGCTTCGAGGATGAACGGTACCCCGACCACGTATGTAAGCTCTCTAAGGCGCTCTATGGACTTAAGCAAGCCCCAAGAGCATGGTATGAATGCCTTAGAGACTTTTTAATTGCTAATGCTTTCAAGGTTGGGAAAGCTGATCCAACTCTTTTCACTAAGACTTGCGATGGTGATCTTTTTGTGTGCCAAATTTATGTCGATGACATAATATTTGGTTCTACTAACCAAAAGTCTTGTGAAGAGTTTAGCAGGGTGATGACTCAAAAGTTTGAGATGTCGATGATGGGCGAGTTGAACTACTTCCTTGGGTTCCAAGTGAAGCAACTCAAGGACGACACCTTCATCTCCCAAACAAAGTACACGCAGGACTTGCTAAAGCGGTTTGGGATGAAGGACGCCAAGCCCGCAAAGACTCCGATGGGAACTGACGGACACGTCGACCTCAACAAAGGAGGTAAGTCCATCGATCAAAAAGCATACCGGTCTATGATAGGTTCCTTGCTTTATTTATGTGCTAGTAGACCGGATATTATGCTTAGTGTATGCATGTGTGCTAGATTTCAATCCGATCCAAGGGAGTGTCACTTAGTGGCCGTGAAGCGAATTCTTAGATATTTAGTCGCTACGCCTTGCTTCGGGATCTGGTATCCAATGGGGTGGTCTACCTTTGACTTAATTGGATATTCAGACTCCGACTATGCTAGATGTAAGGTCGATAGGAAGAGTACATCAGGGACGTGCCAATTCTTAGGAAGGTCCCTGGTGTCATGGAGTTCTAAGAAACAAACCTCCGTTGCCCTATCCGCCGCTGAGGCCGAGTACGTTGCCGCAGGACAGTGTTGCGCGCAACTACTTTGGATGAGGCAAACCCTCTGGGACTTTGGCTACAATCTGAGCAAAGTCCCACTCCTATGTGATAATGAGAGTGCTATCCGCATAGCGGACAATCCTGTTGAGCACAGCCGCACAAAGCACATTGACATCCGGCATCACTTTTTGAGAGACCACCAGCAAAAGGGAGATATCGAAGTGTTCTATATTAGCACCGAGAACCAGCTAGCCGATATCTTTACCAAGCCTCTAGATGAGAAGACCTTTTGCAGGCTGCGTAGTGAGCTAAATGTCTTAGATTCGCGGAACTTGGATTGATTTATAGCATACATGTGTTTATGCCTTGATCATGTTCCTTATGCATTTTGTTGTTTACTTGTGGTGCTCAAGTTGTACAAACACTCCCCGGACCTCACAAGTCCTTTTGCAAGTGATGCACATATTTAGGGGGAGATGTGCTACAACTTGACCCTTTGAGACTTAGCACTGGGCATAAAACCCGAGCCCGAAACCCAAAGCCCGAAATACCCGAGACCATACCCATTTAGCCCGAAGCCCAGTACCCAAATAATTTGTGCGGGTAACAAAACTTAATACCCGATTTTAATTCGGGCCTAATCGGGTAACACGTTACGGTACCCGAAATACCCGTTTGGCCCGATTTGTTCTCCTGCTCGGCTGCTTTGCAGTGGCAGATGTCCGTTTAGTTCCTGCTCGCCTTTCTACTACAATGTTGCTTTGTTGTTGTGTGCTGCACCCGCACTGCTGCCTTGCTTTTGCTGCGAGTTGCCTGTTGTGCATGTGAGTCCGTGAGTGTGGACAGTGGATCAACGATGTGTGAGACCGTGGCTATGTAGACCATGAGCTGATAAGTGATCATTGATGCTCGGCTGCTTTGATGTGAGTGATGCTACGTGAAAAAAAATTAAACTAAATGCTTATTATCCAGGTTTGCTTCCTGGTTTTCATTGTATATTTACATTAAATATTATATTGTTTGCTGCCGGAATGTACAAAGCTAACTGCAATGAAGCAATGTAGCGAATAAGTTTGTAGTTTTAAATTGGGTAGAACGGGCTACCCGAACCCGAACCCGAAAAATTTAGGTACCCGAAAATTTGAGTACCCAGTATATAAAGCCTGTGTTCGGGTACCGTTTCAAGATACCCGAAATTTAAAAAGCCCGAAAAACCCGACCCGAAATTTCGGGCTAACCCGAATGCCCAGGTGGATTGAGACTAACCGTGTGCTTGAGTTTGCTTGATTTAGTCTCAAAGGAAGTTTGAAAGGGAAAAGGTGGACTTGGACCATGAAAGACTTCCACTACACTCCGATGAGAGGGTAACTTATTCCAAGTTCATCTCATGTACTTTTATTGCCTTTGTATACTTATTTGAAGATTTTGGTGAGGCAATGGGGTTCTAGGGCCAAGATTGATCCTGTTTTGGTGCTTGATGCCAAAGGGGGAGAAAATAAGGCCAAAGCAATAAATGGATCAGCTACCACTTGAGAAATTTTGAAAATAGTAGAATAGAGCTTTTGGTTTGTCAAAACTCTCTTATTGTCTCTCTTGTCAAAAGTTCGCCTCTTGTGGGGAGAATGGTTGATTATGGGAAAAAGGGGGAGTTTTTGAAATCTTTGATCAATTTTTCTTGGAACAACTCTCTTTATATCTCTACAATTGTGTTTGAGTTAGAGATAGGAGATTGAGATTGATTTGCAAAAACAAAACCAAGTGGTGGCAAAGAATGATCCATATATGCCAAATTTGATTCAAAACAATTTGTGTTCTTATTTGCATTGATATTGCACTTGTTCTAGTTGCTTTTTGTTGTGTTGGCATAAATCACCAAAAAGGGGGAGATTGAAAGGGAAATGTGCCCTTGGGCCATTCCTAAGTATTTTGGTGATTGAGTACCAACACAAGTGCTTAAGTGTAAATCTATGCCAATTGATGGACAAAGTGCAAATCAAGTCTAAAGGTATGTTTCTAGACTTAGTACATTGTTTTGAGAACTAATGTATTGTATCTAAGTGCTGGAAACAGGAGAAATCAAATTGGAAAAGAGATGGCTCTGTTCAGCCAAAGTCTGCTTAGTCTGGGTGCACCGGACTGTCCGGTGGTGCACCGGACAGTGTCCGGTGCGCCAGGCTGGCTCTGGCGAACTTGCTGCTCTCGGGACTTCGACGGCAGTGTACGGCTATAAATCACCGGACTGTCCAGTGGTGCACCGGACTGTCCGGTGAGCCATTCACAGGCGAACTCGTCGTTCTCGGGAGATGATTAACGGCGTACGGCTATAATTCACCGGACTGTCCGGTGGTGCACCGGACTGTCCGGTGAGCCAACGGTCAACCGGGCCAACGGTCGGCCGAGGATTCCGCGCGTGACGTGTGACCGAGCCAACGGTCACAAGGGGGCACCGGACTGTCCGGTGTGCACCGGACAGTGTCCGGTGCGCCAACGGCTCTGAATCTCCAACGGTCGGCTTCGCCAAAGAAGGAAAGAAATCCGCACCGGACAGTGTCCGGTGGTGCACCGGACTATCCGGTGCGCCAGGTGACTGAAGGCAAGAATTGCCTTCCTGGAATGCTCTCAGCGGCTCCTAGCTGCCTTGGGGCTATAAAAGGGACCCCTAGGCGCATGGAGGAGTACACCAAGCATACTCTAAGCATTCATAAGCACCAAGACTTCGATTCCGCACATTTGATTCTTTGTGAGAGCAACTAGAGCTCTATTTGAGTTGTGAACTCGTCGGGTTGTGTTGTGAGCTCTTGTTGCGACTTGTGTGCGTGTTGTCGCTCTGATTTTGTGTCTTGTGTGCGTTGCTCATCCCTCCCTTACTCCGTGCTTCTTTGTGAACATCAAAGTGTAAGGGCGAGAGACTCCAAGTTGTGGAGATTCCTCGCGAGCGGGATAAAGTAAACAAAGCAAAACATCGTGGTATTCAAGTGGGTATTTGGACCGCTTGAGAGGGGTTGATTGCAACCCTCGTCCATTGGGACGCCACAACGTGGAGTAGGCAAGTTTTGTACTTGGCCGAACCACGGGATAAACCACTGTGTCTATCTGTGTTGATCCTCTTGTGGTTATGTTTTGCAAGAACTCCTCTCTAGCCACTTGGCCTTGTTGTGCTAACACTTAATCAAGTTTTTGTGGCTTTAAGTTTAAGTTTTCACAGGATCACCTATTCACCCCCCCTCTAGGTGCTCTCAGCCACCTGATAGAGAAGTTGAGTTTGTTATTGATCTCCTACCTGGAACTGCCCCTATTTCTAAATGGCCATACAGGATGTCCGTAGAAGAGTTGAAGGAACTTAAGAAGCAGTTAACTGAGTTACAAGAGACTAGGTACATTCGTCCGAGTTCCTCACCTTGGGGAGCGCCGGTTTTGTTTGTACAGAAGAAGGATGGATCACAACGGATGTGTGTGGATTATAGATCCCTTAATGATGTTACTATGAAGAACAAGTATCCGTTGCCCCATATTGAGGATTTATTTGATCAGATGAGAGGTGCTAGAGTGTTCTCGAAGATTGATCTCCGATCGGGTTACCATCAGATGAGGATTAGACCATCGGATATTCCCAAGACAGCATTCTCGACTCGATATGGATTATATGAGTTCATTGTTATGTCGTTTGGATTAACCAATGCACCAGCTTATTTTATGAATTTGATGAATAAGGTATTTATGGAGTATTTGGACAGATTCGTCGTGGTATTCATCGACGATATTCTTATCTATTCCAAGAGTGATAGTGATCACGAGGAACATCTGAGATTGGTGCTACAGAAGCTACGAGATAACCAGCTATATGCCAAGTTCAGCAAGTGCGAGTTTTGGATTGGCGAGGTGCCATTTCTTGGTCATATTATTTCTAATGGAGGAATATCAGTGGATCCTGCTAAGGTTAAGGAGATAATGGAGTGGAGAGTACCCACTATAGTTACTGAGATTTGGAGTTTCTTGGGACTAGCACGATATTATCGAAGATTTATTGAAGGATTTTCTAAGATTGCTAAGCCTATGACTTCACTTTTGGAGGAAGGAAGAGAATTTAAGTGGGACAAAAAGTGCCAAGACAGCTTTGATCAATTGAAGAAGAGATTGATGTCGACACCAGTGCTGGTTATGCCAGACCTATAGAAAGGATTTGATATCTATTGTGATGCATGTGGCCAAGGCTTAGGATGTGTGCTCATGCAAGAAGGACATGTGATTGCCTATGCTTCTCGTCAGTTACGCAAACATGAATTGAACTACCCCACTCATGACTTGGAATTGGCAGTTGTCGTGCATGCGCTTAAGATTTGGAGACATTATATTATGGGGACCAAGTGCCAAGTATATACAGATCATAAGAGTTTGAAGTATATATTCACTCAGAAGGATCTCAACCTTAGGCAACGCCGTTGGTTGGAGCTTATTAAGGATTATGATTTGGAGATTCACTATCACCCGGGCAAGGCAAATTTGGTTGCAGATGCCTTGAGTCGCAAGGAGCATGTTCATTCAGCTATTGTTGCCCAACTACCCGATGAGATTGTTGAGGATTTCAGGAGACTTAACCTGGGGATAGTTGCTCATACTGAAGGAGTTACTATTGATGTGGAACCTACTTTGGAGCAAGAAATCTGCAAAGGACAAATTGATGATGCTAAAATAAAAGAGATTAAGGACCTGATTACTGAAGGTCGAGTTCCGGAATTTATGGAAGATGAGCAAGGCACTGTGTGGTTCAAGGACAGGATGTGTGTTCCTGATATTGAAAGCCTTCGAGAGACTATTTTAAAGGAGGCCCATGATTCGGATTATTCTATTCATCCTGGTAGTACCAAGATGTATCAGGATTTGAAGCGGAAGTATTGGTGGTATGGATTGAAGAGAGATGTAGCTGCACATGTGGCTATGTGCGATGTATGTCAAAGAGTTAAGGCTGAACACCAGAGGCTAGCTGGACTATTGCACCCACTAAAGATACCCGAGTGGAAATGGGAAGAGATTGGTATGGATTTCATTACAGGATTGCCTCGCACCCAGAAAGGATATGATGCTATATGGGTGACTGTGGATAGATTGACTAAAGTGGCTCATTTCATTCCGGTCAAGACTACTTATAAAGGCTCTCAACTAGCAGAGTTGTATATGGCTCGGGTTGTGTGTTTACATGGAGTACCAAAGAAGATCGTGTCTGATCGAGGTTCGCAGTTTACCTCAAGATTTTGGAGAAGCTTTCATGAGAACATGAGCACGAAGTTGAGTTTCAGTATGGCTTATCACCCTCAGACTGATGGACAGACTGAAAGGACTAATCAAGTATTGGAAGATATGTTGAGAGCATGTGCCCTTCAGCATGGAGGAAGTTGGGATAAAAGTCTACCATATGCTGAATTCTCATATAATAATAGTTATCAGGCCAGTTTGAAGATGTCACCTTTTGAAGCTTTATATGGGAGGAAGTGCAGGACTCCTCTATATTGGGATCAGACTGGAGAAAGACAGTTCTTTGGGCCTGAACTAATTCAAGAAGCAGAAGAACAAGTCCGTATAATTCGAGAAAATTTGAGGGTAGCTCAAACCAGACAGAAGAGCTATGCTGATAATAGAAGAAGACCACTGGAATTTGAAGAAGGAGATTATGTGTACCTCAAGGTGTCACCACTTCGTGGAATGAGGAGATTCAAAGTTAAGGGAAAATTGTCCCCTCGCTATATTGGACCATTCTTGATCTTTAGGCGAGTTGGGGAGATGGCATACCAACTCGAGCTACCTGCTACTCTATCAGATGTGCATAATGTGTTCCACGTATCCCAACTGAAGAAGTGTCTCCGTGTCCCCGAGGAATAGTTACCAATGGAAGAGCTTAGTGTTCAGGGTGACTTGACTTACACAGAGTACCCGATCAAGATTCTTGATACTTTGACTCGAGTTACAAGAAATAAGGTGATAAAGATGTGTAAAGTACAATGGAGTCACCATGGAGAAGATGAAGCAACGTGGGAAAGAGAAGAAGAGCTTTGTATCGATTTTCCCCATCTTTTCCCTCGTTCTTCCTAAATCTCGAGGACGAGATTATTTTTAAGGGGGTAGGATTTGTAATACTCAAATTGTAAGAAGGTGTAAAAGGAGAAAAGAGTTTTCCCTTACATATGTGTGTGTCACCTATATTCATCATTTCATGTGAACAGCATACTAAAAAAACAAATAATTAATAAGATATATGCCACTAAAAATATGCATCATGCTGGTTTCCATTTTTGTGTGCATGTTGTGATGGTATAAGAAATCATATGGAAAGAAATATTAAAGTCCCAAAGTAGAATTTAGAATATAAAAGAAAATCTAGAGTCTAGAAGTGAAGAAAGAAAAGAAAATGTATATACAAAATAAATAATATACATAAAGGTAATAATAGTATGTGCAAAATGATTCTCTTAATTTGAAGAAGATTCACCATAGTGTAAATTCGAATTTTGGATTTTGAATTTCAAACTCAAAGGGAAAACAAAACATAACATAAAAGAAAAAGAATAAAAAGGGGAAACCACGCCTGGGCCGATTTCAGACTGCTCGGCCCAACTTCGAGTTATTCCTGCTGCGGCCCAAACACCAGCCTTTTCCCCCTCCCGCATTCACTTCACTGACGGGCGGGCCCCCTCGTCAATGTCGTTGCTCAGCTCCCGCTGCACAGCGTGTGCGCGGTCAGACGCTGCGCCGTGGGCCCTCGTTGCCAGGTCCGTGATCACCTCACCCCGTTACACTACCGTGCGGGCCCAGTTGCAAGCGACTCACCCAGACCCACGCGATTGTCGCCGTACTGACCCACCTCGCGCGAGAAGCTCGCCGCCGTTACCGTGAGTCGTGGACGACCTCCTTCCAGCCCGAGCCGAGTCCATGGAGGATAAGTAGGAGAACTCCCCTGCTCCCTCCTTCCCTCCTCATCCGCTTGCGCCGACAGCCCCTACCCTAACGCTGTAGTCCGCCGTCGAGAACACAGAGAGAGGAGTGGAGGTCTAGGGCACCGCCGACGTCGTCTACGACCGTCACCGCCATTCAGTACTCGTGTAAGGATTCTGGGGAAGCTTCGTGCCGTGTGGGACCTGGGCAGTCCCCTCTCGCTCAGGAATTTGGCCGGAATCGGGGGGAAATTTCTCTCCGTCGCTCACGGTTCTCCGCCGCGCCGTAATCACCAGTAAGGGTCTTCTAGATCGTCTCACATACTTTGGTAGACCGTGTAGGATCGATCGGAGTTAAGATCGAGGCTCTTGGGTGTCTGCTCGGCCAACTCTGGTGATGGCGCGGCCGTGGGGAGGCTCTGCGCCGTCGTGGTTTGGTCGTGAGGTTGAAGGCGCTCGCAAGCCGTCGGATCGGTGCGGACGGCTGAGATTAGGTTAGAGAATCCCCTTCGTGGGATTCGGTCTAGTCCATCGGATCGCGATCGGGCGGTTGAGGATGGGTCTGGGGCACTTTAAATCGGCACCGTTGATTTCTAATCCAGCGCATAGCATTGCTTACCGGTTCTTATAATGCGTGGGCTAATCCTGGCGGCCGGTTTCTGATCGGACGGCTAGGAGCGCACCATACCCCTTTGGCCTAGATATTTTACTTATGAGCCCTCGGAGAAAGTGAAAAACAACCCGCGGTCCTGGCGCCAGCCGATCTGTGTCTAGGCAATTTTACCCCGAGCCCCCTGCATCTCTGTTTAATATGCGCGCAGTCCAGAGGTCATGGGAAATTGAATAAATAATATCAGGAAATGGTTTTTAATGAGAAAATAATTACTAGAACTTCAATAATTCATAGAAAATGCATATGAACTCCAAATTAGTTTGTTCCAGTTCCAAAAATTTTGTAATATTATTATCTATCACCTAGAGTCTCTGTTTTGTCATGAAAACAGTAAGAAAAATAATTTCTCACTTAATCCTAATTTAAGCATATAAAACTTGGAAAATTCAAGCTTAAAATCTATAACTCCAAAAATTATGATTTCTGTTTATAGGATTTTATTTTAATGCCTAGATTATTGTTGTGTATTTTGTTCACATGTTTGGTGTGATGTTAATTTTTCCCTATATATTGTGCTTGTTTGTATTGTGGCGAGTAGAAGAACCCGTGACTGAGGATCCTGGTGAGCAGCAGATTGAAGTAGCTGAGCAGGAGCTCATTGAATGCAAGTTGTGCCCTTGACCACTTTTTACCCAATAATGTTCTTTAATATCATTTATCCATGCATAGGTTAATTTTGATGGGACCTGATAGGTCACCCTAGATTGTTTATCTCATTACCTTGTTTACCCCTGAATCACTTGGGTAGTTTGCTATTGCTTTACATGGTTTTGGGATAATCATTTATTATATCTATGTTCCAATTATTCTTGTTATTCTATTTATGTTCATGTCAAGTTCATTAATGTTAATTGGAACATAGAGCTTAACTTGAGAAACACGTGCCACCACAAGGGTTTAATGGGACGCCCTTGGCTGACTAATTAGGAAAGCTAGTGGAAGACTACCTTACCCGAAAGGGGCAAGGACAGTAGGGGAGTTGCATGCAAGGAGGTTCTCGGGATGATTTTGCTGCGATGGCGGTCAGATGGGGGATTCTTGCAAGTGCTCTTCCCATAAACTGTAGCGGGTTTTTGGAAGCTAGTGGAACTTTGTAAAGGCCTCGTAGTGTTGCCCTACCGCGCGTCCTAGGTAGAGGTGTATGGGAGTCGCGACCCCTTGTGAAAGTGCATTCATCCCTTTTGTGAGTTTTGGTGATTTGGATAACAACACATTTAAAGGTCTAACAAGTTTGCTAAGTGTTGAACAGGGAATTTAGTATGATGAACATACTTGAATAGTGTATAATCATCAGTGAACAAAGTTCAACACAAGGTCAAATAACCAGTGAGACAATGCAAATGGATATAATATGGTCTCTATATTGGTTTGAATATATGGACAAGTCCTGAGAAATCACTATGCATAAATATGATCATAATAGAGGTTGAAGTGATTAAGAGGATTGGTCAAGCCAAAGTGAATAAGATATGAGGAATCGTGAATTGGCTTGACCATATTACTATTAGTCCATATATGAATATATGAGAATCAAACTAGAGCTTGATTGATCTTAGCAGTTATATCTAGATGACATTCAAGCAAGGTTCACAATATTGAAGAAATGATTCTCTCAATGGATGCTCAATAAGATGTGACTCAAGAATGGCTTGATAGGGTGAAGATAGCAAGGAAAGGGCTTCGAGGAACTAAGCGAAGGTGAAGGCCAAGCGACGACTTGTAGACCGAGGTACCATGGCTAAGGTGAAGAAGAGAGTACATGCACTAAGTCGATGAACTAATCAGCTATAAAGAGTTACAACATGTTGATGGTTGATGCATCAGTAAGGTGACTTGAAGCCATGATTTGAACTCATATATGGTGAAATGGCACAAGTCACAGGCTCGATTTGTGTTTGCTTCAAAAGGCGAGACAAAGATGTTTGTGATCCTTATGAAGCAACGCCATGGAGAAATCACACATGAGACACCAATTTCTCAAGGAGGTTACTTAATTATATTTTATTTAACTTGAGTATAGGAATCGTCGTACTATTAAGGGGGATCAAAAAGAAAGTTGGTGTTTGTACTAAAGCTCAAAATCCTTGATCTAAAACTTCCATTTTACCCTGGTTTCACTTCGGTTTTCTCAAAATCTGTGCAAAAGTTCAAAAACCGGTTCAACCGGACTTAAAACCGGTTCAACCGGTTTCTGCACTGTTCCCCTCTGTCACTGCCAGTCTGCCAGTCAGTCCTGTCAAAAAAAAGTCGTGTGCAGATTTTTGGAAAACCGGTTCAACCGAATTTTGAATCCGGTTCAACCGAATTTGAAACCGGTTGAACCGAATCTGAAACCGGTTCAACCGAATTTGAGTTCGGTCCAGTCTCTGACTGAGTCCGCCAGTGAACCGAAAATCGACTGGTGGAATCCGGTTCAACCGGTTTTAGAACCGGTTCAACCGAATTTCAGTCAGATTTCCCCAACGGCCACCAGCTTTTAGGGGCACCTTTATATACACCTCCCACACTCTTCCCCACATCAGAGCACGACCCAAACTCCATTTCTAACCTGAGAAACACCTCCCACTCTCTCTCACACACCTCTTGCCTCTCCCATTTCAAATCTTTGGAGAGAAATCTTTGAGTGAGTTTGAGAGCTGCGGTTTTTGTGCTTCATCTCCAAATCTCTCTTGCTCTTCTTGATTCGAGCTTTGGTACTACATTGAGTTCTTTGTGGATTCATTACTCTTGGAGCTTCTAGCTCCTAGACGACTAGGTGTCTCTTGTGAGTCTCCAAATCTTGTGGAAGACCACAAGAAAGTTTGTATTACCCGCTCGTTTGAGCAAAGATTAGTGTGTGGGCTTGACCTTTGTGGTCGGCAAAGGGAGGATTAGGGTTGAAAGAGACCCAGCTCTTTGTGGGCGTCTCAACGAGGAAGTAGGGCACCTTGGTGGTGTGACCGAACCTCGGGATAAATCTTGTGTCTTTTGTGTTCTTGCTCATTGTGTTTGTTTGTGTTCTTCGTTCTCTCACCATTCCGTGAAAGATTGTTTATATCTTTTTGGTGTGTGGATTTTGAGAAGTGCCCTTCTCAGATCTACTACTTTGAACCCTGTGGATCATTTAGAACATCTCATTTTCAAAGTTAACTGGGTGAATTTCAAGATCAATTCAGTTTTACCCAGTTTGCTTCTAGTTTTTGTTGAAAGAGTTTTAACTTGCCTATTCACCCCCCCTCTAGGCAACTTTCACCTTGGCAGATGGGTAACATGACTTGTGGGTAAAGGGTACAACCTCTACAGAGTGTAAAACTGGTATACTAGCCGAGCTCACGGTCATGAGTGGCTCAGGACTCTCAGATGTTTAAATTATGGAACTTAAATTCAGTTTTGTCATTTGCATTGCATGGGTTTATTATTAATTTTATTCAATTACTTTACTTAAGGTTTGGTATTTACTTACACTTAGTAACTGCTAATAAAAGTTTGACCAACTACTTAAAAGCAATGCTCAGCTTTAACCCCTATCATTGATTAGCCTTACACATCACATGAACTCACACCTTTGTGAGTTTATGTCCACTGGTTCCCCACAACTTGTTGAGCTATGATCATGTGTGAGCTCACCCTTGCTGTCTCACACCCCCCCACGGGAGAAGAACAGGTGGTTCAGGAGGAGCCACAAGGCGAGGAGTATGATCTAATCTAGGTGGCGTTTCTCAGTTAACATTGGCGCCGACGATCCTTAGTTCGTTTTATATTTATTCTTTTATTTTGTAATAAGTCTTCCGCTATGTAATAAATACTCTGAGGTTTTGTGACATTTATCTCTATACACTCTGTTATTATATATGTTGTCTTCTTGGCGCATGTATGAGATGCACCTGGCTTTGTTCTTTAAAGTCGGGTGTGACAGTTATATTATGATCATGGTCTAGTTATGTTATTGTTTTAATTATTGTTCATGACAAGATTATTGTGTTAATTTAAACATGGAGCTTAACTTGAGATATCCGTGCTACCACAAGGGTGGAATGGGACGCTCTTGACTGACTAATTAGGAAAGCTACTAGAGGACTACCTTACCCGAAAGGGGCAAGGACGGTAGATGAGCTGTGTATAGGGAGGTTCTCGGGTCGATCACGCTGCGATGGCTTTTCGGACGAGGGATTACTATATTACCTTTCTCAGAACCGTAGCAGGTTTTCCGAAGCTAGTGGAACTTTGTAAAGGCCTTGTAGTGGTGGATCTCTAGCCATTCACCTCGGAAGTGTCTAAGGGCCTTGCAAACCTTGGCTAGCCGGGATACACGACTTGTGGGTAAAGGGCGCAACCTCTGCAGAGTGTAAAACTGGTATATCAGTCGTGCTCACGGTTAAGAGCGACTCAGGACTCTCGCATGATTAATTTATGGAACTAAACTTAATCTGTCATATGCATTGCATCGCGGGTGTTATTATCAATTGTGATCTCTTATTTTATTTGGGTTGGTATCTACTTATACTTAGTATCTGCTAATAAAATTTTGACCAACTCTAAAAGCAATGCTCAGCTCTAACCATCTCCTTTGGTAAGCCTTACACTTCACATAAGCCCCACTGTAAGTGAGCTCATGCATATTATTCCCCAGAACTTGTTGAGTGATAAACGTATGTGAGCTCACCTTTGCTATATTCACATTCCCCCAGGTCAAGGACATGTACCACAAGATGAGACGCATGAAGGATGTCGCGATGGTGTTCGTAAGAGGTCTAGACTGTCGTCTTCCAGTCAACTATGGTTGCTGGATTGTGGTCTTCGTATGATGTAATCATTTATCTATTTTGTACAGAACTCTGTTATATATTAATGGTATGACATTCGTTTCTATATCATAAATCATCATATGTGTGAGACTTGATCCTAGCACACTTGGTGATATTCGCGCCCGGGTTTGGCCCCCTAAATCCGAGTGTGACATCTACATCGTGTAGCATAATTAGTATCAGTATATATCATAAACTGGTTATAATGAGCCTAGTTGCATGGCTGTTTGGAGCGATCATATATTTATGGAATCATCCAATTGTTTGCGCGTAATGCAATGGAAACGAAAATATCTTTCAAAATTTTCGCATATGCAGTGGAAACTCCCACAATCTGCCATAATTATCGGATCTACCATAAAAATAGGATCTGCATGCATGCGCATGCGCACATGATCCAGTGGCTAGGCGAGGTTTTTATTATATCTCAATGAACTATTTACGCTAATTCTGTGAAATATTTATGCTATTTGTGCAAAAAAAAACAGAACTGTAATTTATGAGGTGTGTCCATACTGTTTATCCCTTCAAGAAGCCTGTGACTTGTGGGGCTTGTGATGCCTTTCGTTTTCGTTGCCATATGTAATGTCGAGCCAAACTGGGAAAGAACTGGAGAAATGAAACTTCCTATGCCCTTGTACCCTTTTTTGGAACACAGGTGGTGACCGTCTTATGGTTGCAATATCGTGGGAACTTCTGACCAGCTTTACCTCACTCAATTACAGTTACCGAAAATGATTAACGGGACGTGTGAAAATTCGGATACCTATTCTCAGCTACATACATCTTACCGAATTCCATGTGTGCAAACAATCTCCGCCCTCCCTCGACCAAAAAAAAGCAATAACAATAAACAAAATGCAGAAGTAAAAAGGTTTCTTTTTTACAGGTTCTGGGTTCGATCCCCACAAATTTCTGGTTAAAAAACTACCTTGTCCACCCTGCATGTCACCCTCTAGCTAGATCGTTGCAGCATGTCACCCTCTAGCTAGATCGTGTCACCCTCTAGCTAGATCGTTACAGAGTAGATGGTAACGACCCGCTAGTGATGAAGGGTCAGGTTTCGACGATTTTTTCAAGCTAAGACTGAGTATTTTTTTTCTTCCTCTCAATAAAAACAAGTAAAAGCTTTACCTCAGTCAGGATGCAAATGCAATGGAGCTACAAGCTAGGAAAATTAGAGCATTTCACAGGTTTTACTATGGAACAGAAATTTCAATTTACGCATTTAGTCTAAGAAACATGTACATTACAAGAATCTAGCTTCGCTCGGCGCAAACATCTTCATCATACACTGATACAATTGGGTTGGGTCTTGTGCAGTCTATCAATTGGGGCCCCAACGTATCTTGTCCCAGAGGAAAGGCCTCATACAACCAACTTGTGGCAGGCTCTTCATGATCAATCCTACGCAGACACAAACGGCAGCAATGGCGACCAAGGAAAGCATCGCAGGCCTATTAGACAAGAACCTATTTGTCCGGGGATGGGATGCAAGCTGCTGGACCTGCTGGACACATTGTCTGCAGCTCAATGTTTGGTTCATGCCTCGCTGTTTTATCTCCACACCAAATGTGATTTGGTCGGCAGGCTTCAATCGGCTAGCATGCTTTCCGGCAGTATCAATTGTGCTGGGGATGGTAACCGAGACATGAGCTCTGCTCACCCTTCTGTCAATTTTGTCCTGTACCAATTGGATATAGGATATGTGGCCTCTCTTTCGAGCATATTCCACAGGAGTGAAGCCAGTGGCGTCACGAGCGTTCTTCCACGCTTTGATTCCCAACTGAAACAGACATTTAGGCAGAAAAAGGCCAGACATCATTTTTTTCAGTGCTTGCACAAATTTTAAGAAGTAAATGGAAAAGTTTTAAGGTTAAGGGCTAGTTTGGAAACCCTATTTTCCCAAGGGATTCTTATTTTCCCAAGGAAAAATGAACTAATTTCCCTTAAAAATAATGGGGTTACCAAATCCCTTTGAAAAATGGGTTCCCAAACTAGACCTAAATGTTTTTTTATCATACACCTAATGCAGAAATCTGATGTGATATTAATGCCCTACGCGATCTATTCGACAATCAATGTAATACATAAACCATGTTTTGGTCAAAGTCCCCATTCTTTTTAGAAGTACAGGATGCATTTCGGATGAAAATGTTTCATGTGCAGACTTAGGTTCTCTCACAATAAATAGTGGTGGCACACTAAGAATCGGAAATCTGCTACTTTGAATGTAGATTTGTTTTTTAGTTAAAGGAAGCTATAACAGGTCAGACCATGAGAATATAGAGTAGTTACCTGCTGAGGATCATCAGTTAAAGCATCCAAAACACCAGTAGCATCTCTGATTGTTGCTGCAATATGGAGAGGTGTAATATTTGACAGTCCAGTCATCGCAGGAGTGAACAAGAACCGAACTGGAGCGCCGGCTCCACTGCCCACTGGGGAATAATCTGTTGCTGTGTATCTTAATAGAAACTCAACTAAAGGCTTTGAGCGTTTTTTAACAGCAGTAAGCAACAGATTTTCTCCTAAGGCAAATTCAATTGGTGACGGAACATCAATATCACCCTGGAACATGGTGTTCAGAAGCTTCCTTAAAACAGCACACCATTCCTGATCAACTGCAAAGGATAGCAGCCATCTGAATCTTTCAACAGGGAAACGGTCTGGACAATACTGTGGCTGCTCAGATGTAGCTCGCACATGGCTCCTTTGAAGGAGCCATCCGATTTCATGCAAAAAATGTAATGACCGCTTGTGATAAGCCATCAGATCATCTATTCTTTCCGAGGTTTCATCAAATGAAATTAAATTCAATCCATGCTCCAACATCCGAATTTCAGAACATACATCTTTGTCAGCGACAACAAAGGGAACACAAAGGCTGCTTTGATCATAATCTTCAACCTGAAAAGGGAGTCAAGTCTGTAATATGAACAAAAAATGAGGACATAAAAAAATACACGAACCATGCACCTCTATGAATCCTCTTCCACTTGTACAAGGAAATGAACATGAGAAGGTCAGGCATTGAGGGCCTTGCTGCACAGTTGAATCTTCAAGTAGCATTTGTGTCTCTTCTTGAATTAAATATTTGTCACCAAACACACAAAGTAATCTAAAACAAAATTTAGTTTTATCAGTTCACACAAGTTGGTTTAGAGGAGACATTTAAATGTAAAAAGATACATACTTTGTAGTTGGCTGAACTATATTGAAACCTTTCACAGAGAATTTTACAGACGAAGAACAAGCAACTGCAATAGGAGTTACACACAGTCTCTGATGCTTGTCGCCAATTACCAGTTGCCAGGGAGATGCAAACATAAGACTACCTACCAAAAAAAAGTAAAGAAAGACAAATGAAGCTGGTCTATGAAAAGAGAAGGATGCAAAATAATCACTCCAGATAAGACAAACGGACCATTGTAACTCAGTGTTAGGCAGTCCTGTACCCTAGCATACAACCATCCTTTTCTCCAAAGTCCATCATTGGATATGCTAATAAGCTTTTCTATCCACGAAGCTGGATCATCATCAAGCTTTAGTAGAAAAGGAAAAGAAGAGTAAGAAATTTGCTTCTGCAAAATATATTATAAAGAAAAATATACATATCTATGTCACAGTTAATGCAGTGCATACTACCTCATCCCACATCCAATTAGGGAGGCGGAGGTAAATAGTTAGAATAACACAACCAGGCCTAATATAGCTTTCCATATCAGTTGGATAATGCGACAACCAGTTTTGGATCTGTAAATTCAAACCATTTAATGGAAGAGCTCGCATTAGCACTTAAAATCTTCACACAGACAAAGTTGTTACAGAAACAAGATTCCAGTTTGTAACATGATAAATGACCTGTTCCCGTAGATCTACAGGAAAATCTTTTGGCTCTTTTCCAAACAGCTTGAACACAATTTTATCTGTTCGGCTCTGCAAATGTTATTTGCATAAGAGCTATTGAGCTGAGTAGGAATCAAACATCAGAAATACATCTAGAAGAATCAATCTAAAAATTTCAGTGTAACTTTCACAAAATTATACTAGATTGGAAAACCTGTTGCAAAACTATACTTTTAGAAATCACTTTCATATAAAAACACTATACTTCTTTGTCAAATAGTATCGACAAACCACACATTTGTACTCAATTCATACCGGAAAATACAATTCATTAAGAGCTAAAATAAAAAATGTATTTTTGTAATACTGAATGGCAATAATTGTGTAGTATCGTGATTCGACTGGACAATGGAAATGAAGTTTCATGAAGATGCTTCTCAAAAATATACTTGAGACATAGATTGACAATGAAAGTGTAGTTCGACTGGTGTCAAGGGCATCGGTGTTCAGGGTAGCAGGTCCATGCTACGGACCTCGTAGCATGGACCGGTAATGCACCAGGGGTTCTTCCCTGTGCGCCCAATAGTGAAGGGGATAAGTTTAAGAAAGAGGGAGATTAGGAAATCGGGTGTTATTCCTTGATCCATCCAAGTCTGATTACACAAGATATATAGACCAGTCACAGCCTGGAGATAATCACTCTCCTAAATTCTAGTCATGTTGGCAGCCATGCCAACTAACTCTTCCCTGATCTTAGCCCTGATTGGCAGCCATGCCACTAACTCTTCCCTGATCTTTTGCTGTCCAAATCTGACCGCATTGACTGTGCGGCCTCTTATGGCATGCTCCTGGCGGTGTCCTGTGCGCAGGCCCGGCGCTGGTACTGCCGGGCCCATATGACAAAGCAGTTTTGCTATAGTTTGTTCAAGATTATTGTAGTTTATGAAATTTACCTCAACTTCTTCAAAGCAAGCATCATTCAAATCAAAATCATGTACCCGCCTTTTCACTGGAGGCTCCTCTGAGAAAAAAGTTATTTAAATCATTTTCTTTTATATCTTTAGTATTTGTCATGCTAAATAGCATCAAGTAAATAATAAAATGTTTTACCTACTAATGATTCTCCTCTGATAGGAATTGACCGTATAGTTTGCTCATGCATGATAGATCCATTTGCAGCATTATTACCAGCATTTGACAATATTGAATTTGAATTTGCATTCTTTAGAATATCTTGATATGACTGTGTGCTAGCAATAGCAGCAAGGTTCTTCAAAAGGTTAACCAAAGAATTAGGATGATTGATTAGCTCAGAGGAGCTACCAGCTGCCATCCACACAAGCACACATTTAGAATGACTATGTCTGTACCTGTGGATCGAATGTGGTTTGAAATATTTGCATCCAAAATTGCTAATCGAATTTTGTAAAGGAGAACTTACACTCTAGCCTGGAAAGTTGTTTTAACAGAAGGATTAAGGTGCTACTTAGAGATTGATTTTCACTCATGAAATTCCCATTCACAACAGCTTGTGGTTGAACTTTCCTTCTCCTTCCATTATGTTGTGCTAGACGCGAGCGGCAGCTCTTCTTCCCTTCATCAAATTCTTGAAGAAGCTGAAACCTAACATGGCACACAAAATAGTTACTTTCTTCAGCTAATGAGAAAATGAAAAGAAATGACAAATGCTCGCAATACTAAAATATGAATTCGATGCTAACTCAAGATCATGATAAGCTGCTAAACTCAAGACGCATGTAGAAGAAAGAACCATGGTTTTTTTCCAACATACATTTAGCAGCCTATCATGATGTTGCAACTTACAAGAGAAGTATATAGCACCACCTAGACCAACATCAAACTTCAAGTTTGCATCCTATCGTGATGTTATAACTTACAAGTTACAAGGCATTGTATACCAATGCCTAGAGCAAATGGCCTCTCATTAATCAAACGAGTCAACCACTCTATTGATATCCCCAACAATTTCATTGAATTATCTATGTGTTCTTGTCTCGGATACATAGAAGTGAGAAATTATGATGCCACATCATCAAATGAACTTTTAGCTATATATTCCTTACCCAAATGCTGATCAATTGAAACCATCACTCCAACAACTCCCTCCATTCTTTTTAGTTTGTTGTTTTAGACTTAATGTAAGAATATTAAGAAAAGTGCACAAACCTCTACTAAAGCTACCTCATTAAATTAGGGTCTTCTCAACTAACCATTTGTGGCCAATGAACAAGGACTAACTGTAGAAACTCTGAATGAACTAGGAACATATAGCTGTCTCTACATGGAATCCTAGAATGAAAAACAAAAAAGAATATTTTTTACAAGTAAAACCTAAACAAAAAAAGAACAGAATTGGTAACATCTAAGCAAATTCAGATATTCATACTTTTATTTCAAAAGAATATCTTTCTTCCATAACAAAAGGCATTCTAATAGTAGCACAAGGTAAAAAAAAATGAGATAATCATATGATATTGTACCGATAGCTCCGATTCAAGTAAAAGCACTTATATATTACACTAACTAGTATTATGTGTGGGGCATAAGCATTCCTCAAGGTACATGATCAGCATCACCTAGAGTTCTGCCAAGCACAAAAAACGACTTGGAATTTCTCAAGATAATAATCAGCATGAACTGGGATCCTATCATGGGCCATAAAACTAATATGTTCAGCAATTCTCAAGGTTAAATGATCAGCAATTCATTTGTGTTGTGTGCCTGTGGCACCCGGGTAATGTGTCCTGGTGTGTTTTTTTTTCCTTTCTTTGCTGCTTTGGATTTTGTACTGGATCCGTCTTTCTTTTCTTTCTCCAATACAAAGATGCCACAGGAGAGAAAAAAAATTATCAGCAATAGTAATCTCACAACGAAATTGTTGACCAACCTGCTACACTGCTGACAGAACCGATGCTCTACATTCTTGATGCAGACCACAGTCGTCCTGGTATGCGCTTCACACACCTTATGCCTCTTATGGTAGTCCCTGGCACCGCTGAGATCGGCATGGCAGCCGTCAACCTGGCAGGACGGAGTGGTGCTCGAACTGGCACCTTTCCTGGGTGTCTCCTCCTCGCTGCTCCGCCCTCTCTGAGCAGGCACCACATGAATGTTGTCTCCATCTGCTTCCCCAGAATTGCTGCAACCGGCGCTGCCATCCTCCTCTGGCGAGAGCCTCCGCCTCTTGTCAACGACGACGCCGAAGTCGATCTCCCCCTGAGCTCGACCCAGCTTCCTGCTGCTGCACTCGGACGGCACGGTGGCCGCCGGCGTGGCCAGGAACAGGTTGGCGTCCCATCTCCAGTCGTTCAAATCCCAGTCAAGGCTCTTGTTCCTGTGCTCGCCGGACATTCTCGCCGCACTGGCTTGATCACCGCTATCTTTCCACAAGAAAGAGGCTTCCATTTCCTCTGCCTTCCCTCCTCCCTGTCGCCCCACTTGTTCTTCTTTTGCTGCTCTTTTTAGAGGGATTGATCCTCCCTGTTGTTTGCACGTATGACTACAGACGAAACAAACACAGAGGAACACCAGCACCAAGGGATTACCAACCTTGGGTTGGGACAAATCCTGAAACCAATGAAGGGTTCAAGAAACAAAGTACCTTAGCTCGGGCCCGGCGGGTATAACGATGCCGTGGTTATCCAGGCAAGCAACGCCCTTGAACGGAAAGGCGAGTAATGATTGAAGAAATGGAGATGGGGCAGTAGCTCATGGAGAGAACCGAGTCAAGGATTGGGTACCGTGGGTTAGGACCAGTTGGGGATGGGGCTACTACTTCTCGTCTCCCGGGTCCCGAGCGGCGGAACAGAGGCGGAAGGGCTCGCGGTGGAACGAGGGGCGAAGGGCGTGTTTGGTTCAGCTTTTTTCTGACCAGCTTTTCTGAGAATCCGGCTGTGGAGAGAATCTGGCTGTGAAAAAAATCTGAATATCGTGAGGATTACGTGCGGAGAAAGATAAAATGGTTCAAATGTTTCAGAATCTAGAAAGCGATGAATTCCTACTATCGCGACGACTCGACCGATTTTGTATTCATGTTGATTTTAGACGGTTTTTACCAAAACAATTCTTATAGAAGCGGGCTGAAAAGTTGAGGTGTTTGGCAGTCTACAGCAGCTTTTGGTGGCCAGAAGCTGAAAAAAGCCCAAACAAACGAGGTCGAAGTATCTTGGGGAGGCAGAGCTCTCTGCCTGTCTGCCCCCAGCATATTTACAGTTCCACACCACCACCGCCTCTTTTTCATCTCCCGTCTCCTGTCTGGCGTTCGGACAGCGACGCCACGGCCAAGGTTCCGGTTGGACCTTGGCAGAGCAGGGTGACCTGATGACGCAGGGCGGCTATTCCCTCGTTTGCATCAGAACCCGCACGCTGAGCAGTCGGCCCCACGAACGAGGCGGTGCGGCAGGCCTTTTCTCCTCTACTTCATCTCAAGTGAAGTTTAGTTTGTGTCAAATTAAATATTTAAATATTACTAGTCGGTTGTCCGTGCCTTGCGACGGCTTACAACAATACCCACATAAACTATCCATCAAAAAAATTTCAAGATTTTTTATTAATTGTCTCCGCTCTCTGTATAATATTTTTTTGATTTAGCTAACTGATGTTATTGATTACTCCATGCAAATATGTCTTGGTACAACACGGTCAATGAAGTGAGCAATTAGAAGATAGTTCACAACGATTGACTGAATGAACAGAAATTATAAAATGACATAATTTCATCATACAAAGACCAAATAAGAGAAAGTTTGTAAGATCAAGTTTATAAAATAAGTTTCATGAAATCAAACTTATAAAAAAATAGATCAAAATATGGAGTGATTACTAAAGTCAGGCATCAATAAAAACTGGATGCGCTCCATATAAATTACGCTACTTCGTAGCAATTACTAACGTTTAAAATCAACAAATAACCTTTCATTTTGTTGTTAGTGTGACAAATCATTGTTGCTCCATCCAATTCAGCAACCTCAAACACCATGTAGTCCATTGCGCCAATGTGGTCTCAGAAACGACCTAATGCTTGCAACAGCAAAGAACATCGTACCGTGCTTGGGCTATAGCCTCAGTCCATAGTGCTGGCCCGGCCCGACACGATTATTTTTTTATTTTGCAAAAAAAAGTATATACCTATATACAATTTATATTTAATATTAAAAACATCTTAGCGTGATGTTCTACTGGTTAGACAGTTTCACCCAGTGTCTCCCGCCCGTCTTCCATCGGGGCATGGGTTCGAACCTCACCTCATGCACCGTTTTTTAACATTTTACGCTGATTTAATTAAATGGATCGACGGGCTAACGGGCTGGCCCGACACAGTTAGCAGACCGACATGATGTGCATTTGTCATAGTTGTGGCCCGCGTGCATCTAGCCCGTGTCGGGCGTCGTTACACTGATTTAATTAAATGGATCGACGGGCTAACAGGCTGGCCCGACACAGTTAGCAGGCCGACATGACGTGCTTGTGCCATAGTTGTGGCCCGCATGCATCTAGCCCGTGTCGGGCGTCGTTACACCGATTTAATTAAATGGATCGACGGGCTGGCCCGACACAGTTAGCAGGCCGACATGACGTGCCTGTGCCATAGTTGTGGCCCGCGTGCATCTAACCCTTGTCAACGTGCAGCGGATTAATTTAAAATAGATGTGAGGGGTTATTTGTAAAAAATGACGCATGACGACCGTTGAAACTGGTGCTTTAAGTATAGTATAGAATTATAAATGTGGGCAGATATATTCATTATCTAGCTCCGGCTAAGAGCATCTCCAACAACGTGACCTATAAAAATGCCCTATAATTTGAAAATAAGTATATTTTATAAAATTTAGGGCACCAACAAAACACCCCGCTCCAACAGTAAAGCCCCAAAACTAGATTATAGGGCAGTCCACTACGGTGTAGTATATTTGAGTCACTTGAGAGGGTGCCCTATATTTTTTTGACAAAATTTTATGAAATAGGGCACTGTTGGAGTAGTTTTTCCTGTGTAGAGCCTCATATTTCAATTTGAAGCACTAGTTTGAGGCATTGTTGGAGATGCTCTAAGCGTTCGCCACCGTCCTGAGCGTGTGCCCCTGCGGCCCTGCCCACGTCCCGCCCGCGCCCACCAACGAGCTGAGCCCGCACCTACGCCCTAGCCACAAGCCGAGCCGGCTCATCCAACCCGCTCACAAAACCGAGCCGCCATAAGCGTGCCCCCCTTCTGAATTAAGCCGGGATATAATAACTTACCGAGCATTACAGATAGCTATGCAAAAGCACCATCATTAGCTAGATCCATAGGAACAGCAGCACCAGGTCTTAGCTGTGGGCATTTGGGTTAGCCCAAAAATTTTAAACCACTTCGCGCAGACACTCATCTGCTGATTTTGGTTCACTGTAGGCTATAGTTAGCAGTCTTACAACAACAAAACTGAAATACAATGATGAGATTATTTGATCAAGTGCTGCTCAAACAAAATTGAAATACAATGATGAGATTATTTGATCAGGTGTTGCACAAAATTTCAAGACAATAGCTTGTAGTTGTTTGCAATTATTTTAGAAGAAATATATATTCAAAGATATAGAGCCCACCTCAATTGATCTATTCAAGAACTTCCATTGTAGCAGAAACGATGGATTTACCAAGTTTGTACATAAAGCAATTGTAAGTGATTATTTACTTTTATTCCTTCTCCACATAAAGTATACATGAATAGTACTATGTAAGAAAATCTGCTACTGTCATTGTGCTAGGATGATATGGAAGGCATCATGAGTGAACTAGTACAAAATGGATATGAACCAAATTCAGCAAACGAAGTTGTTTTTCAGGTTGTCAAATCAACTACTTTTTTTGTGTTGCAGGTGTTTGTTCAACCTCCAAGAGCACCTCTAGAGGTGCAATATCGTCACAGGTACAAGTGTTGTACCTACCAACTATGTTCCCTTCTTTCTTTGGATAAGTTGTACTTGCAACCTACACCTTTTCTAAAGGACTTGTCATAGAGAAAGTATCCAGAAATATTTAAAACTATATGGAAACAATGTGTGGTATATTTTCATGCAATTGAAAAACATTGTGCTTCACCTTTCGCCCATGCTCTTATCATGTACGCATCAAGCAGCACTCCTTGTCCTTAGCTCCATCTATGCATCCACCTTTCACTCTTCTTTTCACCCTTGTAGTAGAAAACAACAAGAGGTAGCAGACAAAGAAATGGAAAAAATAATTAGTAGTCGTTTATCTTGTTTGATGCTTTGTGTTTTGCCTGGTTCTTGTTACTGCCCATATATGTAGATCACTTGATGCTTTAGTGTCTGATTACATATTTATATATTATTTATTATGTTATTATTCTTGCTTGTCTGTGTGTGCATGATATGAAGTAATAAGTTATATTTATTTATAGGTCCAGGATCTTTAGGTTGAGGTTGAGAATGAGAAACAAGAAAAAGCAGAACTTCAACAAGAATTGGATAACTTGAAGATGGAATCAGAAACTTCAAGGGTAAAACATTCTGAGGAAATAGAGGGTTTAAAGAAGACATCACAAGAAATGCATGCCCTCCTTCGCCAGCTGCTAAGCTTCAACCAGGGTCAGCACAATCCAGGGTCATAAAGTTCCTAAGCCCCAACAGTGAACTATTGCAAGATGTTTCTGTTCTAAAATTTGGTTGTTGGTTGAACTATGTCTAGTTATTTTATCAATAATTGGTTGCTAGTTGTTTACAAGTAGGACTTAGTTCAAGTTTGTTGATTTTTATTACTGGTACCTCTAAGTTTTGTGAACATTATTGCTTCTTGCAAGACATATTGTGATCTATGAATTTGAACTTGTATCTGCTATATTTTTGGTCATTGGATGTGTAAATTTTGTGAAATATGTCATGTGAACATCTATACGGTTGAATGGGATTGCTTAAAAATGGGCTACATATTTTGATAATATAAAATGGTATTCATAGAAAATTACAAATTAGATATAATGAGGCCACAAATTTGGCCCACCACTAGCATGGGCCATTTTATAAATTATCACAACAAAGTTTGTCATTGAAAAGTGTCATTTCATATTGATAAACGTCATAACCATTTGCCACATCAGCTCCACATCATAGCTACACATGATTTTATGACAAAATTTGGTCCACGATGGCAATGCTCAGCTGATTATTAGTGACGTTTTTCTTTAGAGTAATGATAATATGCAAACATCATAAATTTATGGCAAAGTAGAATCGTCAAAATTTTAACGACAGAAAAACTTCAATCGTCATAGAACATGTTTAGCCACGTCACATAGATGATGAACCAAAAACGTCACACAAGCATCATAGATTTCAATCTATGACATATATTCAGTTATCAATGACACAAGGTGACTGTCATAGAAGTTAAGGTGTGTTGTAGTGAAAGTAGTTGAGCATTTGAGGAACGAGAAATGCACGAATAATTAAAAGGAGTGCGATTGAATGTGTTTTTTATCGTCTTTTGTTTAGAAGAAGAGGAGTCGTCGTTCTTTTGCGAAGAAGAAGTGTCACTCTCGTAGTAGATGATCTTCTTGATGCGCTTCTTCTTCTTGCCCTCCTTGTTGTTCGATCCTAAGTCGATGATCTTCTCATCTTTGGGCTCATCATCGATGGGGATCTTCTCCTTCTCGTCGTGTATGTCGGCCACCTTCCCCTTCCATTTGGTGTCTTATCCTACCATCCCTTCGGGTTATTAGACCCAAAATGAAGAGACCTACTTTCATACCAAAATGAAGAGACCTACTTTCATGCCAATTGAGGGTGAATAGGAGATGCCTATAAAACACAACTTTAAACACAAACTCAGTTCTAGTTAAGAGTTAATGCAAAATAAGACCAAGTCGGAGTGAGAATGTAGAGATAAGTTCTCTTCACTTGATTCCTCTTCCAAGATAATGATGAAAAATAAAATCGCAAGAAAGTAGATGCACAAGAGAGACAAGAGCTTTTGTCCCGTGGTTCTACCAAGCATGAAATGCTTGCCTACGTCCATGTTGTGGTGTCCCAATGGACTAGAGTTGCTCTCAACCCCTCTCAAGCAATCCTATTGTCAACTTGAGTGCCACGTTCTTCCTTATATCAATAGTAATCCCCTCGTAAGGAATCTCAACAAATTGGAGTTTCTTGTAGCCATACATAGAAATCAAAGTTACAACTCGAAGCACAACACAAGAGCGAGGAGAGAGTACACACACAAGAGCAAATGCAGCCACACAACCTAGAATCAAGATCACAAGAGTGTGGTCTTATAAAACAACAAGAATGACTCAGACAACGCTCAGATCTCACTAGAATCGCTAGAACATGTTGTGGCAGAGTGTTAGAGTGAAGTATTGCTCTTTGAGTGCTTGGGTGCTGAAGGAGTGTGTCATGGGGTCCTTTCTATAGACCAAAGAGGCCCCATAGCCGTTGCCCCTTCCTTCTAAAATGATATTGAAAGTCTGTTGTCTGCGAGGGCACCAGACCAGTCTATGCACCTTCTCCAGAATCCTGACAGCCTCCTTCCATCTGGGGAGAGCATCATACTAGATCCATGCACCATCAGACTACCACGTGTTGCCTCCCCATGAAGTAGTTGTTGGCACTCGGAGATAGTCGTTACTTGGCAGTCCAGTGCATCACTGGACTGTCTACAATACTGGTCCGGTGATTTTAAAAATAAAATCCTGAGGCCTCAAAGTTCAACCATACAAGTGGTTCGCTGCACACGGTCTGGTGCACTAGGCCGCCAAAGTGCCTAAGTCTAGTCTCTTTGTGTCAGACCCGGTTTTGGAAGGTAAACCGAATGCGAACCATGTATGTGCCAGGATCAGAAATTCACGTACACAACGATTACATAATTGGACATCATCACACAATGTTCAAATAACAGCAAAACTAAGTATAACTTTATTACATCATGATGCCCAAAACATCCACATAGTCATTGAAAGTCGCCTAGAGGGGGGTGAATAGGCGAAACCTAAAATTTATAACTTTAAACACACACTACAAGCTGGGGTTAGCGTTAAAATTAAATTCAAGTCCGAAGAGAGGGAAAACAAATCAACTAAGAAAATAAGGCGAGTGAACATGATGATTTGTTTTACCAAGGTTCGGTTCCAAAGAACCTAGTCCCCATTGAGGAGGTCACAAAGACCGGGTCTATTTCAACCCTTTCCCTCTCTCAAACGGTCACTTAGACCGAGTGAGCCTTCTTCCTTAATCTCATGGGTCACTTAGACCCCGCAAGGACCACCACACACTTGGTGTCTCTTGCCTCCCTTACAAAGCACTTGAGAATAAGAATGGAAAAGAAGAAAGGCCAACCAAGCAACCAGAGCAACAAAAGAACACAAGAGATCCTCTCACAAGTCCTAACGCACTAGAGTTGATTTGGGGACTTTGAGTGGATCGATCGCTTTGATTGTGTCTTGGAGTGGAGTCTTTTGCTCTTGTATTGAATGCAATGTTTGGAATGCTTGTATTGATATGAATGAGGTGGTTGGGGGGTATTTATAGCCCTCAACCACTTCCATAGCCGTTGGGGAGGCTGCTGGTGATGGGCGCACGGTGCGCCACCGGACAGGCACTGTTCCTCGTCCGATGTGCTGCCACGTCACCCAACCGTTAGGGTTCTGAGCTGGTTGACCGTTGGAGGCTTTGTCCTCTTGTGGCACTGGACAGTACGGTGCCCATCTGACTTCACTGCTTTGACTTCTGCGCGGTACTGTTTGTCACTATTCATCCTATCAGAGTCGACCGTTGGCACTGGTTAGCCATTGCTCCGCTGGCACACCGGACAGTGTGGTGGCTCACCGGACATTCCAATGAATTATAGCGGAGCGCGTCTTCGTTTTCCCGAGAGTGGCTGGTTTGATGTTGTACGGTCCAGGTGCACCGGACAGTCCGGTACGCCATTCTCAGCACACTCAAGTCCTTTTGCTCAAATTAAATTGTGTCCCTAACTTGATTCTTTTATTGGTTTGTTTTGTAACTTATGCACCTATAATATATGAATTCTAGACAAACTAGTTAGTTCATAGGTTTGCATTGGTCGTCAACCACCAAAATTAATTATAGGAAATGGTTACCCAATTTCCCTTTCAATCTCCCCCTTTTTGGTGATTGATGCCAACACAAACTAAAGCAAGTATAAAGTGCAGAAACGTAACTAGTTTGCATTTGAGATGAATGTGCATAGGTTACTTGGAGTTAAACCAATTTGAAAGTCTTACTAAGAATAAGAGTGAATGGATTGGCTTTCTTTTATTTTATATTTTGGACCATATTTGCACCACTTGTTTGTTTTTGCAAATCTTTTGGAAAATCTTTTCAAAGTCTTTTTGCAAATAGTCAAAGGAATAGAGATATGATTGCAAGAAGCATTTTTAGGATTTGAAATTTCTCCCCCTGTTTCAAATGCTTTTCCTTTGACTAATTAAAAGCCCCCCTGAATAAAATTTTCCTCTTAGTTTTCAAGAGGGTTTTGAGATAGATACCAAATTTAAAAATTGACTTTTAAAGATACCAATTGAAGGATCAATTGAAACATAGATACCAATTGAGAATACATTAATTGAAATTTTACTTTTGAAGATATCAATTGAAAATTCATACTAATTCAAAATTTCCTTGAATACCAACTGAAAACAAACATTTGTGAAATTTTTTGAAATTTGAAATGGTGGTGCGGTCCTTTTGCTTTGGGCTTAATATTTTATCCCCCTTTGGCATTAATCGCAAAAAAACAGAGAATGTTGGAGCCCTTGAATACTTTCTCCCTCGTTGGTAAAAGAATTATGAGTGAAAGATTATACCAATTTGAGAGATTGTGGAGTAACGACAAGGGGTAAATGATACCAGTAGAGTAGAGCGGAAGCGTTGTCTTTGCGGTATCCTCCATTTCCCTTTCAATCTATGACTTAGTATAGAATTACACTAGAAAACGCATTAGTCATAGTCTTGGTACAAGAAAAATAAGAAATAGACAATTGTACCAAATGAAAGAGATATGATCAAAGGTATATAAATAAGCTATGTGTGCAATGTTTCAATTAAAATTCCGAGAATCAAGTATATTTAGCTCATTCCTAAGTTTGCTAAAGGTTTTTCTCATCTAGTGGCTTGGTAAAGATATCGACTAATTGGTTCTTGGTGTTTACATAAGCTATTTCGATATCTCCCTTTTGTTGGTGTTCCCTCAGAAAGTGATACCGAATGTCTATGTGCTTAGTGCGGCTGTGTTCAACGGGATTATCCGCCATACGGATTGCACTCTCATTATCACATAGGAGAGGTTCTTTGCTCAATTTGTAGCCATAGTCCCTAAGGGTTTGCTTCATCCAAAGCAATTGCACACAACAATGACCTGCGACAATGTACTCGGCTTCGGCAGTGGAAAGAGCTATGGAGTTTTGTTTCTTTGAAGCCTAAGACACCAGGGATCTCCCTAGAAACTGACAAGTCTCTGATGTGCTCTTCCTATCAATTTTACACCCTGCCCAATCAGCATCGGAATATCCTATTAAATCAAATGTGGATCCCCTGGGATACCAAAGCCCAAACTTAGGAGTGTAAACTAAGTATCTCATGATTCTCTTCACGGCCCTAAGGTGAACTTCCTTAGGATTTGCCTGAAATCTTGCACACATGCATACTGAAAGCATAATATCCGGTCGAGATGCACATAAATAGAGTAAAGATCCTATCATCGACCGGTATACCTTTTGATCTATGGATTTACCTCCCGTGTCGAGGTCGAGATGCCCATTAGTTCCCATGGGTGTCTTGATGGGTTTGTCGTCCTTCATTCCAAACTTTAAGTATATCTTGAATGTACTTCGTTTGGTTGATAAAGGTGCCTTCTTGGAGTTGCTTGATTTGAAATCCAAGGAAATACCTCAAATCCCCCATCATAGATGTCACACCCGGTTTTGAAGGTAAACCGAATGCGAACCATGTACATGCCAGGATCAGAAATTCACGTACACAGCGATTACATAAATGACTCATCGTAGCACAATGCTTCGAATAGCAATAAAGATAAGTAATAATATGAAAGACTAGAGTCATTTACATAATATAATCAAAGTACACAGAACAGAAATGTAGCCAACGTAAATAAACCAACCACAGACAGCTGACTGGGGGAGGTCGCTAGCCTAATCCTCGAACTCGTCGAAGTCCTGGAACTCCTGGAGATTCGCCTCGACGCCTTCTTCTTTACCTGAGCATAGATTGCACCAAAGGCAACCTGGTGTTTTGTGAAAGCAAGGGTGAGTACACATCAACGTACTCAGCAAATGTCCCGTTTGGCTGTAGTGGACTAGCTTTATTTGGGGTTAAGGTCAAGCAGTTGCTTTTAGTTGGTCAGGTTATTATTACTCATTGAGAGCCAGGTTTTAACATTAACCCAAGTTATTAACCCAAAGTACCCTTTCCAAACGGAAAGAGTACCACTTACCATTACTATAGACATAACCAGGTACATCTCCCCAAAGGAAGGGTGACTAACAAAACCAAATCAAGAACCTCTGCAACCAGCCTCGGCAGAGCAAGTACTGTGCCCGGACCCCATTGACGGCCCTACGGCGAAGCCAACTACTCCTCTGGTTCCTCTAATTAATCAGCTAAGGCCGTCCCTGTTGGGGCGAAGGCGAAGACGCCACCCTTCGCTCGAGGCCTTCGTCGTACTTGCTGCACCAACGGTGACAAGACAACGGGCAGACTTACCCTTCGTCTCATACGCCGCCGACGAAGACCTGTGACGAGGTCGTCTCATCTCGCGACCTCGTCCAGAATGGAGGCCCGCGTGTGATCCAGCCCATTGTAACAGGCCCTGCGTGGCCGTTGCGCGTTACGGGCCTAAATTGTAAAGGCCTCCCTGTAATTATGGTCTGTAACCCCGCTTTATGGGAATATTCCGGGGATAACCTAGGTGTCTGAGGGCACATGCGTCCTTAACACGGGACGCTGGGCACTCAGATACCTATAAATACCCCCGCACAGTGCCCTTGAGAGGCTGGATTAACAGAGCTATTGCCAACACGTGCAAAAACCCTGTTTGCGTTACTACACTTCCCCGTTGGATCAACTTGCGCCAGTGAGCAAGTTCCAACATTTGGCGCCCACCGTTCGTGCTACGAAAAAAACCACCCGCGATGGCACCCAAGAAAGCTAGCTCGAAGGCTGACGAGGCTGCGAAGGCAGCACTACTGGCCGCAAAAAAGGGCAAGGCCCTCGCCCTCACCCACTCCACCCACCAAGAGGCTACTGAAGACGACGTTCTCCGCACCTGCGAAGACGACGCTCACCGCACCTGCGAAGACGACGCTCGCCGCACCTGCGGCCCTGAAGGACAGCCGCAACCTCCCCCAGGCTTCGCTCCACCCGAGGGCACGGACTTCACCGAGGACGGCGAAGTCATCGGCGTCTCCGTAGAAGAACAGCTACAGCTGCGCGCCCTGCGCATCAAGAACCGCAATCTCCAGAAGCAAAAAGAGATACTTGAGGCCAAGCGCCAACGTGTGTCTGCACAAGCCAAGGTGCGGCAAATGATACGAGACGAAGAGCAGAAGGCCCAGGAGCTCGAGCAAGAGATCGCGCTAATGCAGCGCGAAGGCCACTTCGGCCTGCAACAAGGGCCACCCCTGCAACAGCGCGCACAAGTCGAAGACCTGCACTTTCCCCACCGCGACCGCGCCATCCCACACGCCGCGGCATTCCAAGGTGTCAACTACCTCGACGAGCGAAGTCCCCTGGCGCCACACCTGCAAGTGACACCCTGGCCTGCCAACTTCTGGGCAGGGACCTATCCCAAGTACAACGGCAGCACTGACCCAGCACAGTACATCATGAGTTATCAGGTCGCCGTTGCATATTCCGGAGGGGACGACGCCACGATGGCCAAGTCTTTCATCATCGCCCTCGAGGGCCCAGCTCTCACCTGGTTCACCAGGTTGCCCCCGCTGTCCATTGACTCCTGGAGAAGCCTTCGGGACAAATTCCTGCTCAATTTCCAAGGGTACCGCCCAGACACTGACGCCTTGGCCGAACTCTCACTCTGCAAGCAGCTGGAAAAGGAGACTCTGCGGGAGTACTACCGCAAATTTCTGACACTCAAGTCACAGCTACCCTCGGTCGATGACCAAATCGCTATCCACTACGCCATCAGTGGCCTTCGGGCCGGCGTCCTCTACAGCCACTGCATCAGGGATCCACCCAAAAACCTCCAGGAGTTGTACCAACTATTTGAAAAATATGCCAAATCCGAAGAACTCCACCAGCGCAAAATTGAGTCTCAGAGGAAACCCAAAGATGCTCCACAGTCCAGCCGCACGTGGACGAGGACTCCGCAGCCAGACTCCGGTCGGGACGGCCGCAATCAGCAGCAGGTGCACAACATCGCCAACCAGCACTCCGCTGGTGAGGCCCCTCGCCGCCAGGAATATCCCCCCAGGGCCGCGGAAACGGAACTCGCGGACGAGGCCGGGGACGTGCACAACCGCCGCACCGATTTTACTGCCTGTTTCATGGCGAAGACTGTGCCCACCAAACCAGAGACTGCCCAGAGATGAAGGCCACCAGAGACAGGATGGCACGGGCGCAACCAGCCGACAACCCTAGAGTTGTCGCACACACATATCAGCAGCCCCCTCCACCATACATCCACGCCCCCGCTCCGCATCCACCGCACCACGCATACCAACACCACCAGGAAGTACAAATCGTACCTCCCCCACCCCCTCTTCCACATCAGCAACAACAAAACATCCACCACCCCCATGCCCCGAAACAAGAGGACTTTGCCGATCAGCCGTATCGCGGAGTCATACATATGATCAGCGGGGGGTCCAGCGCCGACTTCGACACAAAGCGGCAGAAGAGGGATCACTACCGCAGCATCAACCACGTCGCCGTCATCGGCCCGGTCGTGCAGACAAAGTGGTCCCACGTGCTATTGACCTTCGACGCCCGAGACGTCGATCTGTGCAGCGCCCCCCACATCGACGCCATGGTCATCAACTGTAGCGTGGCAGGCTGGGACTTGCACAAAGTCTTGGTCGACAATGGCAGCCAGGGGGACATCATCTTCCTCCATGCCTTCGATCGCATGGGCATAAGCCACAGCCTGCTCAAGCCCTTGGACAACCCCCTGTATGGCTTCGGCGGCAAGGGCACCTTTCCCGTCGGCAAAATAGAGTTGCCCCTCTCCTTCGGTGTAGCACCCAATGCCCGAAGCGAGCAGATCACGTTCGACATTGTCGATATGGTGTACCCGTACAACGCCATAATGGGTCGGGGCTCCATCAATAAGTTTGAGGCAGCTATCCACGGACTTTACCTGTGCATGAAGATCCCGGGTCCCGGAGGCGCCATCACAGTTTACGGCAACCAGCAGGTTGCGCGTAACATGGAAAGAGACTTCGTCCCCGGGCAAAGAAACGTGCACTGCCTCACGGCCCAACGCGAAGTCCCCGAGCCCGCCAATCCAACCGCCAAGGGGCATGAAAAGGCACAACTACAGAGCAACGACGGGACCAAGACTGTCCCCCTCGACCAGGCAACGCCCCAGCAGACGGTTACCATCAGCGAAGACCTCACTTCGCACGACGAAGAGCGGCTCCTCTGCTGTCTATCCAAGAATAAAGACGTCTTCGCCTGGTCCACCCTCGACCTGGTCGGAGTCAGTCGCTCCATCATCGAGCATGGCCTAGGAATTGACCCTTCGGTGAGGCTGAAGAAACAACGGCTACGCAAGATGTCTGACTAAAAGACAGAAGCTGCCAAGGCCGAGGTGCATCGCCTGCTCGAAGCCAAGTTCATCGAGCCGATCGCCTACCCCACATGGCTCGCCAATGTGGTGATGGTGCAGAAAAAGAGCGGAAAATGGCGGATGTGCATAGACTTCACCAGTCTTAACAAGGCTTGCCCCAAGGACAATTTCTCGCTACCCCGAATCGACAAAATCATCGATAGCGCAACCGGGTGCGAAGTCATGTCACTCCTCGATTGCTTCTCCGGCTACCACCAAATATATATGAACGAGGAGGACAAGGCAAGCACCAGCTTCATAACACCCTTCGGCACATATTGTTTCATCAGAATGCCGGAGGGACTCAAGAATGTCGGGTCCACTTTCTCTCGACTCACCAAAACGGTGCTCGAGAGCCAGATCAGCAGAAATATCTTCACATATGTGGACGACATCGTCGTTGCCAGCAGAAACAAGGCAGACCACCTAGCCGACCTCGCCGAAACATTCGCAAGCATGCGAACCGCACGACTTCGCCTCAATCCTGAGAAGTGCGTTTTCGGGGTCCGCCAGGGAAAGATCTTGGGCTACCTAGTATCACACCGCGGAATTGAGGCCAACCCAACCAAAATCCAGGCAATCATCAATATGACGCCCCCGCAGTCAGCCAGAGAGGTGCAACGACTGACAGGCAGGTTGGCCGCCCTCAATAGATTTATCTCCAAGTCCGCGGAGCGGAGTCTACCGTTCCTCAAAACACTCCGCGGCGGAAAAGACTTCGCATGGGGGCCAGAACAGGCGGCGGCCTTCGCCGCACTAAAACAGTACTTTTCGGAGCTGGCGGTTCTCACGAGCCCTGACCCTTCGCTACCCCTATTGCTCTATGTCGCGGCTTCGCCACATGCGGTCAGTGCAGCACTGGTTCAAGAGCAGACCAGAGAGGGCACAACCAAGCAGCGTCCAGTTTATTACGTCTCTAAAGTGCTCACAACATCAAAATGCAACATGACAGAGCTGGAAAAGATCGCCTATGCAGTCGTGATGGCCTCGCGCAAATTGCGCCATTATTTCGAGGCATTCAAGGTACGGGTTACCTCAGACAGAGGACTCAGTGAGCTGTTTAGAAACCCGGAGGCGTCAGTACGGATTGCCAAGTGGGCAGCCGAACTCTCCGGCTATCACATCACATTCGAACCTAGGACAGCCATCAAGTCGCAAGTCCTGGTAGACTTCGTCGTAGACTGGACTGGTCCAATAACGCAATCGGAGCCGTCCGCAGAAAAAATGTGGACAATCCATTGTGACGGCGCATGGTGCCATGCGGGGGCAGGCGCAGCTGCAGTTATTACTTCGCCCACCGGGATCAAGCATAAATACGCAGCGCGCCTCAGCTTTGCGTTGGAGTCTGATAAGTGAACCAATAACATAGCAGAATACGAGGCTGTCATCCTCGGCCTTCGCAAGCTAAGGGCACTCGGCGTCACCGCCTGCATCATCAAAACAGACTCCAAGGTAGTCGCTAGCCAGGTCGAGAAAGACTATGCAGCGAGGGACCCCGCACTCATGCAGTACCTCGCGGCCATCCGCAGCCTCGAAAGGCAATTCAAGGGCTTCACGCTACAGCACGTGGACCGAGTCAAGAATGAGGAGGTTGATGCTCTAGCCAAGGCAGCCGCCAGGGGCGAAGCCCTACCCTCCGACGTGTTCTACCACGTCATCGGCACGCCAGCCGTCCGCAGCCCTGAAGGGCTCCAAATAACCAACGACAGCGAGGGCCACCGCATAATCAACCTCATCATGACCGAAGACTGGCGGGCACCAATAACCCTGTACCTGCAGGGGTACTATCACCCAATCGACAACAATGAGGCCAAGCGCCTCAAACACCGAAGCCGGGACTTCGCACTGATCGAGGGCCAACTTTACAAGAAGGGGGTCAGTCAACCGATGCTTAAGTGCGTCACCGAGACCGAAGGCGTCCAAATTCTGCGTGAAGTCCACAATGGGACCTGCGGCTCCCACGCAGGGCGTAGGGCCCTAGCGGCAAAGGTGATTCGCCAAGGTTTCTACTGGCCCGCCATGATTTGCGCCGCAAATCGGGTCGTCAGATCCTGCGAAGCCTGTCAGAAATTTTCCCCACGCTCGGGACGCCCCTCACAGTTCACGAAGTTGATCGCCCACACGTGGCCCCTTCAGCGCTGGGGCCTAGACATTGTCGGGCCCCTGCCCATGGCTCAGGGGAACCTCGGGTTCACCTTCGTCGCCGTTGAATACTTCACCAAATGGATTGAAGCGAGGGCAGTATCCACTATCACATCGAAGACATCCCAGAAATTCTTCTGGCAAAATATTGTTTGCCGCTTCGGAGTACCGTCCGAACTCACGGTCGACAACGGCAAGCAGTTCGACAACCAAGATTTCAAAGATTTCTGCTTCTCCATCGGCACCAAGCTTGCCTTCGCCTCCGTGTACCACCCCCAGTCCAACGGAGTTGTGGAGCGCGCCAATGGCAAAATTTTCACAGCCGTCAAGAAAATGCTCCTTGACGACAAAAAAGGCAAGTGGCCTGACCTGTTACCCGAAGTGGTCTGGGCGCTGAACACAACTGAGTGCAGGGCGACTGGGTTCACCCCCTTCCGCCTATTATACGGATCGGAGGCCATGACTCCGCAAGAAATAAAACATGGGTCGCCTCGGACAGCCGCGTCGGCCGTCTCCGACGTAGACGAGCCGACTTCGAAGGACCTCATCGACGGAGACCGCGTCTTCGCCCTACAAGATCTGGACAAATACCAAGCCCAGACAAAAGCATGGCGCGACCACGCAGTCATCCCGAGGGAATTCAGCGAAGGGGACCTCGTACTCGTCCGGACAGCTCGCACAGAGTCCAGGGGCAAGCTGGAGCCCAAGTGGGAGGGCCCTTTCATTGTCAAGATGAAGGCATCCCCCAGCGCATACAAGCTCGCAACGCCAAACAGCGAAGACTTGGAGCATTCCTGGAACATCGACAATCTCCGCAAATTTTTTGTTTGACTCATCAGGGCCAGCTCGCCCTTGTAATTCGCAAAAACAATTTTATTCTGGCCCGCACTCTTTTCCTCCCGGGGGGTGAGGTTTTTAACGAGGCGGAGTCATGTAATATATGAGTAAAAAATCCCCCGCAAAAATCTACGTCGAAAAAAGACCGGGCCGACGGTCTTCGACATTCGACCAATACAAAGTCACCGCGAGGCCAAGCGCTAGCTACCCTCGCGTGCGACAATCCACGCAAAAGTCGCCTAAGGGTGCAGCCGGACTAGCACAACAAGTGCGAAAAATCAAAGTCTTCCGCGAAGACTATCCGCGCAAAAGTCACCTAAGGGTGCAGCCGGACTAGCACAACAAGTGCGAAAAATCAAAGTCTTCCGCGAAAAAGACTATCCGCGCAAAAGTCGCCTAAGGGTGCAGCCGGACTAGCACAACAAGTGCAAAAAATCAAAGTCTTCCACGAAAAAGACTATCCGCGCAAAAGTCGCCTAAGGGTGCAGCCGGACTAGCACAACAAGTGCGAAAAATCGAAGTCTTCCTCAAAAAAGACTATCCGCGCAAAAGTCGCCTAAGGGTGCAGCCGGACTAGCACAACAAGTGCGAGAAATCAAAGTCTTCCGCGAAAAAGACTATCCGCGCAAAAGTCGCCTAAGGGTGCAGCCGGACTAGCACAACAAGTGCGAGAAATCAAAGTCTTCCGCGAAGACTATCCACGCAAAAGTTGCCTAAGGGTGCAGCCGGACTAGCACAACAAGTGCGAAAAATCGAAGTCTTCCGCGAAGAGTATCCGTGCAAAAGTCGCCTAAGGGTGCAGCCGGACCAAGCATAACAAGTGCGAAAAAAACTACACCAAACTGTCCACGCAAAGACCGACTACAAGCGCGCCAGACAGACATAACAAATACACCAGACCAAGTGCGCAACGCCTTCGTGAGCATAGCCGAATGTGCGAAGGCACACAACCTCATCATACAAGCCATTACATATGTACAGCGAGGGCATCACACTTTACATCGGCTCAACCTTCGGAATAATTCCCATCTCCCTATAGTTAAACAGCATTATCCTCAGCTCCTCACCCGCAAAAAGACCTCGTAGCTCCCCCTCACCTACACTCGCAGCGGCCGGCAAGGACAACAGTTCCTGCCTGCCAGCCCTGCCCACATGAAGCCGACCGCCGTCCGCCTCACTCACTCTACGCTTCGCAACCGCCCTTCGCTGCCTACGCCCCGCACTTGGACAAGGCACAACTTCAGCATCCACAGCACGTGGCGAAGCCTCCGCCGCTGCCACATCCAAGGCCGCAAAGTAATCCAAGTCCTCATCCGACGACTCTTCAGTCCACCCAACCGAACTCCCAGAGTCACCAAAATCAGAAAGCTTAGACGCAGATTCATCTGATTCATTCCCATCATCCACGGTCGAAGCCGCCAAAAAATTAGTAGTAGCGGCTGCGTGCGCAGGCCCAAAATCTTGAACCTGCGCAGCAACCAAGGTTCAGCAACATATGCAAAATTCCCTAACTACCCACACCCACTAAGCCACCTGCGAAGACCCAGCCATCGCAGGATCCTCCGCTGCTGCCTCCGCCGCCATCTTCACAGGATCCTCAGCCCTCGGCGCGGCAGTTGGCGACAAGCCACCGCCGGCAGCAGTGGCTGCGGGGGCATCAGGGGCGCCTTCGACAGTTTCTAGGGGCGGCGCCGGGGCGACCTCGGACACAGCCGCCGCCAGGTTCGACTCCGAATCAGGCTGCGCGCTGTTCAAAGCCCTGAAGTCCTCCACTTTCTCGTTACGCGCCGCCTGAGACACAGCACACAGATTCAGCAAGCCCACATATAGCCCACACTCAGCAACACTAAACAAGAGTCATACATTACCTGACCCCTCGCCGTGTCGGACCGCTCCCTGACCACCTCCCGACCGTGGGGACCCCACATCCGGTCGAAGAGGGCTCCCGCGGATTCCTTCACCACAGGGTCCTCAACCTTGTAGATCTCGCGCTCGAAATCCTCATCAGCTTGGTCGAAGACCTCATAGCGCCGACACCCTTCGCGGGACAGCGCGTTCATCGCCCCTTCGCAGGTGACCAGGGAGGCATAGGACATAAACCCCTCCACAATGGTGGGGAGCACCAGCAACTCCTCCTGCAGCCACTCGAGGCAGCAAAGTCTGGGCTCTTGGTCTGGCACATCGAAGTCAGCGGTCCGCGCGCCCAGTGAGTCCATAAGCTGTTTGCGCGTCCACTCAGCCTCCAAGCGCGTCGAAGCCTCGGCCCTCTCCACACGGGTCTGCACAGCGTTGAACCGCTCCTCCCATTCCTCGGCGCGCTGTCTGGCAAGGCTACCCTCCACCCGCGCCAAATTGGCCTCCGCCTGCGCAGACTGCGCCTTGGCGAGGGCCTCATTAGCCTCCCTTCTCTCCTCCGCCAGTTGGCGCCGGAGGTCAGCCCTCTCGCCCTCCAGCGCGGCCACCTTCTCCGCCAGCTTGCGGCACTTGCTGTCGGCGGCCGACTTTTCCCGGACGGCGTTAGCATGTTGCGCCCGAAGTCTCTCGACTTCGGTAGACACAACCGCCGTAAGGGCCCCCGACGCCACGCGGTCAGCGAAGTCAGCCGCCTACAAGGCCCACATAAGACCACAATCCCAACGAAACTGGTAAAAACCGAAGTCTAGCTCAACTTACCTGACTCAATGCCTCCTTCAGCCGGCGGGACACAGCGCCTGCCTCGTCCTCGACGGCAGTGAGCGCCGGAATCTCGCCACCGGCGCTGGGAGTGCTACCCCTCGCCGTAGGCACCACGGCAGCCGCCACGGTCGCCACCGCAGGCGGAACAACAACAAGTTGCCCTTTGCCCGACCCTGCAATGCTTCAACAGTTAAAAAAAACTCGGGCTAACGACTTACCAACGAGATAATCGTCCACGCTAATCTCGGTGGCGAAGTCGGCAACGCGCTTGCCCGGCGGAGGCAATTCTCGGGCCTTCGCAGCTCCGGCCGGGGCAGGCTTGGTTCCGCCGGCGCTGGCCGCCTTCACGGCCTCCAGCACCCTGCTGGACCCGGGGGCGGCAGTCTTTGCCGCCAGCGTCGGCTGGCTGCCGCCAGGGGCAGCAGCCTTCACAGTCCCCCGCGACCTCTTCGGCCTAGCCTCAGGCAGCCTGACGACCGCCTGGCGCTTCTGGGCAGCTCCCTGACGATCCTTGTCCATCACTGCCGACACAACAACAACAATATTCTGTCCATAAGGAAACACTCTCCAGTCACGAACCATACGAGATGTAAAAAAGTCTTCGCCGGCCGCGCGGGGGACAGGAACATTCTTAGGCCACCAACCCCCGGTAACCTTCAGCATCCGCGTAGAAGACTCCCGGAGCTCGGGCGAAGACATCCTCCCCCCGGGGGCCACGCATGTCCTCATCAATTCCCTAGCAAAACCATCGGAAACCCCCTGTCCACCCGTAGCAGTACCTAGCTTCCTCTTCTTAGAGGATGGGGCGGCCGCCGGCGCGGGGTCGTCTCCAGTCTCTGCCGCCGGCTTCTTCCCGCGACGATCCACATCGTCTTGCCCGGGATAACCACCATACGGCAGACGGTTCAACTCGAAGACCCTATTCAAGCGGTCGTTGGACCCGCGTATATCCCAGCTACGCTGGCCCTCCGTCTTCGGCATGTACCGACCAACAATCCGCACTGCCCCATCCTCCGCCTCACGCACAAATGCGGCAGGATCGCGGTTATGCAGATCCAGTGCGAAGGCATCTGGCGAGGGCATACTTCGCCCAGCGCCCAGCCATGCGCCAAAGGCCACACCCCGTACGCCACAAACTCCTCAACCAAGTCCCTGTTGGGGCGAAGGCGAAGACGCCACCCTTCGCTCGAGGCCTTCGCCGTACTCGCTGCACCAACGGTGACAAGACAACGGGCAGACTTACCCTTCGTCTCATACGCCGCCGATGAAGACCTGTGACGAGGTTGTCTCATCTCGCGACCTCGTCCAGAATGGAGGCCCGCGTGTGATCCGGCCCATTGTAACAGGCCCTGCGTGGCCGTTGCGCGTTACGGGCCTAAATTGTAAAGGCCTCCCTGTAATTACGGTCTGTAACCCCGCTTTATGGGAATATTCCGGGGATAACCTAGGTGTCTGAGGGCACATGCGTCCTTAACACGGGACGCTGGGCACTCAGATACCTATAAATACCCCCGCACAGTGCCCTTGAGAGGCTGGATTAACAGAGCTATTGCCAACACGTGCAAAAACCCTGTTTGCGTTACTACACTTCCCTGTTGGATCAACTTGCGCCAGTGAGCAAGTTCCAACAGTCTCATTCCACCCTCATGGTTGCACTGTTATCCCGGGTTGTCACTCCCCAAACAGGTTCTTACGGAGAGGCACTCAGGAAACAGCCTGAGCCCCCTAAAGTATCACAGGAACATCATCGGGATAACATCATAGTATCATAAGTATTCACATCATGTTCATTGATTCAAGTAAAGCAATAGCATAATGCTAACCATGATAACCCAAAAGGTAAACAAGGATAAGGTAAATAGAAAGCTAGTCAATCCTTAGGTTTCAATTAAGTAATGCGGGACAGTGCATTAAAAGTGAATGGGACATAATGGGTCAGAGGACACTTGCCTTCACTAAACAGATGCTCAGGGTCTTCAACCTTGTAGAACTCGAAGAACTGGATCACTTGGTCGCCAACGCTTGATCTTTGATCCCTCGAAGCTCAGAAACGGATCGCAATCTATTCGCGACGCACAGCGAATAAAACAGGCACAAACAAACATATATATATGCATAAGAACATTACACCATTTAAATAAGAACATAATAAAATATGCAAAACGAAATAGGGCGTGTTACTACGGTCACGCGAGGAAAAAGAAACGCGACAGGCGGAGCCACGTTCAAGAAGCTATCGCGTCTAAACTGAACGAGTACTAATCATAACATTTAGTTTGATCTGATTATGTTAATCGATATTTATTTAAAATAAAACTAGAGCTATCGCACAATTTTAATTAGCTGACCACACCAATAATTCTTAGTTAAATAAGAAATTTAAATAACATCAGCGACTCTAAGCGGAACGAATTAGCGGAGCGAGACGAAATACGTAACGCGTGAAACAGCACGACCGCACCACACGCCCTAGCGCGCACCACGCGCGGCAAGCGCAGACAACGTGACGACGGCGAACCCAACACGACAGTGTGCAAACGACGCGCGGATACGCGCGACATAGCACGCTGACGACACACGAAACAGCGCGCGCGACCAGCGCGAACGAGAACGCCACCACGTGCGGAACAGCACGCGCGACAGATGACAAAACCAAACAGGCGACACGTTTATACTAAACAAATGTTAAATATAGATAAAGTAGTTAAGTTAATATTTGACATGTTAATATTTATTATAAAAGTTCAAGTGGAACACTACACATTTAATCTAGTTAAAATATTAATCTAATAAACATTAGTCGAGCAACATTAAATAAATTATTTAAAATATATGACCTGACAAATTAACATTATTTAATATAAGTGATTATAAGCGGAAGCAATTTATCATCATGAGCAGACGCTGCGCAACCCATGTGATCGACACGCGAGACATGCGCGAGCAACGTGCGGCAAGACACGCGCCGCTCGACACACACGAAAGGCGCGTGACAACACGTGCGAACAACATGTGCGACACTCATGAACGACATGCGACGACACGCGCGAAACAGCACTGAGGTACGCGAAACAACGTGCACGACAGCGCGCGACATGCGTGAGTCAACGCGACTACGCGTGCGAACAACACAATGACGCGCGATCAATGTTGCGTGCTAACAACAACAAACAAATAATTAATTAAAAGTATTTAGACTGGTATTAATCAAGTTAATTAACATTTATATTTATAAAAGCACGAGTTAAAACAGACTCGTTCTAATTGAATCGTTATTTTAAATAACCAACGACTAAACAATAATTGACTAATTAGCGCAAGCGACAATAACGGAAATAATTAAATAACGTACGGACAGCGCGCGAGACACACATGATCGACAAGAGACGACACACGTAACACGTCTATACTAACAAGTATTAATTCAAAAACATTCGAGCAGGCGTAATCATATTAATATGTATCTATAAAGCGCAAATAAAAACTAGAAATTGGTTTTATTCAAATTGTTATTCTAATAAATATTGGACAACAAATAATTAAGTATTTGCTTAAAACTTACGTCGTGACAAAATAATGTTACTATTATGAAATTAACACTGCTTTGGAGTTGACGCGTCCAAAACGAGTCAAAACAGGTTTGCGACGCATAACGTATTGAATAATTAGCAATTCGCGGCTAATAAACAATTTCTTAAAGCGCCCGAATTGCGACTCGCGCGATCGATGACACACTAAAATCGCTAAACGATATCGCGTTCATACTAAGAAAGTGTTAATTAAAACATTTGAATCGACATGATTACTTTAACGGGTATTTATAAAAGAGCCAGTTAAAACTATATTTAAATTAGAATGTTATTTTATTAACCATTGGAAAAACAAATAATCAATTAATTAACCAAAACATGTGATGCGACAAAATAATGTCATTTACCTGTTGGGGACATTATTATAAAATTAACGCAACTAGAATAGGGTGAAATAGATTTTCAAAACAAATGATATTGAATAGTTATTAATTCGCGGAATCAAAGCGATGTGGCGCATTTTTATTGGTTGGATTGGGGCCACAGGAAGGGCCACACGGACACATCCACAGGGAATCAAAAAAGTGGGATTTGATATGGCCTTTTTCTAACCTCTAGCACGTTCATAGGGGGAAGAAATAACTGCCGCAAGGGGGGGAGGGAGCTCGCCGGCCAAGCACCAGGAAGGGGGCGGCTCGCCGGTGGCGTTGCTGGCCGCCCACCGGGCTCACACAGAGGATAGGAGCAGAGTTCATGCGCGGAGGGGGGGCTAGGCCGGCCGCACCCTGTGATCTCTCTACCACGGCAGGCAGGTCGCTCGACCAGGGGAGGCACGAGGCATAGGGAAAGCCACCAGCTGGGCGAGAGGGGGTCACGCGGGTTGCGCCATGGTGGCTTCCAATGACGACAACGAAGATTGCATAAGATAGATTGATGAATGTGCTCACCGGTGGACTCCCCCGAGAAGCGAGCAGGGATCGGCCTGATGGCGTCATGGTCGAAGCTCATGGGGGCGCGACTGCTTGCAGAGGTAGAGTCGTCCTAGGCGCTGGGCCATGGGTCGTGGGGGTGGGGCACGATGTGCTCACACATAGGGGAAAATGGGAGAGCGGTTGCAGCATTCTACTGCAGTGGGGAGGGTGATAACTGCACAAGAACCTAGGCCCTTATGCAGGTAGTCCGAGCGAGGATGTGTGGGTTGGCACCAGTTCTATTGCGACTTGCATCCTAGTTGAGTGGGAGAAACATTATACTAGGAGGGGATAAGGGGAGTGATGACAGGTGGGTCCCACTGATTTCCAGGCGTGCGCAGCAGCATGAGAGGATCTGAGGTGGCGGATAGAGAACATGAGATCATCAGAGAGGTTATTGCGTGACAATTCAGGAACACACGAAATGGTTTGCGGGAGAACGTGGACGAGGTACTTCGGGCACAGAGGCGAGGCGGAGTTGATGGAGGCAGATGAAGGTAGTGCCGATGGGTAGATGTCTTGGGTAAACGATGGAGAGGTAGACAGGGATAGACGCTAGGGCAAACGAGGTTAATCACCTGGATGGACGGTGGGGTAGATGCTAGCAGCAAGACATTTGAGAAGAGAGATGTTTTAACGATCCCATAAAAAGGATATGAGATCTGGAACAGGCTCGACGAGAGGAAGAAATATATCTATATTTATAAATATGTATTATTGAGTTCTTGAAATACTAAATGTAGGCATTTAAATATTAGAAAGGCTGAAATTCATATTTAATACCCGAAGAAAGTTCCGAAGATTCCAAAAACTCTCGGGAACATCCTCGAGATATTTTAACATGTTTCGATAACATTTTGCACTTATAAACACTATGCATCGGCATGAATGCAACACTCAAGCACCTCTGATGTTTTATTTTACTATGCTTACACCTAGATATAAAATAAAATAATTCTCCACTTTTAGGAAAAATAGAAGGGAAGCAAAGAAATGAGAGTGTAACACCTGAATTTGGTGGATATTAGAGAAAAAATTTTATACCCCCAAATTCAGGGTGTTACAATAGACATCTCGAATTTTTGAATCATGATCCTACTAAACTCTTCACAAGTTGACTTGTTAGTAGACCCAAATATAATATCATCAACATAAATTTGGCATATAAACAAGTCTTTTGCAATAGTTTTAGTAAAGAGAGTAGGATTGGCTTTGCCGATTTTGAAGCCATTAATGATAAGAAAATCTCGCAGGCATTCGTACCATGCTCTTGGGGCTTGCTTGAGCCCATAAAGCGCCTTTGAGAGCTTATATACATGGTTAGGGTACTCACTATCTTCAAAGCTGGGAGGTTGCTCAACATAGACCTCTTCCTTGATAGGTCCATTGAGGAAGGCACTTTTCACGTCCATTTGGTAAAGCTTAAAGCCATGGTAAGTAGCATAGGCAAGTAATATACGAATTGACTCAAGCCTAGCTACGGGTGCATAAGTTTCATCAAAGTCCAAACCTTTGACTTGTGAATAACCTTTGGCCACAAGTCGGGTTTTGTTTCTTGTCACCACACCATGCTCATCTTGCTTGTTGCAGAATACCCATTTGGTACCTACAACATTTTGATTAGAACGTGGAACTAAATACCATACCTCATTCCTCGTGAAGTTGTTGAGCTCTTCTTGCATAGCCAGCACCCAATCTGGATCTCTTAGTGCATCCTCTATCCTGTATGGCTCAATAGAGGAAACAAAAGAGTAATGTTCACAAAAATGTGCAACTCGAGATCTAGTGGTTACCCCCTTATGAATGTCACCAAGGATGGAGTTGATGGGGTGATCTCATTGAATTGCTTGGTAGACTCTTGGGTGTGGCGGTCTTTGACCCTAAATTTCTTGATCATCTTCCTTGTCTTCATTATCTTCATCTCCCCCTTGATCATTGTCCTCCTCTTGAGGTGGCTCATCCTCTTGATCTTCATCTTCATCATCTTGAGCCTGATCTTCATCTTAGGTAGGTGGAGATGCTTGGTTGGAAGATGACTATTGATCTTATGCTTGTGTGGGCTCTTCGGATTCCTTAGGACACACATCCCCAATGGACATGTTCCTCAGTGCGACGCATGGAGCCTCTTCATCATCTAGATCATCAAGATCAACTTGCTCCACTTGGGAGCCATTAGTCTCATCAAACATAATGTCACAAGAAACCTCAATCAATCCAGTGGATTTGTTGAAGACTCTATATGCCCTTGTGTTTGAGTCATAACCAAGTAAAAAGCCTTCTACTGCCTTAGGAGCAAATTTAGATTTTCTACCTCTTTTAACAAGAATAAAGCATTTACTCCCAAAGACTCTAAAATATGAAACATTGGGCTTTTTACCGGTGAGGAGTTCATATGATGTCTTCTTGAGGATTCGGTGAAGGTAGAGCTGGTTGATGGAGTAGCAAGCAGTGTTGATTGCTTCCGCCCAAAACCGATCTAGAGTCTTATACTCATCAAGCATGGTTCTTGCCATGTCCAGTAGAGTTCTATTCTTCCTCTCTAGTACACCATTTTGTTGAGGTGTGTAGGGAGAAGAGAACTCATGCTTGATCCCCTCTTCCTCAAGAAATCCTTCAATTTGAGAATTCTTGAACTCCGTCCCATTATCGCTTCTAATCTTTTTGATTCTCAGTCCAAACTCATTTTGAGCCCGTCTCAAGAATCCTTTTAAGGTCTCTTGGGTTTGTGATTTTTCCTGCAAAAAGAACACCCAAGTGAAGCGAGAATAGTCATCCATAATTACTAGATAGTACTTACTCCCGCCGATGCTTATGTAAGCGATCGGGCCGAATAGGTCCATGTGGAGTAGCTCGAGTGGTCTGTCCATCGTCATTATCTTCTTGTGTGGATGATGAGTGCCAACTTGCTTTCTTGCTTGGCATGCGCTACAAACTCTGTCTTTCTCAAAATGAACATTGGTTAGTCCTAAAATGTGCTCTCCCTTTAGAAGTTTATGAAGATTCTTCATCCCAACATGGGCAAGTCGGCGATGCCATAGCCAACCCATATTGGTCTTAGCAATTAAGGAAGTGTCAAGTTCAGCTTTGTTATCATTAAAATCAACTAAATATAGCTGACCCTCTAACACTCCCTTAAATACTATTGAATCATCACTTCTTCTAAAGACAGTAACACCTATATCAGTAAAAAGACAGTTGTAGCCCATTTTGCATAATTGAGAAACATAAAGCAAATTGTAGTCTAAAGAATCTACAAGAAAAACATTGGAAATAGAATGGTCAGGAGATATAGCAATTTTTCCCAAACCTTTGACCAAACCTTGATATCCATCCCCGAATGTGACAGCTCGTTGGGGATCTTCATTTTTCTCATAGGAGGAGAACATCCTTTTCTCACCTTTCATATGGTTTGTGCATCCGCTATCAATTATCCAACTTGAACCACCGGATGCATAAACCTACAAAACAACTTAGGCCTTGTTCTTAGGTACCCAAACAGTCTTGGGTCCTTTGATGTTAGAAACAAGCACCTTGGGTACCCAAACACAAGTCTTTGGACTCTTGTGTTTGCCCCCAACATATTTGGCAACTACTTTGCCTGATTTGTTAGTTAAAACATATGATGCATCAAAAGTCTTAAATAAAACATTATGCTCATTTGATGCAGTAGGAGTTTTCTTTTTATGTATTTTAACATGGGTGGTATGCCTAGAGCTAGAAGCCTCATTTTTATACATAAATGCATGATGAGAAATAGTGTGAGGTTTCCTAGCATGAATTCTCCTAATTTTGTGCTCAGGATAGTTAGCAGGATATAGAATGTAGCCTTCCCTATCCTGAACTATGGGAGTCTTACCATTTACAAAATTAGACAATTTCTTAGGGGCATTAAGCTTGACATTGCTTCCCTATTGGAAACCAATGCCATCCTTAATGCCAGGGCATCTCCCATTATAGAGTATGCTTCTAGCAAATTTGAACTTTTCATTTTCAAGTTCATGCTCATTAATTTTAGCAGTTAATTTAGCTATGTGATCATTTTGTTGTTTAATCATGGCAAGGTGATCATCTATAGCTTCAACATTAACATCGCTACATCTAGTGCAAATAGTAACATGCTCAACAGTAGATGTAGAATGTTTGCAAATATTCAATTCATCTATCTTAGCATTTAATATGGCATTTTCATTTTTAAGACAGGAAATAGAATCATTGCAAATATTAAATTCTTCAATCTTAGAAACTAAATTAGCATTTTCAGTTTTAAGACTAGAAATTGAATCATTACAAATGCTAAGCTCCTTAGACAGGTTTTCATTTTCTCTACTTCTAGAGCATAAGCATTTTTCAACTTAACAAATTTTTTGTTCTCTTTAATGAGGAAGTCCTCTTGGCTTTCCAAGAGATCATCCTTCTCATTAATGGCTTCTATTAACTCATTTAATTTCTTCTTTTGATCCATGCTAAGGTTGGCAAAAGGAGACATTAAATTATCTTCATCATCACTAGAGCTACCCTCATCACTAGATGTTGTATACTTGGGGGTTGCTCTAGAATGTACCTTCTTCTTCTTGCCGTCCTTAGCCATTAGAAACTTGTGGCCGACGTTGGGGAAGAGGAGGCCCTTGTTGACAGCGATGTTGGTGGCATCCTCGTCGGATGAGGAGTCGGTGGAGCTCTCGTCGGAGTCCCATTCTCGACATAAGTGGGCATCACCGCCCTTCTTGTAGTACCTCTTCTTCTCCTTCTTGTCTTCATCCCTATCACTTCCACTAGAAATTGGACATTTAGCTATGAAATGACCGGGCTTACCACATTTGTAGCACACCCTTTTGGAGCGGGGTTTGTAATCCTTCCCCCTCCTTTGTTTGAGGATTTGGCGGAAGCTCTAGATGATGAGTGCCATTTCCTCGTTGTCGAGCTTGGAGGTGTCGATTGGAAGCCTACTTGGTGTAGATTCCCTCTTCTCTTCTTCCGTCTCTTTGAATGCGACAGGTTGCACCTCGGGTGTGGAGGTGGCGCATTGCTCCAAGTTAACAATATGTTTGGAGTCTTTGATCATAAGTTCAAAGCTCACAAACTTGCCAATGACTTCCTCGGGAGACATTAGTTTATATCTAGGATCCCTACGTATTAATTGAACTTCAGTAGGATTGCGGAATACAAGGGATCTAAGAATAACCTTGACCATTTCATGGTCATCCCATTTGGTGCTCTCAAGGTTGCGCACTTGGTTCACTATGGTCTTTAGCCAGTTGTACATTGCTTGTGGCTCTTCTCCTTTGTTGAGGACGAATCGACCAAGTTCGCCCTCGATTGTTTCGCGCTTGGTGATCTTGGTCACCTCATCTCCTTCGTGTGCGGTTTTGAGAACGTCCTAAATTTCTTTGGCATTCTTTAACCCTTGCACCTTGTTATACTCCTCTCGACACAAGGAGGCGAGGAGTATAGACGTGGCTTGGGAGTTAAAGTGCCTAATTTGGGCCGCCTTGTCCGAGTCGTAGTCCTTGTCCCCCACCTTAGGTACCTGCGCTCCATACTCAACAATTTTCCAAATACTTTCGTGGAGTGAGGTTAGATGGTGCCTCATTTTATCACTCCACATAGAATAATCTTCATCATCAAAATATGGTGGTTTGCCTAAAGGAATGGAAAGTAAAGGAGCGCGCTTTGAAATACGGGGATAGCATTGGGGCATCTTACTATACTTCTTGCGCTCATGGCACTTGGAAGTAGTGGATGACTCGGAACTTGATGTGGAGGGTGACGAAGAGTCAGTCTCGTAGTAGACCACTTTCTTCATCTTCTTCTTCTTATGACCTCTTCGGTGCGACTTGATGGAGGAAGAGGATTCCTCCTTATGTTTGTTGCCGGACTTCCTTGAGAGAGTCCTCCCCAAGCTTGCGGGCTTGTCGCCGGTCACGATCTCCCTCTTGGCGTGTTCTCCAGACATCACTTCGAGTTGTTAGACTCTTAATGAAGCACTGGCTCTAATACCAATTGAAAGTTGCCTAGAGGAGGGGGTGAATAGGCGAAACCTAAAATTTATAACTTTAAACACACACTATAAGCCGAGGTTAGCGTTAGAATTAAATTCAAGTCCGAGGAGAGGGAAAACAAATCAACCAAGAAACTAAGGCGAGTGAACACAATGATTTGTTTTACCAAGGTTTGGTTCCAAAGAACCTAGTCCCCATTGAAGAGGTCACAAAGACCGGGTCTATTTCAACCCTTTCCCTCTCTCAAATGGTCACTTAGACCGAGTGAGCCTTCTTCCTTAATCTCACGGGTCACTTAGACCCCGCAAGGACCACCACACACTTGGTGTCTCTTGTCTCGCTTACAAAGCACTTGAGAATAAGAATGGAAAAGAAGAAAGGCCAACCAAGCCACAAGAGCAACAAAAGAACACAAGAGATCCTCTCACAAGTCCTAACGCGCTAGAGTTGATTCGGGGACTTTGAGTGGATCGATCGCTTTGATTGTGTCTTGGAGTGGAGTCTTTTGCTCTTGTATTGAATGCAATGTTTGGAATGCTTGTATTGATATGAATGAGGTGGTTGGGGGTATTTATAGCCCTCAACCACTTCCATAGCCGTTGGGGAGGCTGCTGGCGATGGGCGCACCGGATAGTCCGATGCGCCACCGGACAAGCACTGTTCCTTGTCCGGTGCGCTGCTACATCACCCAACCGTTAGGGTTCTGAGCTGGTCGACCGTTGGAGGCTTTGTCCTCTTGCAGCACCGGACAATCCGGTGCCTCTCTGACTTTACTGCTCTGACTTCTGCGCGGTACTGTTCGTCACTATTCATCGTCAGAGTCAACCGTTAGCGCTGGTTAGCCGTTGCTCCGCTGGCACACCAGACAGTCCGGTGAATTATAGCGGAGCGCGTCTTTGTTTTCCTAAGAGTGGCTGGTTTGATGTTGTACGGTCCAGGTGCACCGGACACTGTCCGGTGGTGCACCGGACAGTCCGGTACGCCATTCTTAGCACACTCAATTCCTTTTGCTCCAATTAAATTGTGTCCCTAACTTGATTATTTTATTGATTTATGTTGAACCTTATGCACCTGTAATACATGAATTCTAGACAAACTAGTTTGTCCATAGGTTTGCGTTGGTCGTCAACTACCAAAATTAATTATAGGAAATGGTTACCCAATTTTCCTTTCAGTCATTAACTTAAACATAAATCAAAGTGTTGAATGAAACACAGTAAGATAAGGCCTTCACAGGTAGCCGACTGGGGGTTGCCGCTAGTCTAGATTAGAATTACTCAAAGTCCTGAAACTCCTGGAATTCCTCAGCATTTCCTTCATTGTAAGTGTTTGGGGCCCGACTACACACCCAGGGTTACCCCTCGCAGTTCTTTTGGGTAGGACGGTGCTGTTGACTATAACTCAATGGTTCGTGCGAGATGCACAAGAGACAACAGGCGATTTTCTAAAGGTTTGGGCCGCTTTGAGATGCGTAACACCCTACTTCCTGGTGTGGATCTTTATGTGGTAGGTTACAAGAGGAGTCTCCAGTATGGAGAGAGGCTAATGAGTTGAGTAGATGGTCGATCGATGGAAATTATGGGGTACCCCCTAGGACTTATATACTCGACCATGGGGCACTACATGCGTATAGGATGATGACGAGTACCTAAACAATAGTGAACCGACTGAACTTATCTTCCTATAATCTTGTCGATTTACCTCTAATCCATTCCGATGTTCAAGGGCGCTGCGCGTGGGAAAGTCAAGCGGATGCTTCAGATAGCGCTCGAGCTGCTTGGGCCTGAGCCTGCTTCCTTCTCATGTCGGCCCATTCCACTAGTAGCCCTCCCCTGGCCCACGAAGGAATGACCTAGCGAGATAATAGGCCTAAATCTTTTCGCGGGGCCTTCTTACCTTCTAGTGGACCTGATGAGGACATCCTCCACTATTACCCATTGGCAAAGACGCAATTGGCCTAGTTGGCCCAATTGTAGTCAGATGGTGACTGTGTGAGCCTTAGGATTATCCCACCTCACTTAACTTGAGAGGAGGAAGCCACTTTAAAAGGGAGAGCCACCATTCCCCCATTGGACTAGTCTTTTGGGGCGATTGGGCCTTTCCCTGAGTTGGGTGTGCTTAATGAACTGTTGGGCTCCAGGCAACCCTAGCTTGTTGGGCCTCGACCAACCCCACCTAGGCTGGGTGTATTCTGGTATCAAAGCTAGGGCCCATTTTAAGAAGGTGGGAATGATAAGGACATCCTCCACTATTACCCATTGGCAAAGACGCAATTGGCCTAGTTGGCCCAATTGTAGTCGGACGGTGACCGTGTGAGCCTCAAAATTATCCCACCTCGCTTAACTTGGGAGGAGGAAGCCACTTTAAAAGGGAGAGCCACCCTTCCCCCATTGGACTAGTCTTTTGGGGCGATTGGGCCTTTCCCTGAGTTGGGTGTGCTTAATGAACTGTTGGGCTCCGGGCAACCCTAACTTGTTGGCCCTCGGCCAACCCCACCTGGGCTGGGTGTATCAGGACCCAGGGGATATCTGTCCCCCACAAGCCCCCGATCTTTGAGTTGATTTTGAAATAATCAGCCCAAAGATCCTAAGTCCAGCTCGTGAGTTTGTAGTATGGTTTCCACTCTGACAATGGGCGCGCCAGAGGTGCTCCCATTGAGTGTTGCTCCTAAATTTCGAGTGACTCAGTAAAAACAATCTTCTCAAGGGTCTTCATTTGATGCTTTGGAGAGTAGCGTCTTGTCATCATATCAGGCTTTAGAAGTTAGCATTTCATCTTCTGGGATTGATAATCTACTGGGTGCATCAAAGGTGCACTCAATGGGTGTAGTTCTCGAGCTTTGAGTGGATTTCCGAAAATAATCCGCTCAAAGGTCATCATTTCATGCCCTAGAAATCAATATCTCGTCGTCGTCTTGTGCTTTAGAAATCAGTATTTTGTCTTGTCTTATGTTTTAGAAATCAGCATTCTGTCTCGCCTTATGCTTTAGAAATCAGCATTTTGTCTTCTGAAATTGAAAATCTATTGGGTGCACCGAGGGTGCACCCAATGGGTGTAGCCCCCGAGCTTTGAGTGGATTTTTGAAAATAATCCACTCAAAGGTCTTCATCTCATGCTTTAGAAATTAGCAGTTTGTCATCGTCTTGTGCTTTAGAAATCAACATTTTGTCTTCACCTCATGCCCTTGCGAATTCAAAAAACGTTATCTGCCCACACCTTGTTAGGTCTGAAATTTATTTGATTGGTGATAGATTGGACGTTTGGTAGATGGCTCTTGGCTGGTAATCACTCCGCTTTGTGCTTCAATGCCTCTGCTGATTAGACTTGCGGTTCAGTAGCTATATTTGGACTTCCTCCGATCTCTATCAATCTTTTCCTTCTGTCTCAATACATTCATTGCGTATACTGTATGGATATGACCTCTTTAGAAAATCTTTTGATAATTCCTGGCTACCCCCCAATGGGTGTGACCAAGGGGCGTCTTGGTACGCATAGCGTTTAGAACACTGTCCTGGAGTAGTAACTTGATGTGATCGCGGGGTGTAATCATACCGTCTGAGCAGTTGACCTTGGTCCAAACGGTGTCGTGTTACATGAAGTGGCGCCTATTGCCTGACTCATTTTCAGGCGGCTTGAATTGCTTATTGAATACTTGTGACTATTCGGCGAGCGTGGTAGGAAGTGGATGGTCACTCCTGGCCTCTATAAATAGCCTGCTTACACTGTCGTTCTCTTCACTCATCTTTTGATCATCTATTGCTTTTCTTCTAACTCCCTCTTCTCCTTCATCCGACCATGGGCAAGGGCAAGAAAGGTCGAGGTTCGCCCCGTCGCTCAGGCGACAAGCGGAAGCGTGATCTGAGTCCTCCCCCGGAGGACTTTGGCGACTTGGAGTATTTGGAGGAGGTTTCCTCCGAGTCCGAGGGGTCACCGGTCTATGCTTCCCCCTAGCATCATCTGATGACTCGGACGACTCCCAAGGGTTAGCCACCGAGGTGTGGACGTACATCCGCTCTGTCGAGCGAGCCAGGCTCGAAGGCTTGGATGAGTCAGAGGTCTCCTCGGATGAGGAGAACTCCTCCGACTCGTCCAAGGAAGAGAGCGGCGGCGACGGTGACGATGAAGGCGACGGCAGTGGCGACAACAGCGGCGGAGGTGGTGGCGGCGGCGATGGCGACGGTGGCGGCAAGGGCACCAAGGGTGACGGCGGCGATGGTGGCGGCAACGGTGGCAGCGGCAGCAGTAAGGCCAGTGACAAAGCGCCAATGGTCTAAATATTAGTATAGATAATTAGTAGTAGCAGTAGAAGTAGAATAACATAGTGGTAGTTAGTAGTGTAGTAATGTAGTGTAATGTAATATAAGGTAATGTAATATAATGTAATGTAATGTAATGTAAAAAAGGGGAAAAAAGGCCAACTCATAATGAGTCGGCTTTTGAGTTTGTGAAATCCCCCTCCAATATTACTGAAGAACTTTTAGTTGCTTCGAGTGATTGTTGTCTTTTGTTGCCTTTTCTGTTTACGTGTTTGATAGTTTGTCCATATGCCTGATGTTGCTGGCGTTTTAGAGGTAAATGCCGAGTGATGCCTGAAACTTTGCTTTTCTGAGTAGTGACCTGGCACTTTAGAAATAGTGCCCGACTCAGGAAACCCCATTTATACTCGCGCCAACGTGCGTTTTTGATTTCTGAGCCCTAACTCCATTTTTTTGCCTTTGAACCACTCCTCTGCTTCCCAGAGATTTCGAGCCTGTTCGTTCCGCCAGAGAGATCGTGATGGCGCCAAAATAGAAGAGGCAGAGCACCGCTGCTGCGCTCATCCCCCATCGACCCCAACAGCCAGCTTCCCTTCGCTGGTAATCACGTGTTCGTTATTTCTGAATCTGACCTTCTCCATCTCGTTGAAGTTGGGGTTTTGCTTCCAAAAGAGCTCTGCTCTTGGCGGATTTGCCGCGGTGTCACTGTCCCGATAGCGGATACACATGCTCTTCCCATCTCCCCCTTTTTCCGCGGTCTCCTTGATTTTTATGAGCTGAATTTGACGCATCTGAACCCTAATTCCATTCTGCAAGTCTCCATTTTCGTTCACCTATGCGAGGCCTTTCTCGGGATTATCCCCCATTTCGACCTCTGGAAGTATCTCTATCACTGTCGGCCCAGGATGGCTGGGGGACAACATCAACTTGTTGGCGACGCAAGTCTAGAGCTTCACCGGGGGAGGAAAGCAGAATACCTTGACATTCCTCTCAAGGACAGCATCAAAGGGTGGCGCCTTGAGTGGTTTATTATGGAGAATCACTGCAAATCTCTCCCCCTCGGTCGAGGAGGCAGCCAGATGTTCACACACCTAGCTGGATAGAGTCTCCAACCTCTTCAGAGATAACAGAGGCCAAAGCACTGCTTGCCGAGATTTGCTCACTAAAGGATGGGGGTCTAACTGCTGAAGCTGTAGTTGCCGACTTCGTATTTAAGAACATCCAACCCTTGAAGGACAGGGCTTACCCCGCTTACTTGTATAGCGGTGTCAACGATTCTACCCGGGTCATGAATAGAAGAATTCCCACTAAAGAGCTGCTGAGCCGACTGGACATGATCCTGAGGGGCAGAGTTTCAAATGCTGGTGCTCCTGTGGCCTATTCTGCATGGAACCTGCCACCGCTTAAGCCATTCTCTGAGTTTGCATCCAACCCTCCTGCTCATGATGGAAGCCTAGGTCTTAGAGTGCGACCCCCTCCTGAGGATATTGAGGCTTTGATTGCCCCGCTTCGGAGTCTTCCTGAGGATGAGAGGCAGACTCACTTTGAGATGCCAGCTAGCACTGATGACGCGGAGATAGATGTTGTGCTTAGCCTGCTGGCTGGGGAATGATCCAACTCTATCCATACCGAGCCGATGGCCATCACAACTGGGCAAGAATTTGGTGAAGAGGTAGAAACTAGGAAGCCCGAAGGTGCTCGTCCAAAGCGTCCATGCCGAGTGAGCCGCCTGACTGCACCTGTCAAGGAGAAAAGAAAGAAGAGGCGGCTTTGGTGACTGTTGTGCTTGGATTGGGATGCCGACCCTTCTATTCCGATTCCTGATGATGCCCGGCAGAGGCCATTCCTGAGGTTGATGCCAAGGGTTGTGATCGTGCACAGGCTGCTGGATGCACGTTTGATGATGAAGAAGAGGAAGAAAAGAGGAAGTCCCGCTGATCCGCAAGAACAGCCGACACTATAGAGGCAGCGAGGGGAGTAGTGACATTCCCACTCCAGCGCTTGTCAGTCTTCAAGGGTTTTCAATATTAGATTTCGATCAAGCCCTGGAGGAGGTTATTCCTGAAGATATGCTGTCCGAGCCTCCTGAAGATGATATCCCAGCCGTCTATTCAGAGGTCCCAGACGGTGGGCTTTTGCTACTTGACTCTGCTAGGCAAGAGATAACCCGAGTGGTGTCTCATGCATCGTTGACTTTAGAGGGCAGTCTTCCATGCAGAGATGCGGACCTGTGTCGCCCGACTCCCATGGAGGTGGAGGAGGGGCCTTCAGCCTTGGAGGTGGCTACTGCAGAGGACCCAGCCTCCGAGGGTGGCGCTAGCAGCTACCCAGCCCCCAAGGGTGTTGCTGGTAGCGATCTAGCTCTAGTGGGTAGTGCAGACTACATCCCAGCCCCCGAGGGTGTTCAGGTGCGCACTTTATCCAATGCCTCCATGGATGTCCACGTCGTGTCATCCCCACTTCGGTCCGATAGGGCAACGATAGCTCGTGCTTCTACAGATTTATCTGGACAAGTCGCCTTAGAGGCCGGCGAGCTAGACACGAGGAGCCTGCTGTCTGCTAGTGGGGCTGAGGTCACCCTAGATAATGCTCTTCAAGTTGTTCCTGCTGATCTTCCTTCATTAAGTCATGCTCCAGCTCCTCCTGCCTTGGGTCTCCCGCTGTTCCTTTCCAATCTCCAGGTTAGTCGGTCTTTTGGTCTATGTTGTACGTACTAGTGAATTATCTTTCTTCTGCTCATCTGCCTATGATCACATGATTTTGTTGATGGAGTGTCTGTTCAGTTGAAATCATGTGGTGCCGCTGTTCTTGAACAGGCTCTATCTCTGATGCAGTGGAATCCATTATTGCTTCAAAAATAGATCAACGATCTGAAGGCGTCGAATGCTGGTTAGCGAGCTTACGTTTTTCATAGCTGCTCTTGATTGATCGACTTATCCTTTAATCATGCATTCCCTTTTAGCTGTGTTGTCGGATATGGCTCAACGATGCTCTGACCTTGAGGAGAAGTACTCTCAAAGTCAAGCCGACTTGGCCCAGACTTTTGCTTTTCTAGACGGTGCACGTTCTTTGAATTCCTCTCTTAATGCTCAGCTTGACTCTGAGAAGATGGCGCATGAGGTAAATTTCCTTGGCTGACCCTGCTTCGTTGTCGTTGTTGCCTTGGTGCTGAATGTTGCTCTCTGTTTGTAGGAGGAGAAACGAGCACTTGTTGCCTCTCGTAACAATCTGGACAGGCTATATCATGACGCCAACAACTCCTTGACCTGGAGAGGAGCCACCGCTTCACTATGCCTGACTTAGATCATCACCGTCATGAGCTGCAGGTATCCCAAGATGAAGTTCTGTGACTTGGACAACTACTATCGGCTAAGGATTCCACCATCAAGGATCTGTGCGCTTCTAAGAAGCTTGTCGCGCAGGAGCTAGAGACCACCCAAGCGACTGTTAAAGCTTTAGAGGATAGCTGCGCCGTCTTGAAGGCTCAATGCGACAAAGCTATGGATAAAGCTGTTCGCGCTAGGCGGATCCTAATGAGGAGGCCCGGCGTCGTGGTGCCAGACAACATTATTGCTGATGTCAAGGCCGCGCCCGATGCTGCAAGCCGTCCTTCTTCTTTCGTCGCGCCTGCAAGAGACATTACCAGCAAAGATGTTTTGATGCAGTGATGTCCTGTTAAGTACTGATTGTTATTGAGTTAGCATCTTTTTGTAATATGAATTTTGTGTGCATGTGACAGCTGTGTTAGGACTCGAAAATTTCATGAACATGGCGCCCAAACGCGCCCCTGGCACTAGCAATTAAAATGTTCTTTTTTTCCTGGCGAGCTTTTAATCTTAGCTAATTATTTTGCTGTTAGGGTATAGTGGCCACCCTGAACAGCACGAAAGCAAGTGCACCATGCTGGCTTAAAGGTGTTTTCCAGATTAAGCCAGCCGCAGGTTCCTGGTAGGGCATAGTGGTCGCCCTAAGCAGAATAAGTCGGAGTATATGCACTGTCTTAGATTGTTAGCAGGATTTAGTGATCACCCTAAGCCAAGCAAGTGTGAGCATGTCACACTGGCTTAAATCGTTGTCGATTTTAAGCCGATTGCTCCATTAGTAGGGTATAGTGGTCACCCTAAGTCGAGTCAACGCGAGCATGTCGCACCGACTTAAGTTGCCACCGACTTAAGCCGATTGCTCAGTTGGTAGGGTTTAGTGGTCACCCTAATTTGAGTAAGCGCGAGCATGTCGCACCGACTTAAGCCATCGCCGACTTAAGCCGATTGCTCCGTTACTAGGGTTTAGTGGTCACCCTAGGTTGAGTAAGCGCGAGCATGTTGCACCGACTTAAGCCGTCGCCGACTTAAGCCGATTGCTCCGTTAGTAGGGTTTAGTGGTCACCCTAAGTCGAGTAAGTATGTTGATTTCAAGCTCAGCCCAATCGAAGTCAGCTGTAAGTGAAGAGTCTGAATGCCTTTGAAAACGAAATCTTTATTGATGGTGAAGTTCCCAGGTTATAGAGTACAATGTTCCTTCAAGAATTTTTGAGGCCTTGCTAGGGATAGAACTTTCTGAGGTGCTCTATGTTCCATGAGTTCCCCACTTCTGTTCCATCCATCTGAGTAAGCCGGTATGATCCTTGCCGAGTGACCTCTGAACGATGAATGGTCCTTTCCATAGTGGTGACAGCTTGTGTCGTCCTTCCCCCGTTAGAATTCAGCGAAGGACCAAGTCTCCCACTGCAAAGGACCGGTATCGCACAGTTTTATCATGATAGCGCCTCAAGGTTTGCTGGTATCTAGCCGATTGAATTACTGTGTTCAATCATTCTTCCTCCAGCACATCGATATCTTCTAGCCTGGTAGCTTCTGCCTCGGCTATGCTTTCAAAAGTCAACCTCGGCGTCCCGAATATTAAGTCGGTAGGCAACACTGCCTCTGACCCATAGACCATGAAGAACGGGGTATTTCCATGCAGAGCTCAACTGGGTTGAGTTCTTAGGCTCCAAACCACATATGGTAGCTCTCTGATTCATTTTCCTACAAGCTTTTCATTCTTGTCAAATACTTTCTTCCTGAGTGCTTCTAGTATCATTCCATTAGCTCTTTCTACTTGTCCATTGGCTCTTGGCTGCGCTACTAATGCATACTTGACCTGGATGCTCCATTGCTCGCAGAAATCAAAGAATTCAGAACTGGTGAAGTTGGATCCTAGGTTAGTGATGATGCTATTTGGTATCCCAAACCTGAATATTATATCCTACATAAACTCCACCGCTTTAGCTGAGGTCAAAGAAGCGATTGGCTTGTACTCTATCCATTTTTTGAATTTGTTAATGGCAACCAGTACATGAGTATAGCCTCCCTGAGCTTTCTTGAAAGGTCCAATCATGTCCAGCCCCTAGCATGCAAAGGGCCATGTCACAGTAATGGTCTGCAGCTGCTGTGCAGGTAAATGTTGTTGCTTTGATAAGAATTGGCATGCTTCACATCTCTGGACTAACTCGGCAGCATCACTCTTCGCTGTTGGCGAATAGAAACCAGATCTGAAAGCCTTCCCGACTAGAGTTCTGGATGCTGCATGTACTCCACACTGCCTGGCATGGATTTCATCTAACAGTTGCTTCCCCGTAGCCGAGTGAATGCACTTCATGAGGACTCCCATCGCACCTCTTCTATATAGTGTGCCCCCTATGAGGGTGTAGTGGGTTGACTGCCTTGCGATGCGTTCCGCTGCCGCCTTATCATCCGGTTCTTCTTCATTTTTTATGTACCTGATGATAGGCTCTCTCCAGTCATTGGGGTCCGACTCTAGCTGGCTCAAGGTGTTGCATTCTTCTATCTGATCTGAGAGGATACTTGGTTGTGATATTTCTTGGACGAAGATCCTAGCTTTGACAACCGTCCGCTGCCGCGTTGCGGTCCCTTTCCACGTGATGGAACTCCAATCCTTCGAATTTGTCCTCCAGTTTTCGCACAGCTGCACAGTACTTGCCCATGGAGTCAGTCGAGCAGTCCTAGTCTTTGTTTATCTGGCTTATGACCACTAGCGAGTCACCATATACCATTAGTTTCTTGATGCCGAGTGATACAATGATGCTTAACCCGTGGATCAGTGCTTCATATTCTGATACATTATTTGATGTTGGAAACAGTAGCTAGAGTGCATACTTGAGTTGCTCTCCTCCAGGAGCAATAAAGAGAATTCCTGCACTCGCTCCTTGTAGCTTCAGCGAGCCATCAAAGTACATTTTCCATGCTTCGATGATTTCTAGGCTGTCTGGGACCTGGTGATCAGTCCACTCAGATATGAAGTCAACCAGTGCCTGAGTTTTGATTGCCGTGCGAGGCCGGAACTCTATGTCATGAGCTCCCAGCTCACATGCCCACTTAGCTATCCTTCCGACAGCTTCTTTGTTGTGGAGAATGTCCCCTATTGGAAATCCTGTGACTACTATGACTTTGTGGTCGTCAAAGTAGTGTCGGAGCTTGCGTGCGGTTAGAAGTACCACATACTGTCGGTGTTTTGGGTCCGACCGCACACCCGGGGTTGCCCCTCAAGGTGCTTTTAGGAGTAGGACGGTGTTGTCAACTGTAGTTCAATGGTTCGTGCTAGTTGCACGAGAGACGGCAAACAATGATTTACAGGTTCGGGCTGCTTTGAAGTGCGTAACACCCTACGTCCTGGCGAGAGTGTTGTATATGGTGAGTTACAAGGTGATTCTCTAACGCGTATGAAGCTGGGGTGGATGGCTAAGTGGTGAGTTCGATTTTTTCTGAAGGGGTGCCCCCTAGGCCTTATATACTCGACCGTGGGGCAATACATGCAGATATGATAATCACATGCACTTAAGAAATAGTAAACCGATTGAGTCTATCTTCCTATAGTTCCGCCGACCCATCTTCGCTCGGTTCGTTGTACGGGCCTCCAGCACGGGAAGATCGGGTCTCTGTTGTGATTACTCGCCCGAGATCATTGGGCCGTCTGAGCTTGTTCCGACCCAGCCTTATGTCGATCTGCTTCAGTGGTCGTTCCTCCCTAGGCCCACGAAGGGATGACCTTACGACTTATTGGACCCTTGGGCCTTTCATGAGGTCTTTTATCCTTCCAGTGGACCCGGGGGATATCTGTCCCCCACAAGCCCCCGATCTTTGGGTTGATTTTGAAATAATCGGCCCAGAGATCCTAAGTCCAGCTTGCAGCCTTTGTTTGTAACAGCAAGTACTTTCTGGGTAATCTGGTAAAAAATGATTTCTTACTGTCTCCTTCTGCTTTTATCATTTGAAAGTTGGTGTTCTACCACATTTTGGCCTGTGGAAATATTTGTATCACTGTCGCCCTGGGATGGCCGGAGGTCAGCACCAACTGGTAGGGGGCGCGAGCTTGGAGATGCGTCGCGGGAGGAAAATCGACTACCTTGACATCCCACTCAAAGACAGCATCAAAGGATGGCGCTTAGAGTGGTTTATCGTGGAAAATCATGGGAATTCCCTCCCACCACGGTCAGGGAGACAACCGGATGTTCGTACTCCGAGTTGGACCGAGTCCTCCACAGACCAGGAGGTGGCTGAAGCAGGGGCTCTGCTAGCTGAAGTTGGAATCCTAAAAGAGAGGGGTCTGACTGCCGAGGCTGTGGTTGCTGACTTTGTCTTCAAGAATATTCAGCCACAGAAGGACAGGGCATACCTGGCCTATCTTTATCGAGGTCTAGCTGACTCGACCCGGGTCACCAACAGAAGAATTCCTGCTGTGGACTTGGTGAATCGGCTTGAAATGATACTTAGAGGCAAGGTATCAAACGTTGGCGCCCCTGTTGCGTACTCGGCCTGGAACCTGCCTCCTTCCAAAGCCTTTACTTATTTCGTGTCAAGTCCTCCTTCTGCTGATGGCGGTTTAGGCCTTAGAGTGCGACCCTCTGCCGAAGAAGTTAGTGCTTTGGTTGCTTTGCTTGGAGACATTCCTGATGATGAACGCCAGGTCCACTTTGAAGTGCCTTTGGATCCTAGTGATGCAGAGATAGGTGCCATGCTGGATATGTTGGCTAGGGATTCTTCTGATGCCGCTCCTACTGAAACATTGGTGGTGGTGCCCATCCCTGAAGCCAACAAAGCCTTGGACGCTCAGAAGCCTGTCAATGTTCGTCCAAAACGTTCTCACCGAGTTGACCAAGCCTCTTTTCCTGCTGAGGGGGAGAAAAAGAAGAAGAGACGCCTTCGTCAGGTGTCTAGCTTGGATCAAGGTGCCGGTCCTTCTGCTCCTGTTGCTGAGGAAGTGCCAGTGCCTGAATTCACTGAAGCTGATCCCAATGGGTGTACTGTCTGTCTTGGTGATGATAACGGTGAAGAAGAAGACGAAATCCCCCTGATTCGGAAAAACAGCTGTCGTTACATTGCCAGTGGGGAAAGTAGCGGTGTTCCTTCTCCAGCCTTGTCTGCCCTCATTGGACTGCAAGAATTATCTCTGGCTAACTTTGATCAGACTCTTGAGGACATGATTCCAGAAGATCTGCTATCAGAACCGGTAGATGGTGGCGTCGTGGATGTTCGTGTTGATGTGCTCGACGCCAGGTTGGGGTCCTCTCGGGCAGCGTCCCGCGCCTCATCGACCTTGGAGCGCGGTCTTGAGGGTCAGGAGGCTGGTTTGGATTCCCCTGCTCCCATGGAAGTGACCGAGGGACCTTCAGCCTTAGAAGCGACTGCTGCAGAGAACTCGGCCCACAATGACGGTGCTAGCCTTTACCCAGCCCCCGAGGGTGCTGCCGGAGATGATCCGGCTCAAATGGATAGTGCCAGCTACTACCCAGCCCCTGAGGGTGCTGCCGGAGATGATCCGGCTCGGATGGGTAGTGCAAGCTATGATCCAGCCCCCGAGGGTGTCCGAGCGGGTTCTCCCTCTTGCACTTCCATGGATGTTCACGTAGGGTCCTCTCCTCCACACTCTGGTTGCGTGGTAACAGCCCAAGCCTTTGGTCAGGGGGTCGCTTTAGAGGCCAGCGTACCTGATGACAAGGTTTTGGGTTCTGTCGATGTCACTGAATTGGTCCCTGCTGAATCGTTGCAAGTTGCTCCGAGTGGTGATCCTTTGCCGAGCCATCAGTTGATCTCTCACGATTTGGGAGTCGCTTCCTTCTTCTCCAACTTCTAGGTATTTTGGTTTCTTCTGGTCCGACTTTTTCCCAAGTAAGTAATTATTCTCATGCTCGTCTGCTTTTTAATGCCAAGCGTGAGCATGTTGCACTGTCTTAAGTCGTCACTGACTTAAGCCGATTGCTCCGTTAGTAGGGCATAGTGGTCACCCTGAGTTAAGTAAGAATGCAGGTCGACGATGAACAATTTGAGCGCTCTCGAAGTCTTCTTATTGATGATCTATTTCCCAGTTTACAGAGTACATTGTTGTCCCAATAGCTTTTGGAATACAGTTAGGGGTAAAACTTCCTGAGGTGTTCTATGTTCCATGAGTTCCCGATTTCCGTGACATCCATCTGTGTGAGACGATATGATCCCGGCCGAGTGACTTCTGCTACTATAAATGGTCCTTCCCATAGAGGTGACAACTTGTGCTGCCCTTCCCCCGTTAGAATTCGGCGGAGGACAAGATCTCCTACTATGAAGGATCGATGTCTCATGGTCTTATCGTGATAGAGCCTCAGGGTTTGCTGGTACCGTGCTGATTGAATTACCGTGTTCAGCCGTTCTTCTTCGAGTATATCAACATCCTCTAGCCTAGTAGCCTCGGCTTCTGCTATGTTTTCAAAGATCAACCTTGGTGCCCCAAACTTGAGATCAGCAGGTAGCACAGCCTCTGAACCATAGACCATGAAGAAAGGGGTATTTCCATGCAGAGCTCGACTGGGTTGAGTTCTTAAGCTCCAAACTACGTAGGGCAATTCCCTTATCCATTTCCCTGCAAACTTTTCGTTTTTTTCGAAGACTTTTTTCTTGAGGGCCTCCAATATCATCCCGTTAGCTCTTTCAACCTGCCCGTTGGCTCTTGGGTGTGCCACCGAAGCGTATTTGATCTGAATGCTTTTCTGCTCGCAGAAATCAAAGAACTCTGAACTTGTGAAGTTGGATCCCAAGTCAGTTATGATACTATTCGGTATTCCAAATCTGAATATTATGTCTTGTATGAACTCCACCGCCTTGGCTGAAGTTAAGGAAGCAATGGGTTTGAACTCTATCCATTTAGTGAATTTGTCGATAGCCACCAGCACATGAGTGTATCCTCCCTGAGCTTTCTAGAAAGGTCCAATCATGTCCAGTGCCCAACACGCGAACGACCAAGTTATGGGTATCATTTGCAGTTGCTGTGCTGGTAGATGCTGCTGTTTTGACAGGTACTGGCAGGCTTCGCACCTCTGGACTAACTCGGCTGCGTCATTCTTCGCTGTTGGCCAATAGAAACCTGACCTGAAGACCTTCCCAACCAGGGTTCTGGACGCTGCGTGCACTCCACACTACCCAGCATGGACCTCGTCCAGAAGTTGCTTTCCAGTAGTTGAGAGAATGCATTTCATGAGGACTCCTGATGCACCCCTTCGGTATAGTGTTTCCCCAATGAGTGTATAGTGAGCCGATTGCCTTGCGATGCGCTCGGCTGCATTCTTGTCGTCTGGCTCCTCTTCATTTTTTATATACCTGATAATCGGCCTCCTCCAGTCGTCAGAATCTGACTCTGGTTGGCTCAAAGTATTGCATTCTTCTGCCTGACCCGGTGAGATGCTTGGGTGTGATACCTCTTGGACAAAGACTCCAGGCGGGACCTGAGTCCGACTGGATCCTAGCTTGGACAACATGTCAGCCGCCGTGTTTCGATCTCTCTCCACATGGTGAAATTCCAGACCTTCAAATTTATCTTCTAATTTCCGGACGGCAGTGCAGTATTTTCCCATGGAATCGTTCGAGCAATCCCATTCTTTGTTTATCTGACTTATGACTACCATAGAATCTCCATATACCATCAATCTCTTGATGCCCAATGATATAGCAATGTTCAGTCCGTGAATCAGAGCTTCATATTCTGCTGCATTGTTAGAGGCTGGAAATAACAATTGTAGGGCATATCTGAGGTGTTCGCCTCCAGGTGCAGTAAAGAGGATCCCTGCGCCTGCTCCCTGCAGCTTTAATGAGCCATCAAAATACATTCGCCATACTTCTGCAGTTTCTGGGTTATCTGGTACTTGTTGTTCGGTCCACTCTGATACAAAGTCAACCAGTGCTTGAGTTTTAATGGCAGTGCGAGGTCAAAATTCAATGTCATGAGATCCCATCTCGCAGGCCCATTTGGCTATTCTCCCGATGGCTTCTTTGTTGTGAAGAATATCCCCTATTGGAAAACCAGTGACTACTACGATTTTGTGGTCGTCGAAGTAGTGACAGAGCTTGCGTGCAGTTAGAAGTACTGCATATAATAGCTTCTGAACTTGAGGGTATTTTTTCTTCGAGGGACCCAGAACTTCGCTGATGAAATAAACAGGATGTTGCACTGGATAAGCATGTCCTTCTTCTGCTCGCTCGACTACTAACGCGGTGCTCACCACGTGAGTCGTGCAAGAGATATACAACAGCAAGTCTTCGGCTGGTTGAGTCGACGTGGCTCGACGCGGTGGTTTTAGCACTGGTGGTGTTGTCAAGAATTTTTTCAGTGCCTCTAGAGCCTCCTGTGCCTCTGAAGTCCATTGAAATTTGTCCACCTTCTTGAGCAACTTATAAAATGGCGAGCCTTTTTCTCCCAGCATTGATATGAATCTGCTCAAAGCTGTCATGCATCCTGTGAGTCTTTGCACCTTCTTCTGCGACCGTGGTGCCTCCATCCTCATAATAGCCTCGATCTTTTCTAGGTTGGCCTCGATTCCTCGGTGGCTGACAATGAACCCAAGTAACTTTCCTGCTGGTACCCTGAAGACACATTTTTCGGGATTAAGCTTCCATCGATATCGTCGCAGACTGTTGAAAACCAGTTGTAAATCTTCGATGAAATTTTCCGAATTTTCTGTTTTGATTACCACGTCGTCCACATATGCTTCCACACACTTGCCCCAGTGATCGGCTAAGCATGTTTGAATAGCTCTCTGATAAGTCGCTCTAGCGTTCTTGAGGCCGAACGACATGGAGGTATAACAGAAAGCACCGAATGGAGTGATGAACGCCGTTTTTTCCTCGTCTTCTTTCGCCAAGCTAATCTGGTGATATCCAGAGTAGCAATCCAACAAGGACAGCATAGAACATCCTGCAGTGGAATCTACCACCTGATCTATCCTAGGGAGCCCAAAGGGATCCTTTGGACAGTGTTTGTTGAGATCCGTATAGTCGACGCACATGCGCGAATCCACCTTATTCTTTTTTGAGTACAAGAACAGGGTTAGCCAGCCACTCGGGATGTAATACTTCTCTAATAAATCCAGCCGCGACCAAGCGAGCCAGCTCAGCGCAAATGGCCTCTCTCTTGTCGAGCATGAAACAACGTAATTTTTGCCGAATCGGCCTCGCCTGGAGGTAGACCTTCAGTTTGTGCTCGGCCAGTTCTCTCGGGACTCCCGGCATATCCGCAGGTTGCCATGCGAATACATCTCGGTTATCTTTCAGGAACCGGACGAGCGCATTTTCCTATTTGTCATCCAGGCTGGAGCTGATGATGGCAGTCTTGCGTTCATCAGCGAACCCAAGGTTGATCCTTTTAGTTTCTTCAGTCGGCCGCATAGAGGTCGCAGCTTGAGCCTCGTTCGCAGGTACCGCGAGGTCTTCCTCAGGCTTAGAGTTTGCCTGCATAGAAGAAGTCGCCGACGGTTTGGTGGTGTGGGCCGCCTGGATGGCCACCCGAAAACATTCTGCGGCGCCTTGGAAGTCAGCGCGCACAGTTATGATCCCCTGCGGCCCTGGCATCTTCAGTATCATGTAGGTGTAATGGGGAATGGCCATGAATTTCGCCAATCCAGGCCTCCCAATGATGGTGTTGTACCCGCAGTCGAAGTTCGCCACTTCGAACCTCAGGAACTCGGTTCTGTAGTTCTCCGGAGTTCCGAAGGTGACCGGCATGTAGATGTGGCCCAGCGGGTATTCTCCTTCAGTCGGCACGATGCCGAAGAAAGGAGTATCGGACTCGTGGAGTTCTTTGAGGTGAACTCCCAAGCCTTGAAGCGTCCGGGGGAAGGTGACGTTGATGCTGCTCCCCCCGTCCACTAGTACCTTCTTCACCCGGCTCTCTCGGATCACCGGATCGACGAGGAGCGGGTATTTGCCCGGGTGGTCGAAGTTGAGCCACTGATCTGCCCGAGTGAAAGTGATCGGGTGCTCCGATCATCGGTACGGAGCGGGAGGACCGGTGGTCGCTACTAATATTTGGCGATCGTTGAGCTTTTGTTGTCTCTTGTTCTCCTGTGATCCATGTCCGCCGAAGATGACGTTGACCTCTCTGTCAACGCGCGGGAAGGCTCCATCTCCTCCCCCCTCCTGTTGTTGGGGTTGTCGCGGTTCTGGTCCTCCCCGCGGCGAAGGAGGAGGTAGAGGCTGGAAAGGTCGGCTGTGCCCAACGGAGTGCTTGAAGTCCCTGCAGTTCCGAAGGGTGTGGCGCATGTCCTTGTGGTACAGGCACTGGGTGTCGAGGATGTCGTCCAGCGTGCGTTCGCCTCCACGAGGTCCTCCTCAGGCGCGAGAGGCGGGTGGTCCGGCGGCGTGAACTTCTTCGCGAGGCCTCTTCTCCCAACGCTTGTCGGGCTGCTGGTTCGTGTCGCGTCGTGGCGCTGCCGGTGCTGGCTTCGCTCCTCCGATTAGGTCCTGAGCCCGTTCGTCGGCGGTGATGTAGAGGTCGGCTTCCCTGAATAGCTGCTCGGAGGTAGTTGGCGCTTTCTACAATATGGCGTGGACGAAGGCCGCGTCATCGGAGCCTCTGTAGAAGTCCTCGATTACTGCTGCCACCGCGACCTCGGGGATACGATTTCTCATGGTATGGAACCTTTTGAGGTATGACCTGAGAGTTTCGTCCTCCGGCGCTTGATGGATTTTAGGTCCCACGGTTGCGCCGGCTTGTCGGAGAGGGACTGGAAGTTGGCGATGAAGCGTCGACTGAAATCACTCCAGTCATCGATGCAGTGTCGTGGTAGGTGTCGCAGCCATTGCAGTGCATCTTGCCCGAGGACGATGGGCAAGTACGCGGTCATTACGTCCTCGGTTGCCCCGGCGGCTCGGGCAGCGGTAGTGTAGACGGCCAGCCAGCCTCCCGGATCCTGTTTAGGTTCATATTTGTCAACGTTGGATACCTTGAAGTTAGGAGGCCATTGAATGGCTCTCAGGCGCGGAGTAAGTGCCGACACTCCGCACGTGTCCTCCTGTCGTCGAGGATAATGTCTTCCCGGGGAGGGGAGTGGTTGTCGTGGTGCTTCGACCATCCCCAGGTGGTGCCGCCAGTCGAAGCTGTTGCCGACTCGGTCCTGGTGGCCTGACTCCGAGTTGGGATGCCGTGATCCCTGTCGTACTCTTCCCGGCGATGGATCTCGCTCTCATGTCGTCATTCGCGTGAAGCGTTGATGGAGCTCCGTGCGTCCCGCCGACTGTTGATGGTATGTCGTAGATCATTCGGCGGATGCGCGAGAGGTAGAAGATGGTTGGCCGCTCGAGTGAACAGTCGCCGGTAGCCCTCGGCATCGGGAGTTCGAGGGAGACCATCGGCTATCCGAGCCAGTACTTCGCCGACTTCACTTGGCGTTTTCAATGCTCGGGCGAAGTCAGGGTTTAGGTTGCGCCTGAAGAGAGGATTTTCTCGACGTTGCTTAGTTTCCTGTTCGGCCTGTTCTTGAGCTCGCCGGCGATCGCGTCGTCGGGAATTCCTCCTTTCCCGGAAGACACGCTCTTCTGGGGTTTCTCCCATTTCTGAGGCCTCATCTCGAGACACAGGCTGCACCGGATCCCGCTCTCCGGCCTCGTGATGTCTCCGGATATTTCGGTGTCGGTTCCTTCGTCGGCGGGATTCCCGCTGAGGAGGTTCCTCTCCGGGTACAGTCGGCTCGTCGTTGGAGATGGGAGGCGACTCCACTTTCCCGATGAAGAGGACGTCGGGGTAGAATGGCGTAGCTGTCGTGATGATCTTCTTTCTGTTCTCCTTTGAGGGTGGAGGCGCAGAAAGAACAACTTGCTTCCCCCCGATTTTATTTGTTTCTTTCGTTCTTGTAATTTGTGTCCATTCTCCCGTCGGAGAGGTAGACAATGGAGTTCTCCGGCTTGGCGGGCCTCGAGCCTCTGTTCTGCCGGAGGCGATCCTTTTTCGGAGCATTGGAGGTTGCGCCTTTTCCTGCTTTTCCCCGATTTCCATGGAGATTTTTGAGGAAGATCTTCTCTCCGTTGGGTCCGCAATGCGATGCTTAATTCCCTCCTCATCCGCTACAGCTGAAATGGTTTCGAAGCAGAATTTGGACCCGGGGCGGAAGACGATCTTGTGCAGGAAAGTGACGGCCATTGAGCTAGCTTGGATCGACAACACACCCCCTACCTGGCGCGCCAGCTGTCGGTGTTTTGGGTCCGACCGCACACCCGGGGTTGCCCCTCAAGGTGCTTTTAGGAGTAGGACGGTGTTGTCAACTGTAGTTCAATGGTTCGTGCTAGTTGCACGAGAGACGACAAACAATGATTTACAGGTTCGGGCCGGTTTGAAGTGCGTAACACCCTACGTCCTGGCGAGAGTGTTGTATATGGTGAGTTACAAGGTGATTCTCTAACACGTATGAAGCTGGGGTGGATGGCTAAGTGGTGAGTTCGATTTTTTCTGAAGGGGTGCCCCCTAGGCCTTATATACTCGACCGTGAGGCAATACATGCAGATATGATAATCACGTGCACCTAAGAAATAGTAAACCGATTGAGTCTATCTTCCTATAGTTTCGCCGACCTATCTTTGCTCGGTTCGTTGTACGGGCCTCCAGCGCGGGAAGATCGGATCTCTGTTGTGATTACTCGCCCGAGATCATTGGGTCGTCTGAGCTTGTTTCGACCCAGCCTTATGTCGATCTGCTTCACTGGTCGTTCCTCCCCAGGCCCACAAAGGGATGACCTTACGACTTATTGGACCCTTGGGCCTTTCGTGAGGTCTTTTATCCTTCCAGTGGACCCGGGGGATATCTGTCCCCCACACATACAACAACTTCTGGATTTAAGGATACCTTATCTTTGAGGGCCTAAGGACTTCGCTGATGAAGTAGACCGGATGCTGCACCGGGTGCGCATGCCCTTCTTCCTCCCGCTCGACTACTAATACGGTGCTTATCACGTGAGTCGTGCAGGAGATATATAGTAATAGATCTTCTGCTGGTTGATTCGGCGTGGCTCGGCGTGAGTACCGGTGGCGTAGTTAGAAACTTTTTCAGTGCCTCTAGGGCTTCCTGTGCCTCTGTGGTCCACTGAAACTTGTCCACCTTTTTGAGCAACTTGTAGAATGGCATGCCTTTCTCGCCTAGCCTTGATATGAATCTGCTTAGGGCTGCCATGCATCCAGTAAGCCTCTGTACCTTTTTCTGTGATCTTGGTGCTTCCATTCTTATGATGGCCTCAATTTTTTCTGGGTTAGCTTCAATTCCTCGGTGGCTGACAATGAATCCGAGTAGCTTCCCTGATGGTACTCCGTAGACACACTTTTCTGGATTCAGTTTCCACCAGTATTGCCTCAAGCTGTTGAAGACCAGCTGCAAATCTTTGATGAAGTTTTTTGAGTTTTCTGTTTGAATCGCCACATCATCGACATAGGCTTCCACTCGCTTGCCCCAGTGATCGGCTAAGCATGATTGAATGGCTCTCTGGTAGGTCGCTCCCGCGTTCTTGAGGCCGAACGACATGGAGGTATAGCAGAATGCTCCGAATGGGGTGATGAATGCAGTTTTCTCCTCATATTCTTTTGCCAAGCAGATCTAATGGTATCTAGAATAACAGTCTAGGAAGGACAACATAGAACAGCCAGTGGTCGAGTCAACCACCTGATCTATTCTGGGGAGCCTGAAGGGATCCTTCGGACAGTGTTTGTTGAGATCAGTATAGTCAACACACATGCGCCAATCCACTTTATTCTTTGAGTACAAGAACAGGATTTGCCAGCCATTCAGGATGCAGCACTTCTCTAATGAACCCCACAGCCACTAAGCGAGCTAACTCGGCACGAATAGCTTCTCTCTTGTCAGGCGTGAAATGACGCAGCTTCTGTCGAATTGGCCTTGTTTGAGGATACACCTTTAATTTGTGCTCGGCCAGTTCTCTCGGGACTCCTGGCATATCTGTAGGTTGCCATGTGAATACATCTCGGTTATCTTGTAGGAACCGGACGAGCGCGCTTTCCTATTTGTCGTCGAGGCTAGAGCTGATGATGGCGGTCTTGCGTTCATCAGCGAATCCCAGGTTGATCTTCTTGGTCTCCTTAGTCGGTCGCATAGAGGTCACGGCTTGAGCTTCGTTTGCGGGTATCGCGAGATCTTCCTCAGGCTTTGTGTTCGCTTGCATGGAGGAAGTCGTCGGTGGTCTCATAGTGAGGACCGCCTGGATGGCTCCTCAAAAGCATTCCACGGCGCCTTGGAAGTCAGTGCGCACGGTGATGATTCCTTGCGGTCCCAGTATCTTTAATATCATGTATGAATAGTGTGGAACGGCCATGAATTTCGCCAATCCCGGCCTGCCGATGATGGCGTTGTACCCATAGTCGATACTCGCCACCTCGAACCTCAATAACTCGGTTCTGTAGTTTTCTGGAGTTCCAAAGTCGACGGGCATGTAGATGTGCCCAAGCGGGTACTCTCCTTCGGTTGGCACAATGCCGAAGAAAGGGGTGTCTGACTCAGTGAGGTCTTTGAGTGTGACCCCTAAGCCCAAGAGCGTTCGGCGGAAGGTAACATTGATGCTACTTTACTCTGCTCTCTCGGATCACCAGATCAACGAGGAGCGGGTACTTGCCAGGATGGTTGAAGTTGAGCCATTGATCCGCTCGGCTGAAGGTGATTGTGTACTCTGACCACCGATAGTTGCCTTCTGTTCTCCTGCGACCCGTGTCGTCCAAAGATGATGTTGACCTCCCTGTCAACGCGTGGGAATGCTCCACCCCCTCCCCCTTTTGGTTACTAAGGCTGCCTGGGCTCGCCAGGTCCTCCTCGTGGTGTGGGAGGTGGTAGAGGCTGGAACGGTCGGCCATTCCCGACGGAGTGCTTGAAGTCCCTGCAGTTCCGCAGGGAGTGGTGCATGTCCTTGTGGTACAGGCACTGGGCGTCGAGGATGTCATCCAGTGTCCGCTCGCCTCCGAGGGGTGCTCCTCGGGCATGAGTGACGGGTGGCCCAGCGGCGTGGACCTCCTCACGAGGCCTCTTCTCCCAACGCTTGTTGAGCTGCTGGTTCGCATCGTGCCGTGGCACCGGTGGCGTAGATTTTGTTCCTCCGATGAGGTCCTGAGCCCGCTCGTCAATGGTGATGTAGAGATCTGCATCTCGAAACAGTTGTTCGGAGGTGGTTGGCGCTTTCTGCAGTATGGCTTAGACGAAGGCCGAGTCATTAGATCCCCAGTAGAAGTCCTTAATCACTGCTACCTTAGTGACCTCGGGGATACGATTTCTCATGGTCTGAAACTTCTTGAGGTATGACCGAAGTGTTTCATCGCCTCGGCGCCTGATGGATTTGAGGTCCCATGGCTGCGCTGGCTTGTCGGAGAGGGACTGAAAGTTGGCGATGAAACGCCGACTGAAGTCACTCCAATTATCGATGCAGTGTCGAGGCAGATGTCGTAGCCACTACAATGCATCTTGCCCAAGGACGATGGGCAAATATGCGGTATCACATCTTCGGTTGCCCCAGCGGCCTGGGCAGCGATCGTATAGACGGCAAACCAGCCTCTTGGGTCCTGCTTAGGCTCGTACTTATCGACGTTGGAGACCTTGAAGTTTGGGGGCCACTGGATGGCCCTGAGATGCGGAGTGAGCGTGGATACCCCACATATGTCTTCCTGTCGACGTTCATGGTGTCGGTCCAGGGGAGGGGAGTCGGTGATGTGTCGTCTCGACCGTCCTGGGATCGGGCCACTGGTTGAGGCTGCAGCCGACTCAACTTGGGTGGCGTGACTTTGAGCCGGGACGCCATGGTCCCGATCATACTCCTTTCGGCATCTTATCTCGTTTTCGTTGCGCGAAGCGTTGATGGAGCTCTATGAGTCTCGCCAACTGTTGATGGTGTGTCGCAGGTCGCCTAGGGGATGAGCGAGGGGTAGAAGATGATTAGCTACCCGAGTAAGCAGCCGCTGATAGCCTTCAGCATCCGGAGTCCGCGAGAGGCCGTCAGCTATCTGAGCCAGCACTCCTCCGACTTCGCTCGGCATGTTCATTGCACGAGCAGTCAGGGTTCAGGTTTCGAGCGAAAAGAGGGTTCTCTCAGCATAACTTTGCACCCTGTTCAACTTGTTCTCGATCTTAGTCTTGAGCCTGATGGCGATCGCGTCGGCGAGAATTCCGCCTTTCTCGGTATACCCGCTCGTTAGGGGTTTCGGCTCGGGGTAGGGTGATGATGGCGCTTCCTGTCGACGTGGCGGACTTGTGCCCTAGGTCGGGCGACGTGGAGGCTCCTCCGAAGCCGAGGTCGAGTCTGTCCTGCATGGCCGAGGCCGAGCCCGAGCTCCTGGGTCGGGCGAGGCGGAGGTCGTTCGGCAGAGGCCAGGGCGGAGTCCGAGCCTTGGGTCGGGCGAAGCGGAGTTCGTCGTCTTCCGGGGCCCTAGCCCGAGTCCGAGCCCTGGGTCGGGCGGAGCGGAGTTCGCCGTCTTCCGGGGCCTTAGCCCGAGTCCAAGCCCTGGGTCGGGCGGAGCGGAGTTCGCCGTCTTCCGGGGCCTTAGCCCAAGTCCGAGCCCTGGGTCGGGCGGAGCGGAGTTCGCCGTCTTCCGGGGCCTTAGCCCGAGTCCGAGCCCTGGGTCGGGCGGAGCTTCCTATGGCGCTTTTGGCCAAGCCTGGCCGCCCGTCAGTCTCACTCTTTGCGTTAAATGCCCCAGTGACTTGGTCGGTCGGCGCGGTGATTTAGTCAGGGTTGCTTCTTAACGAAGGCAAGGCCTCGGGCGAGCCGGAGATGCGTCTGCCGTAAAAAAGGGGGCCTCGGGCGAGACGGAAACACCTCAGGGTCGGCTGCCCTTGCCCGAGGCTAGGCTCGGGCGTGGCGTGATCGAGTCGCTCGTATGGACTGATCCCTGACTTAATCAAACCCATCAGGCCTCTGCAGCTTTATGCTGATGGGGGTTACCAGCTGAGAATTAGGCGTCTTGAGGGTACCCCTAATTATGGTCCCCGACAGCTCCTACTTCTAAGACTTCATCCCGAGACACGGGCTGTGCTGGGTCCCGCTCCCCAGCCTCGTGATGTCGCTGAATATTCCGGCGTCTGTTCCTCCGTCGCCGAGCTTCTCGCTGGGGAGGCTCTTCCCCTGGGATGGTTGGCTCGTCGTCAGAGATGGGAGATGATTCCAATCTTCCCCCAATGAAGAGGACGTCAGGGTTGAAAGGAGTTACTGTGGTCGTGAGTTCCTTTCCGTCCTTCTTTCAGGGCGAGGGCGCCGAAAAGACACCTCGGTGGAGCTCCATTCCTTTTCTAGGAACATTTGCTTCCCTCTTCCTTGTAATCTGCGTCCACCCCTTTATGGGTGAAGTGGGCAACATAGTTCTTCGGGTAAGTGAATTCCTGGTTCTCGGCTTGCAAGAGGTGGTCTTCGCAGGAGGTGGCGCTGTCCATTGTTTTGTTTCGACTTTCCTAGGGACTTCCCAGGAAAGTTTCTTCTCTGGTGGATCTGCTACGCGGTGCAGAATAACATCTTCGTCTGCTACGGATGAGATGGTCCCGAAGCAAAATATGGATCCAGGGCGAAGAGCAATCCTGCACTGGGAAGTGATGGCCATTGAGCTAACTTGGATCAACGACACACCCCCTACCTGGCGCGCCAGCTATCTGTGTTTGGAGCTCGACCGCACACCCAGGGTTACCCCTCGCGGTGCTTTTGGGTAGGACGGTGCTGTTGACTGTAACTCAATGGTTCGTGCGAGTGGCACGAGAGACGACAGACGATGTTCTATAGGTTTGGGCCGCTTTGAGATGCGTAACACCCTACTTCCTGGTGTGGATCTTTATGTGGTAGGTTACAAGAGGAGTTGCCAGTATGGGGAGAGGCTAATGAGTTGAGTAGATGGTCGATCGATGGAAATGATGGGGTACCCCCTAGGCCTTATATACTCGACCGTGGGGCACTACATGCGTATAGGATGATGACGAGTACCTAAATAATAGTGAACCGACTGAACTTATCTTCCTATAATCTTGTCAATTTACCTCTAATCCATTCCGATGTTCAAGGGCGCTGCATGCGGGAAAGTCGAGCAGATGCTTCAGATAGCGCTCGAGCTGCTTGGGCCTGAGCCTGCTTCCTTCTCATGTTGGCCCATTCCACCAGTAGCTCTCCCCTGGCCCACGAAGGAATGGCCTAGAGAGATAACAGGCCTAAAGCCTTTCGCGGGGCCTTCTTACCTTCTAGTGGACCCGGAGGATATCTATCCCCCACATTCATCTTCTCCTAAGCAATGGTTGCAATAAGGACAACCTGGTGTTTGGTGTTTAAGCAAGGGTGAGTACACATCAATGTACTCAACAAATGTCCCGTTTGGTTGAAGTGGACTAGTTGTATGTGGGATTAAGCTCAAAGTAGTTGCTTTTAGTTGGTCAGGTATTTATCATTAATAGAAGCCAAGTTGTATCATAAAACCCAAGTTGATATTCCCAAAAGAGAGCACTTCCTCCAAGAGGAAAGTACCAAATAACATAATTATAGCCATCATTATTAAACCATCAACATAAATGAACCCAGAGTAGCTCTAATCAAAGAGGATCCCAAGGCTGCTCTTAACTGTGAGCACGACTGATATACCAAATTTTGACACTCTGCACAGGTTGCACACTTTACCCACAAATCGTGATCCCTCTCCAGCCTGGGATTGCAAGACTCGATTTTCACTACCAAGGTGAATGGCCAGGAATTCACTATGTAGCCTTTACAAAGATTCTTCTGGTGTGTAGCTGCCCGTTAGGTTTTACCAGTCGTACAAACATAGTACTCTTCCCTAAGGTGGGTGACTAACAAAACCAAATCGAATGAACCTCGGCACCCACCCTTAGCAGAGCAAGCACTATGCCCCAACCTCCATTGATGGCACAACGACGAAGCAAACTACACCCCCAAGTTCCTCTAATTAATCAGCTAAGGGTGTCCCATTCCACCCTCATATTTATACTGTTGTCCTAGGTGGTCTCTCAATGAACAGGTCCTTACGGAGAGGCACAGGAAACCGCCCGAGCCCCCTAAAATGCCACAAGTTCATAATTATAATCATAAGAAATCATAGTATCATAAAGTAATTCTCATCATGTTCATTGATTAGGGTAAAGCACTAGCAAGTAGCTGATTATAATAACCTAACCCAAAAAGGTGATCAAGAATAGGATAAGTAGAAAGCTAGTCAATCCTTAGGTTAATCATAGTACGTGGGACAATAAATTATAAAGTACATAGGACATAATAGGTCAGAGGACACTTGCTTGCACCAAACTGTTGCTGCTCAGGGGCTTCTTCTGCAACTTTCACGGGCTCCGCGGACGGAACGTTATCCAAGCGAGTGCGAACATACATTCAATATTCTTGGAACAGAAAGAAACAGTACATCAAACAAGGGAAAACATATGCAATACAAAATAGCGCTCGCTTCTACGGTCACACGAGAGAAAGAAACGTCGAGATCAAAACAACAATTGAGAAGTTATTGCGTCTATGTTATACAAATATGAAATAGAACATTTAATTCGACATACCCACATTAATCAGCATTTATTAAATGCAACTAAAGATATCGTCTAGTTTTTAATTAATTTGCTACGCCGACTACATTAGTTAGATAAATAATTCAAATAACGTTAGCGACTATAAACGAGACGAAATAATGGCGCGAGACGAAAAACGCAACGCGTAAATCAGCACGACAGCACGTGTGTGGTACGCGCACAGCACGCGTACGACGCCACGCGTACGGCGCACAGGCCGACACTACACGCGATAACTATTTAATCGATAGCATGATTAAACTAAACAATTATTTAATAAAGAATAATTTAGTTAAGGTTAACCACGCTGATGTGGATTTATAAATGCGCAAATTAAAGTTCTAGATTAGATTCAAAATAAAACGTCATTCTATTAACTTTCGGTCAAACAAACGTTTAAATAAATTAAATAAAATGTGTAACAACAGAGAATGTTACTTCTAACATGTAGAAAATTTTAATATGAATCTAACGCAACTTGAACAGAGTGAATTGGATTTAAAACGCTAAAGTTATCGTGTTTTTAAATTGAAACAAATTTCTACGCACAGATTAAAAAACAGGAACCTAATTGCAAAATCTCCATCTTCTTCCTCCTCCTTCTCCTTCCTCTCAACCATGCGATAGAGAGGGGAGAGGAGGGGGCCACACGCAGGGGGGCCGAGCCGGTCGCCAGCGGCGCGAGCGTGGGGCCGCTACCACCGGCTGCGGGGGGGGGGGGGGGTAGGGGGTGGGGGGGAGAAATATATAATGAATCGATTCTTAACATAATGCTTACAAATGGTACACAGTCGTGAGCATGGCCACACGACCCGACCAACCCAAACCAACTCGCCCAAAAAAACCTAACCCGACTAATACAACGGGCAAGCAAGGGTCATAGTTTCTGACCCGCGATAATTCACGGACCGGGTACAAACTATGATTTTTTATCCAAAATCCGATACAACCTAAAAAAACTCAGCCCAAAGCTAAAAAAACTCGACCTAACCCCCAAAAACTTAATCCAACGTGTCCAATAAAGAGACACAGGCTAACCTGACCCGACACTGGGCATAGGTTGGGTATGGATTGTCCAAACAGCCCACAACCTGACCCGATATTTGAACATATCTAGGATTACATAGGCCTTTGTGCCTATGTTGTTCTCCTGTTCTTGAGAGGAAAAGTTTTGATAATGTGTTGAAGTGAAAACCGAATGAACAAGTGATTAAAAGAACGATAATTTTCAATGATCCCTAAAATATATATACATATATAAATGTATGTTTTAAACAGACGCGTATTAAAAAGAGTTCAATGCATCAGTGACCCTTTAAACTCGTCAAAGGATGATAATTAGGTCCACAAACTTTGAAAATACATTTCTAGACACTTCAACTTGTAAGTGATGTACCACACTCAGGGATGAAAACGGTCGGAAACGGTATTTATTCGGTAATCAGTTTTTTAGTCGTTTTTTTGATTGCGAATAAATAGAATATATAATGCACTATACAAATTGGTATTCTTGTTTATAACATTGAGCTTTTAAAGATTCATAAAAGTTAATCCTCAAATGCATCATATATTTTCTTAAATGATAGATATAAAATTCGGTATGGATTCGAAAACAATTCGGTAATTTTTTCAACTTTTTTTATTGTAGGGAGCAAATAATACATAAAACAATTTATATAATGTTTTATTCTTATTTGTAATAATGTGCTTGAGAACATAACACAAGATCACCATCAAATTCTATACATATCTATTTTAAAATATTAAATTTGTCCTAACGGTTCAGATTACCACTTTCATCCACCCTCTAAACTTATAAAAATGGTGCACTGCAAGTCTATTTTTGGGACTATACCGACCACTGTGATATGCTACTTAACAAGCTTAAGGATCTAGAAATACATTTTTATTGTTTATGGACGTAACTAGCATGAATGGATGTTGAGAACAGATGTCCGTTTCACAGCAATTCAAACATTCAAACATGAACGTTTATATTTTCTGTACGCAAAAGCGAGACCGTGAGAGCTCATAGGTTTGCAAGTGTAAATAGGACCAACATTGACACGGATGCTATGAGCTTGAAGGCTGAGCTCTCCCAGAGATTGCGCTTCTCGCCTGACCCACTATAAGTGGGCTGCTCCACGGCCATCTGATTCCTTAGCTGCACAAAGAAAGATGCAGTTGGAAGACCTTCTATAATACAGTGACAGTGCAGCAGTGAACGTGATAAATTTGACAAGTTTGTAGAAATGGCACATGTATGTTTGAAGGTTTCGACGGTGAACATTGCTGCAGGATGTCAGCATCCGCCGTTTGGCTTGAACGTTGAGGTGCTATTGGGTTCACATATTTGTAATATGATGAATAACTGATAACGTTAATTCATATTTATTTATTAAGTCTAACGGTAATCAGATATTATACTAGAAAATGGTACCAACCTATTTAAACTTATTAAAATTAGTATTTGAGTATGAATCATTATCATTAACATTTACGTTATATTTCATTAACCAAACAGTACATGAACCTCATTATACGCTATTGGGTTCCACTAACTCACACTGAGAGCTGATTTGGTGACCAGTGAAATAGAGGAGATCCATAAAGAAAAGAATCAATAGAAGGAGAATCGAACGATATCTTTTTCGAAACAAATAAAAAGGAAAAAAAGAAAACAAAAATCATGATTAACTAAGCCCTCTTGCCGGCTTCCTTAAAAATAAGAAAGAGGAATCTTATGAAAATAGCATGGAATAAGGTTTGATCCTCCTCATGGAGATCCTGTAAATATCTAATTCTAAAAATCAAAACAATCGGGACTTTTCGAAAATTGGTTGCAGTTACTAATTTATGATCTGGCATATACAAAATGAAAACTTCATTCTCGATTCTACGAGAACTTTTATAAAAACGTTTCATTTGCTTCTCTTCCATGGATTTATGTTTGAGGAACACTTGCGTCATTTGTTGATTAGATGTTTAAAAAAAAACAGAAAAAATTACCCTATGGAGTTTCCATATGGTTCTAGGATGCAGAGTTCAAGTCTCATTACCCTCCTCTTCTGCTCCTGGGCTGTCCTCCGACGCTGATCCGACTATTTGTCAACACAATTTAGATATTACAGAGATATTTCACACTAAAAGTGAGACATTTTGAAGAATCATTCTTGACTCAAGGTCTACCTGTGATTCCAGTTCCTTGCTTCTGTTTCCCCAGTGAGCAGATAGCGCCCTTATGTCCTCTCCCGGCTTGGCCACACCATCATCCTGAAAAATCAAATCCTCGTTAATGTTCTCGCTGTTCCTTCGATCGAACATCAGAATGGATCTTCAGAATTCGTTTACGTTATCAAATGCAACTCTGGCAAAGGCATCCGTGATGTCAGACTCGGTTCTTAAAGAGTAACAATCTTTGAATTGTCTTAGTGTGGGATCCCTGCTCTCGAGGCACTTGTCAAGATCATTGAGCTGTTCTGCTACATTGCTCACCGGAAATTCACCCTCACTCATCGAATTTTTTTTTTTTTTTTGAAGGAAATGGCAGGAGCTCTGCCTAATCATTAAAAGGAGATAGTTCAGAAAATACACTGTACAGGTCCGAGGACCGAGATAGGACAGACTAGCAAACACAACGTGAGGACCGCTCCCAACAGACCCACACAAATCCGCGAAACCACAGCAGCAACCCTAATACTGGAGGAACATGGCTCTCTTGAAAGTGCACACGTCCTCTTTAATCTTCAAGGCTAATTGGATAGGGGTGAGGGCGCTGTTTTCGAATATCCTCCGGTTTCTCTCCTTCCAGATGTTCCACAGGGTGTATATCATGAGGCCGTTGAAGTCACGCTTTTGGTTCTTTGGGAGCGGGGAGGATGTAGCTTCCCACCAGTCTTTTATGCTGGAGAAGTGAGTAGGGTCAGCCTGGGCCAGGAGGCTCAACCCCTCCCAAACTAGAATCTGACGCCACACCGCCCGGGCAAAAGGGCAATGCAAACAGAGGTGGGGGCCGGTCTCCAAGGGACCATTGCAAAGGGAGCAGTTTGGTTGGTGCGGCCAACCCCGAGTGGCCAGATTGTTAGCAGTGAGGAGCTTGTCCTGTAGAAGAATCCAAGCAAAAATCTTGCACTTTTGCTCTGCCCGTGCCCGCCAAACAAAATCAGAATTAATGCTGCTGTACGAACCAATGAATTGTGCATTGTAGGCTGATTTTACCGTGAAGACACCGTCGGGGTTCCATTTCCAGGCAATGGAGTCCGGCACCTGTGGTTGGAGGTGGAAATCATGGAGTCTAAACCAGAGGGAGACGAATTCCTCGATCTGCACCGTGGAGGTAATCTTGCCTCTCAACGACCTGATCCAATTCCCGTCATTGATCTCAATGGCAATTGACTTGTTCTTTCTTGAGACTAGCTCGAAGAGGTGTGGTGCTAGGTTTCTTGGCGCCATGCCATCAAGCCAACTGTCGTGCCAGAATTTGGCTGTCTTGCCATCTCCAACGGTGACGATGGTGGAGGCGCTAAAGAGGAGCCTGTCCGCAAGGTTACAAGGCACATCAAACCCTTTCCAAGGGTGATCCTCTGTCGTCCAGCTCTTCCAAAGCCACCTTAGCCGGAGGGCGCAGCTGAATTTGTCAAGGTTGAGGATACCCAGTCCGCCTAGGGTTTTGGGCTTGCAGACAAGTGGCCAAGCCACAAGACAATGGCCTCCATTTGATTCAGCCTTTCCTCTCCAGAGGAAGGAGCGGCGGATCCTATCGATGCGTTTACGGGCCCATGTCGCGAGGGGAAAGACCGACAAGTGGTATGCGGGCATGGCGGACAGGACAGAAGACATAAGCGTGAGACGACCAGCCCGATTGAGCATGCTGCCTTTCCATCCGGCCAGACGGTTCTGGATTTTCTCGATCAGAGGTTGGACATGAATTTTCTGGAGCGCCCGGGTGTGAAGTTGGAGGCCTAGGTAACAACACGGGAAGGTCCCCCTGGTCCCTTGGAACGGCTGGAGCACGTGGTCTAGGTCTATGTTATCACATCTTATCGGGTGGATAGAGCTCTTCTCAAGGTTGGTGACCAAGCCCGAGGCACGGCCAAAAGCGTGCAGGATGTCTTTGACCGCCAGGAGGTCTTCTCTAGAGGGGTTGATAAAGATAGCAGCATCATCGGCATAGAGAGAAGTCCTCAGTTTTGCTGTAGTTAGCGGAATGGGGGAAAGGATCCCATTTCTGGCTGCAAGGTCCAGGATACGCTGCAGCGGATCAATGGCAAGGATGAACAACATAGGGGAAAGGGGGTCTCCCTGCCTAACCCCCCTCCTGTGCTGGATGTTTGCTCCCTGTCGGCCATTGAGGAGGGCTCGAGACGAGGCGGACCCAAAAAGGATGGAAATCCACTCACGCCAACGAGGGCCAAAACCCATGGTCTGGAGGACTTCCAGGAGATAGCCCCAATTAACTGTGTCGAAAGCCTTCTGGATGTCAAGCTTCAGGAAGAGCGCCGGTTTTTTTTGCTTGTGTAGTCTTCTAACTACGCTCTGCACATAAAGGAAGTTGTCTTGTATACATCTTTTCTGGATGAAGGCACTTTGGGACTTGGAGATTAGAGTGTTGAGGAGGGGGGCCAGCCGGTTAGCAAGCAGTTTGGAGAAGATTTTTGCGATGTTGTGTATCAAACTGATGGGGCGGTAGTCCCCCACTGTCAAGGCATCCGACTTTTTAGGTATAAGCACGATGTTGGCAGAGTTGAGTAAACGAAAATTCGCCCCATTCATGCTATGAAGTTGGTGAAAAGCCTCAAGAACGTCCTCCTTGATGATATCCCAGCATACTTTGAAGAATAAACCTGTAAAGCCGTCCGGTCCTGGTGCTTTGTCGCTCGGCATTGAGAAGATTGTTTCCTTTATTTCTTCGAGGGAGAATGGCGCTTCTAGCGATGAGAGGTCATGCTGCGCTAAAGCTAGAGCCGGCCAGTTGAGGGTGATCCCTCTCTCCGGGGATGTCCCTAGGTGAGATTTGAAGTGATCCTGAATGATTTTTTCTTTTTCCTCATGGGCAACCGCTAAGTTTCCAATTGGGGACTGCAGGCAATGGATGAAGTTTTTACGTGCTCTGGAGCTAGCAGATAGGTGGAAGAACTTAGTGTTTGCGTCGCCCAACCTAATGCGAGTGAGGCGAGCCCGTTGACGGATCCTTGATTTTTCAATTACAGCAAGTCCCAGTGCCCTGACTTTGAGTGCCTTCAGGAGATCCAGTTCCTCTTGGGTGAGCACACGCTCCTCTTGAGCAGTTTCGAATCGGAGGATTAATTCTTTGGAAATTGCAAGCTGTAATCTCGTGTCTCCCACTTTGGTCTTACGCCATAGTTTGATGGCCTTTGCTGCACGCACTAGTTTGATATGGAGGCGCTTCATGGGTGTAAAGGAGGAACGAAGTGGTTTTAGCCAGGCAGTCTGAACCGCCTCCTTGAATCCCTCCATCTTTACCCAAAAATTTTCGAAGCGGAAAGAGGGGCTATGTGTCGTTGTCAATTCTCCCTGGAGGAGAAGCGGAGTGTGGTCAGACATGAGGGAGGGAAAGGAGTGCATATAGCAGCTAGGAAAAAGCAGCTCCCATTCTGTTGTACAGAAAAATCTGTCAATTCTTGTTAGCGTTGGATTCGCTTGCCCGTTGCTCCAGGTGTAGCGGCGGCCATTGAGGTGGATTTCCTTCATCTGTAGGCTGTCCAATGCTGATTTGAACGCGCCCATGAGGCGCCGATTCAAGTTACAATTATTTTTATCCGAGGCTTGATATATGAGATTGAAATCTCCTAACGCCAACCACTTTGTCCAACGTTGTGCTGCGAGGCCGCTTAGTTCTTGAAGGAAAACAAGTTTCTCAGCGCTCGACTGTGGCCCATAAACCCCTGTGATCCACCAAGCTGAATTGTCCGCCTTCATCGTGATCATGGCCGAGACAGTGTGTGAGGTGGTGTACACATGCGAAAGTGAGAAAAAATCATTCGAAGCTGCAAGCAGAATCCCACCTCTAGATCCAATTGCAGGCAGCACAGCAGTGTTGTTTAGAAAATTCGGACCCAAGGTACGAAGGATGGTTGCATCGTCGACTGTAGTGAGTTTAGTCTCCTGCAAGCAAACAATGGTACTGCCAGTATCCCGAACTAGTTCTTGTACAGAATCACGCCTGGCCACTTCATTGAGCCCCCGCACATTCCAGCTCAAAATTTTGCAGTTATGTTGAGACATTGGTAGACAACTTGAAGTTCCCAGAACATTGCAGGTAGTAGACAGACCCTTGTAACGACGAACGACGACGACTAAGCTGAGTGGTCCAGCAGAATCGCAGCAATTGAAGGCCCCTGGCTGCTGTCGTGATTCTCGGCCACCGAACAAATTGGTTGTGCAGATACACCATGACACATTCAGAACAAAAGAACGAAGATGTGCTAGACATTGCAACAGACTAAAGGCCCCTGCAGAGCGTGCCAGACCGCCTGTCTTAAACCTGCGCCGCAGGCCCCTGTGGTGGAATGATTCCACAGAGGTCCATCAGCGCTTGCAGCACCAAGGACGACAGTGGACCCTTGAAGAGGTTGATGCAGGTCTCTAGCGTGGCACTTGCAGTAGCCTGATCAGACGGCTGGCCTTCCTTAGGCAGCAAGCCCAGGCGCTTTAGCAGGACCTGGCGTGCGCGTTCCTGGATGTTCCCACGCGGCCATGCGATCGCCGCCAGCCGCAAGCTCTTGCGGGTCGCCCTGGCAGCATGCTTATTCTTTGTCTTCAGGTTTGGTGGCGCTTGATGGAGCTCCTGGAGCAGTGGTGGTGCAACAGGGCAGGTGTGGTTGCTGATGAAGGACGCCACGGTGGTAGAGGCCGGCTCCCCTAGCTCTGGGAAGACAGTTGTAGCCTGCTGAGCGGTCTCCATGCCGGTGTCAAGAGTTGTCTCCGATCCCACAGCTACCCCCAGCGATGCATCCATCGTGATGGTGGCAGGCGAATGTTGCCCCGGTTCTGGTGGGGCAGAACGGGCGCGCCTGCGGTAGACCCGGCCAGGCAGAAAGCGTCGCTCTGCGTGCACAGACATCAAACCTGGGCTCGACGTCACTGTCTGTGGCGGCGGTGCTGAGTGGTTATGATCATCCTGTGGCACATCCTCCCCACACTGGTCGCCTCCTACGCGATGCAGCGGCGGCCGTGGGGAGGGCCAGCGGTCTTCCCCAGCGCCCGCGGGGGATCCGGGGCTACAGCCCAACAGCACGACCGGAGAGGGCACGTGGCGCTGGTGGAGCCCACGGGGGGAGGACCGGTTGCGGTGTCCATGGCGACGGGGCGAATGCCTCTCCCGACTGCGTCCACGGTCCTGCCACGCAGGCTCGGAGTGGGGGGCAGACATCGAATTGTTCCTATCATTCAGCTTTCCTAACAAATATGAGCAGTGCAGCAGCGTTGTCATCACTGGAAGTTGTGATCTGAAACCATCCAACTCATTGCGGAACTGCACATGACAAGAATTATTCATCATGGGAGCTGTCCGCTGATTTGAATATTAACTGAAAAGCAATGACTAGGAACATAAATAGATCCAAACTGGGTATTGGACATTTACATGAAGTGATCAGACACCACCATTATTAAATTTAGGTCATGTATGTAAATGTGAAAGCTACATGATCATTGAATAGCAGATGGTCATCTAACCAGAAGCTAATCTACTAAGCGCTAAATTTTAAACTACATGAGAAACTGATTTCTTAAAGTGTAACTGCTGGAAAAGCAAAGGAAGTGGAGAGAGCACAAGGGGAGGAGACCTGCTCTGCGCTGCATAGCGATGCACGCAACTGCTCATCTTTGTCCCCTAAGCATTTCTGCAGCTTGCTCACCTCATCCTCCAAATTTCTCGCCTTTAGCTCAGCAACCTTTTAACAATTTCCAATCCATGGTGACACAGAGCACCAGAGTCTTACCAACTACACAGAAAGAAACGTACCTTTCTGGCTTCTATCTCCTGAGCCAACAACAGTTCCTGTGAAGCAAGCCTGTTCCTGGCATCCCTGAGCTCGGTAGCCATTGCAGTCACATTCCTCTTCAGGCTTAGTTTCTTCTCAACAAGATCCCTCAGCAGTGGATCCAACTCAAGTGAGCATGACAACGATGAAGGAATTGCTGTACTCTCTGAAACTGGCATCATCCAAAGGCTGAACTTTTGCAGACCCAACAGGAAGGAAATCAAACACAAAGACTGCTCTCGGAAGTAACAAGTCTCAGCATCATGGCAGCAAGACTTAATATAAAAGGCAGCAGAGAATTGAACTCTGCTTTGATCAAACGGATGCATCTTCACTCGCTGCATGTTGGGTCCGCAAGGAACTCATCTTAGTTTTCTCATCCAGTGGCCACTGCAGACTGCAGTCTAGTTTTGTGCTTGCTGCATGCATCGTGCTGTAGTTGTGCTAAAGCTTCTGAATTGAGACCCTTCGCTTTCTTTGGATCAAGGCCACGAACGTGTGTGGAGCCGGACAATTGCTACTAAATGACCGATATGTTGCTTTCATTAGCCATTTCAGAAATCCTGTGGCGGTGGTGATCGGTGAGGGAGTCAAGACATATCAGTATAAAAATCATATGATCCAGTAACATATACCAAGATGAATGTGGGTATCCGAATTGTTATAACAAATTTTATATTTAAAAATAAATTTGTATTAAATTTTATGCTAATATTAAAGCACATTATTATAAATAAAAATAAAAATTTATATAAATTGTTTTATATATTATTTATCCCACAACCAAAAAAATAGAAAAAATATTCATATCTAAATTTTTCCGAATTTTATACCTATTATTTGAGAAGATATATGATGATTTTAAGGTTTATTTTTTATTAATCTTTACAAACTAAAAATAAGAATATGTATTTATATAGTATAATTTATATCTTATTTATTCATAATTAAAAAACAAAAAAATTATTGGAAGGGTGTGTTTGGTTTGGCTTTTGGCTTTTACCCCCTAAAAGTCAAAAGACAAACCAAAAGGCTGGATCCAGAAAGCAGCTTTTTCTAAAAGCTGACTTTCTCGCAGTGCAAAACTGAAAGCACCACTAGACCTGCTTTTAGTGGCTTTTGAATGGAACCGTGAAAACATATATCAAAGAACTTTTAACGGCTTTTAGTGGTTTCCGCCAAACAATTTTAGCTTTTTAACATCTCACAGCCCACAACAGCTTTTTCCACAGCTCACAGCCCATAACAGCTTTTTTTACAGCCACAGCCCAACCAAACAGACCCTTAGTATCTGTTTCCATCCCCACAATCATCTTTACCGGTTAAGGCTTCCAAAAAAAGGAGATTTGTTGAATTAAGATGTACCTTGTTCCAAATTAAGATGACAATTAGCATCAAATCCAAGTGCTACACTCGATTGTCCCAAGAAGGAGAGGGTCCCTTTTCTTGGGTTCGCCTCAAGCCCTCAATCGCGGAACGAACACTTCGATCTTGTTCAACCGTCGAGCCAGATCGACTATAGTTGCATGCACGATCAATTAGCTAAGTCAAGTGTTGAACACCAAAAGTGGCCGACGGTTCGGTCTTAGGGCCTAGGCGGTCCACGTCCCCGCGATCAGATTAATTCGGACGGTTATCCTTATCTCATGCGTGATTATGCATCTAATCACGTGGGATTTATTAGCTATCGCCTAAGGATGTGTCCAGACCTCCCTGTATATATCTGAACGAGTATGGCTGATTGAGAACCCCGAACATATTCCAACCGAACCAATTACTTTCTTTATCATTTTTGCTCTAAAAGTAGATGTAGCGTAGTTGTAGTTATAGATTTCCGCATATCCACCTTCACCCATATTCGATTCTACGTCGTCTAAATCTGTCTTGGTTGGCCTGCCGACTCTAAGACGACCCTAAGATCTTACCTCTCCCAGGGACAAGATCTGGTTGTCATTCCAAGAGATCTCTGTCTCGAGTTGATCTCTTAATTTATAGACGACTCTACGTCGTCTATGGACGCCCCGGGTGACCTGCCAACCCGGAGCACCCTAAGATCTCTCTCACATGGGACGAGATATAGGTTCCTGCGAGAAGGAAGACGACCCTGCGCCATCACGGACCGTCCGGCCTAGAGCGCGGACCGTCTGGTGCGACGCCGGAAAGGCGTCACTCTCGTGCCTAGGTCGCGGACCGTCCAGCCTAGAGCCATGAATTGTCCACACCGCCATAGAGAGCACCGCCAGACAGTACACTCTAGTGATTCGCATTGCCCAGACTGACGCCACCGCCAAGGTCTGATGAAAGACACAGGTGATTACTGGAGACATGTAGACTAGGAGAGATTAGTGAGACAGAGGATCTCAAATATTTCTTCCTGGCGATCTTCGATTTGTTTTGGTGTGTGCTCTTTTTGCCATCGGAGGCTCTAAGGCAGTCCACACAGGTTACCTTTTCTTCTTCCTCTAGATATAATCTCCTCTATTTTGAAAATCTTTGTAACACCCAATTTTCTGAACCAATAAAAATTTCCAAGATTTAGTTTGATTTATTAAGATATGAGTGGTTTAGAATCACAAGTTATAGTTTTAAGTATTTTCTTTTATTATAAAATAATTAAAACAAAATATAAGGTTGAACTTGCTTTCTTGCATTCATGTCGTTGCATAGTGTTTCTAGATGCAAAACCTGTTTGAAACATGATAACAAACCTCATAGAAGTCCCCGATATTTTTTCGTATTTTATGATTACTTTTCCTATTTTCAAAAAGCAAAAATCTATTTATTAGAGGCATTTAAAAAAATATAACCTCAAAATATTTTATTTGTGTTTGTTGGGTGCCAAAACATTTCTAAGAATTTTCCTAAAGTTTTGGAGCCATTTGAACATTTTTTGGCATTAAAAATGAATTTCCATATTTTCTGAAAATAGAAAATCTTTAAAATTTGAATTTATCCTAAATATAGATAAACCCAATACATCCCTATAAATATGTCTCGCTTTCCCATCCTAAAACATAAAACAGTTTATTTCGATTCCATCTACAACCCCGCAATAGTCCATCGAAGTTTGAGTTTTTTCCCAACTCTAACAACAAATCCGACGAGTAATTTATCTTCATCCGTTCATCTTTCGGGGTAACCTAGAATATCGCCGTGTCCGGCTCCATGAGAGCTTCGTCATCGCGCTTTGAGTTCGTCGATCGGATCTCTGGTTCATCATTAATCTGTGAAAAAACCGAGATGTCTAGCAGTAGTGTGGATTGAAGGGCTTAGTTAGAAGGTAAGTTTGGTGGTATGTTAGGCGTCCTTCCCGTGTCTTAGGCTTGTCGCTTCCTATTTGATAGATAACCACCATCATAGGTTATTTTACATGCAAGGCTGACATGTAGCACGAATTTAACAGTAGGTACAATCCTAGTAACTTTGCAGCAGTTAGGTCATGTATTTGTAAACAAACATTTCCCACCTTTAACAAAACGATCTAACCAATCAGATCGCGTTATGTCACCTATTTCTATGCAGCCCTATTAATTTATAAAAAATATGATATCTTCTAGATCAAATAATTTGTTTTAATTCGTTCCAATTGCGTTAGGTTCATATTAATTTTGCATATGTAGTAATAACATTGTTTTAATCATATCACATGTTTTAATTAATTAATTAATTAATTGTTTAATTAATGTTAACTAGATAGACAATCTAGTTAATCTAATTTATAGTTCTAACCTACGCTTTTTATAAATAATTGTTAAAGTGACTGACTCAAATATTTCAATGTAATACATGTTTAGTTTAAATGGAATATTTGTTAGATCCCATTTGTTAGATCAATTGCGTCCAAAAAAATCTTGTTCTATTAATAACTATTTCATTTTAACTCCGATTTTAGTGGTTCTCAAACCCATGATTTAGAATATTATTGTATGATTTGTTTGCATCTTTGGTGTAATGTTATTTTAATCATTATTTGCCTATATGTATGGATTTACGATAGATGCGAGGTTCGACAAGGAACCTGAAGTCTAACTTTGGAGAGATATCTAAGCAGCGGGTTATCGTAAATAAAAGGCAAGTTGTGTCCTTGACCACATTGTTTGACCTAAAAATATTTATGATTCTGTTAATTACCGTGGCATAGTTAGGTTAACTTGATGGGACCTAATATGTTAGCTAGTGTTGTTTACCCTACACCTTGCATATAAATGAATTATTGGGTAGTCTTGTTATTGCTCTACATGGTTGAGGGATCAACATTATATTTGAATTATGATAATGCATTATTATTGTTGTTAATTTTATGATTAAGCATGAAAAGATCATTTTTGTTAATTGGAACATGGAGCGACCACCCGAGACAACAGTGCTACCACAAGGGTAGAATGGGACGCTCTTGGCCAATTAATTAGGAAAGCTAATGAGAGATTACCTTACATGAAAGGGACAGACGAGGAGAAGTGCTGCAAGTATAGATAGATTCTCGGTTTGAACTGTCTGTGATGGCTTTTTGGACGAGAGATTCCTATAGCCCCTCTGCCTGAAACCGTAGCGGGTGTTCTCAAGCTAGTGGAACTTTGTAAAGACCCCGTAGTGGATCCCTAGCCATTGACATCGAAAGTGTCTAAGGTCCTTGCAAACCCTATCAGTAAATATGCACAACCTCTGTAGAGTGTAAACTGGTATATCATCCTGCTCATGGTCAAGAGCGTCTCGTACCCTCACATGAGTAAATTATGGATGTAAATTTAACATGTCACACATTGCATTGTGGGATTTATTCTTTATTACAATCTATTATTTAATTGGGTTGAGATTTACATACACCTAGTCATTGCTAATAAAATTTTGACCAACAAAGTTAAAATCAATGCTCAGTCTTAACCACTATCCTTGGTAAGTCTTACACAACATGAGCCCTGTTGGGGGCCTTCGTCCTCTGAAGGTCCTCAAAAACGTAATTTAACAATGTCTTCCAAGTATGGCTTATGGACAGGTACCTTCGGATTACACGATGAGAAGGGCGCGATCGTGACGAAGGTTGCCGATACTTCGAAGCTATGTGTCGGGGACCATAATTAGGGGTACCCTCAAGACGCCTAATTCTCAGCTGGTAACCCCCATCAGCATAAAGCTGCAAAGGCCTGATGGGTTTGATTAAGTCAGGGATCAGTCCATACGAGTGACTTGACCACGCCACGCCCGAGCCTAGCCTCGGGCGAGGGCAGCCGACCCTATGATGACTCCGTCTCGCCTGAGGCCTCCTCTTTCACGGCAGACGCATCTCCGGCTCGCCCTAGGCCCCGCCTTCGATAAGAAGAAACCCTCACTAAATCACCGCGCCAACCGACCGAGTCACCGGGGCGTTTAACGCAAAAGGTAAGACCAACGGGCGACCAGACTTCGCCAGAGGCACCATAGGAGACTCCGCCCGACCCAGGGCTCGGACTCGGGCTAAGGCCCCGGAAGACGGCGAACTCCGCTCCGCCCGACCCAGGGCTCGGACTCGGGCTAAGGCCCCGGAAGACGGCGAACTCCGCTCCGCCCGACCCAGGGCTCGGACTTGGGCTAAGGCCCCGGAAGACGGCGAACTCCGCTCCGCCCGACCCAGGGCTCGGACTCGGGCTAAGGCCCCGGAAGACGACGAACTCCGCTTCGCCCGACCCAGGGCTCGGACTCCGCCTCAGCCTCTGCCGAACGATCTCCGCCTCGCCCGACCCAGGGCTCGGACTCTGTCTCTGTCTTGCAGGACGGACTCGACCTCGGCTTCAGAGGAGCCTCCACGACGCCCGACCTAGGACACGAGACCGCCACGTCAACAGGAAGCGTCATCATCACCCTACCCTGAGCCGACTTGGGTCGCAGAGAACAAGACCGGCGTCCCATCTGGCCAGCCACGCCGGATAGGCAAATGATGGCGCCCCGCTAGACCATGACGACAGTGGCTCTCAGCTCCCTTACGAAAGCAGGAGGACGTCAGCAAGGGCCCAGCCACTCCGACAGCTGTCTCCCCGTCCGGCTCCGTTACTCCACCAACAGCCACGACGCCACACCAACAGGGTGCCAAGATCTCTCCGGCTGCCACCTTGGCATGTACATAGGGCGCTAGCTCTCCCTCGCTAGACACGTAGCACCTCGCTACACCCCCATCTTGTACACCTGGTTCCTCTCCTTACGACTATAAAAGGAAGGACCAGGGCCTTCTTAGAGAGGGTTGGCCTCGCGGGGACGAAGGGCAGGGGCAGGCGCTCTCTCTCTTGGGGCCGCTCGCTTCCCCTCACCTCGCGCGGACGCTTGTAACCCCCTACTGCAAGCGCACCCGACCTGGGCGCGGGACGAACACGAAGGCCGCGGGAATTCTCCGACTCCCTCACGACCCGGCTTCGGCCACCGACCTCTCTCTCTGTTCCCCCCTTTGCGCTCGCCCACGCGCTCGACCCATCTGGGCTGGGGCACGCGGCACTCTCACTCGTCGGCTCGGGGACCCCCCGGTCTCGGAACGCCGACAGTTGGCGCGCCAGGTAGGGGCCTGCTGCGTGTTGACGTTCGATTTCCCGTCAAGCTCCAGATGGGCAGTCTCCAACGACCTCTTCAACCCGGGACGGTGCTCCGTTTCGGGAACCTTGAGTTCATGTCTCTCGACGGCAACTACGACATGATACTCCTTCCACTGCCGCGCGACAGCGACAATGGAGGCGGACAGCCCGCCCGCCGGCGGCGGAATCAACGACGTCTTTCCCGCGTGGGGGAAGGACAACTTTCGAGCTCGCCCCATCCTCTCCCTCGCCATCGGAGGAGGAGGAGGCGGTGCAACCGGGGCCGAGCGGGAGATCGCGCTCCGACGGCTGTCGAGCAAATCGACATCCCCGGCGCCTCAACGGAGGACACGCCAAGCGTCGCCCTCGCGTTCAAGGCAAACGCGAGCGCCTTCCCCCCGCAACACGTCGACTCCGAGCAAGTGGACGACGCCAGCACGCTCACGGAGGGCCTGCAGGACGTCGCCCTCGTACCCAAGACGACGACGCGATCTGCCCCCGACGTGACTTCATCGCTCCTCGTCAACAAAAAGGTACCGACTGCTACCCATCTTTCGTCATTTCGACTCGGCCTCAGCCCGCCTGGCGATCTCGCTTTGGCGGGCGCTCACATTGAGGCGAGTGCAACCTCTCTGGGGTTTCGTGTGCGGTCGCCTTGGGACCGATTGACGGGTGTCTCGACCTACGGACCCTCTGGGTCCGAGGAAGATGACGACCCCAGCATCAGCTGGGATTTCTCCGGATCTGGCAACCCTAGTGTCATGCGGGGCTTCATGACCGCATGTGACTACTGCCTCTCCGACTGTTCCGACGGCAGCCGCAGCCTTGGCGACAAGGACTGCGGCCCGAGTCGCGAATGTTTCCACGTCGAGCTAGGGGATCCCTCCGGAGGCGGCTGTCTCGGCACGCCGGAGGATGGTGATCCCCCTAGGCCAGCGCCTCGCGCCGACATCCCGCGGGAGCTAGCTGTGGTCCCCGTTCCGACGGGGGGTCACGACCCACAGCTCGAGCAAGTCCGCGGGGCGCAGGCCGGGCTCGATGAGGGAGCAGGAGCGCTCGAGGCAATCCGCCAGAACATCGGGCAGGTATGGGCGAGCCAGCCCCCGGCCGGAGGAATACGTCACCTGCCCCAAGGTCTCCAGCACTGCATCGCCAACGATGCCAGGGACAGACCGCCTCCCGCATCCGGCGGAACCGGTCAGGACCTGGCCGCTGCAGCGATGCTCCTCCGCGCGATGCCGGAGTCATCAACCACCGAGGGTCGGCGAATCCAGGGAGAACTCAAGCATCTCCTGGAAGGCGCTGCGGCCCGGCGGGCCGAGAGCTCTGCCTCTCGAAGGCAGGGATACCCCTCGGAACCTCGTGCCGCGACTTCCCGACTCACGCGGGAAGCCTCGGTCTTCACCGGGCGCACGCGCAACACCGCGCCTGCGGCCCCGGGCCACCTCGGCGACGAGCACCCTCATCGCGACCGTCGGGCACGCCTCGACGAAAGGGTGCGCCGAGGCTACCACCCCAGGCGTGGGGGACGCTACGACAGCGGGGAGGATCGGAGTCCCTCGCCCGAACCACCCGGTCCGCAGGTCTTTAGCCGAGCCATTCGGCGGGCGCCGTTTCCGCCCCGATTCCGACCCCCGACTACTATCACGAAGTACTCGGGGGAGACGAGACCGGAATTGTGGCTTGCGGACTACCGCCTGGCCTGCCAACTGGGTGGGACGGACGATGACAACCTCATCATCCGAAACCTCCCCCTGTTTCTCTCCGACACCGCTCGTGCCTGGTTGGAGCACCTGCCTCCGGGGCAGATTTCCAACTGGGAAGATTTGGTCCAGGCTTTCGCCGGGAACTTCCAGGGCACGTACGTGCGCCCCGGGAATTCCTGGGACCTCCGGAGCTGTCGGCAACTGCCGGGAGAGTCTCTCCGAGACTACATCTGGCGGTTCTCGAAGCAGCGCACTGAGCTGCCCAACATCACCGACTCCGATGTCATCGGCGCGTTCCTCGCCGGCACCACCTGCCGTGACCTGGTGAGCAAGCTGGGTCACAAGACCCCCACCAGGGCGAGCGAGCTGATGGACATCGCCACCAAGTTCGCCTCCGGCCAGGAGGCGGTTGAGGCCATCTTCCGAAAGGACAAGCAGCCCCAGGGCCGCCCGTCGGAAGATGCTCCCGAGGCGTCTACTCCGCGCGGCGCCAAGAAGAAAGGCAGGAGGAAGTCGCAAGCGAAACGCGACGTTCCCGATGCAGACCTTGTCGCCGCCGCCGAGCGCAAGAACCCTCGGAAGCCCCCCGGAGGTGCTAACCTCTTCGACAAGGCACTCAAGGAGACGTGCCCCTACCATCAGGGGCCCGTCAAGCACACCCTCGAAGAGTGCGTTATGCTTCGGCGCCACTTCCACAGGGCCGGGCCACCCGCAGAGGGTGGCAGGGCTCACGACGACGACAAAAGGGAGGATCGCCAAGCAGGAGAATTCCCGGAGGTTCGCGATTGCTTCATGGTTTACGGAGGGCATGCGGCAAACGCCTCGGCTCGGCATCGTAAGCAAGAGCGTCGGGAGGTCTGCTCGGTCAAGGTGGCGGCGCCAGTCTACCTAGACTGGTCCGACAAGCCCATCACCTTCGACCGGGACGACCACCCCGACCACGTGCCGAGCCCGGGGAAGTACCCGCTCGTCGTCGACCCCGTCATCGGCGACGTCAGGCTCACCAAGGTCCTGATGGATGGAGGCAGCTGCCTCAACATCATCTACGCCGAGACCCTCAGGCTCCTGCGCGTCGACTTGTCGTCCGTCTGAGCAGGCGCTGCGCCCTTCCACGGGATCATTCCCGGGAAGCGCGTCCAGCCCCTCGGACAGCTCGACCTCCCTGTCTGCTTCGGAACACCCTCCAACTTCCGAAGGGAGACTTTGACGTTCGAGGTGGTCGGGTTCCGAGGAACCTACCACGCAGTGTTGGGAAGGCCATGCTACGCGAAGTTCATGGCCATCCCCAACTACACCTACCTGAAGCTCAAGATGCCGGGCCCCAATGGGGTCATCACCGTCGGCCCCACGTACAAACACGCATTCGAATGCGACGTGGAGTGCGTGGAGTACGCCGAGGCCCTCGCCGAGTCCGAGGCCCTCATTGCCGACCTGGAAAGCCTCTCCCGAGAGGTGCCGGACGTAAAGCGGCATGCCGGCAACTTCGAGCCAGTGGAGACGGTTAAGGCCGTCCCTCTCGACCCCAGTGGCGACACCTCCAAGCAGATCCGGATCGGTTCCGGGCTCGACCCCAAATAGGAAGCAGTGCTCGTCGACTTTCTCCGTGCAAACGCCGACGTTTTTGCGTGGAGTCCCTCGGACATGCCCGGCATACCGAGGGATGTCGCCGAGCACTCGCTGGATATTCGGGCCGGAGCCCGGCCGGTCAGACAGCCTCTGCGCCGATTCGACGAGGAAAGGCGCAGGGTGATAGGCGAGGAGGTCCACAAGCTGATGGCAGCAGGGTTCATTAAAGAGGTATTCCATCCCGAATGGCTTGCCAACCCTGTACTTGTGAGGAAAAAAGGGGGGAAGTGGCGAATGTGTGTAGACTACACTGGTCTCAACAAAGCATGTCCGAAGGTCCCCTACCCTCTACCTCGCATCGACCAAATTGCGGACTCCACTGCAGGGTGCGAAACCCTGTCTTTCCTCGATGCCTACTCAGGGTATCATCAAATCAAGATGAAGGAGTCCGATCAGCTCGCGACTTCTTTCATCACGCCCTTCGGCATGTACTGTTATGTCACAATGCCGTTCGGGTTGAGAAACGCGGGTGCAACGTACCAGCGGTGCATGAACCATGTGTTCGGCGAACACATTGGTCGCACGGTCGAGGCCTACGTCGATGACATCGTAGTCAAGACGAGGAAAGCCTCTGACCTTCTCTCCGACCTCGAACTGACATTCCGGTGTCTCAAGGCGAAGGGCGTCAAGCTCAATCCCGAGAAGTGCGTCTTCGGGGTGCCCCGAGGCATGCTCTTGGGGTTCATCGTCTCCGAGCGGGGCATCGAAGCCAACCCGGAGAAGATCGCAGCGATCACAAACATGGGGCCCATCAGGGACTTAAAAGGCGTACAGAGGGTCATGGGATGCCTCGCGGCCTTGAGCCGTTTCATCTCGCGCCTCGGCGAAAGAGGCCTGCCTCTGTACCGCCTCTTAAGGAAGGCCGAGTGCTTCACTTGGACTCCCGAGGCCGAGGAAGCCCTCGGGAACCTGAAGGCGCTCCTCACCCAGGCGCCCATCTTGGTACCCCCAGCTGATGGAGAAACCCTCCTGGTCTACGTCGCCGCAACCACTCAGGTGGTCAGCGCCGCGATCGTAGTCGAAAGGCAGCAAGAGGGGCATGCTTTGCCCATTCAGAGGCCAGTCTACTTCGTCAGCGAAGTGCTGTCCGAAACCAAGATCCGCTACCCACAAGTCCAGAAGCTGCTATATGCAGTGATCCTGACGAGGCGAAAGCTGCGACATTACTTCGAGTCCCATCCGGTGACTGTGGTGTCATCCTTCCCCCTGGGGGAGATCATCCAGTGCCGAGAAGCCTCCGGACGGATCGCGAAGTGGGCGGTGGAAATCATGGGCGAGGCGATCTCGTTTGCCCCTCGGGAGGCCATCAAGTCCCAGGTACTGGCGGATTTCGTAGCCGAATGGGTCGATACCCAGTTACCAACGGCTCCGATCCAACCAGAGCTCTGGACCATGTTTTTCGACGGGTCGCTGATGAAGACGGGAGCTGGCGCGGGCCTGCTTTTCGTCTCGCCCCTCGGGAAACACCTGCGCTACGTGCTTCGCCTCCATTTCCCGGCGTCCAACAATGTGGCTGAGTACGAGGCTCTGATCAACGGATTGCGAATCACCATCGAGCTAGGGGTCCGACGCCTCGACGCACGCGGCGACTCGCAGCTCGTCATCGACCAAGTCATGAAGAACTCCCTCTGCCGCGACCCGAAGATGGAGGCCTACTGTGAGGAGGTTCGACGCCTGGAAGACAAGTTCTACGGGCTCGAGCTTAACCACATCGCTCGGCGCTACAACGAGACTGCGGACGAGCTGGCGAAGATAGCCTCGGGGCGAACGACGGTTCCCCCGGACGTCTTCTCCCGGGATCTGCACCAACCCTCCGTCAAGATAGATGACGCGCCCGAGCCCGAGGCACCCTCGGCCTCGTCCGAGGTGACCTCGGCCCAGCCCGAGCCATCCTCGGCTCACCCCGAGGAACCCTCGGAGCCCGAGGGCGAGGCACTGCGCATCGAGGGGGAGCAGAACGGGGTCGTGCCAGATCAAGATTGGCAAACCCCGTACCTGCAATATCTCCGCCAAGGAGAACTGCCCCTCGACCGCGCCGAGGCTCGGCGGGTAGCGCGACGTGCCAAATCGTTCGTCTTGCTGGGCGATGAGAAGGAGCTCTACCACCGAAGCCCCTCGGGCATCCTCCAGCGATGCATCTCCATCGCCGAGGGCCAGGAACTCCTGCAGAAAATACACTCGGGGGCTTGCGGTCATCATGCAGCACCCCGAACCCTCGTCGGGAATGCTTTCCGCCAAGGCTTCTACTGGCCAACGGCGGTGACTGACGCCACTATAATTGTCCGCGCCTGCGAAGGGTGCCAATTCTATGCGAAGCAGACCCACCTGCCCGCTCAGGCTCTGCAGACGATACCCATCACCTGGCCCTTCGCTGTGTGGGGTCTGGACCTCGTCGGCCCTCTGCAGAAGGCGCCCGGGGGCTACACGCACCTGCTGGTCGCCATCGACAAATTCTCCAAGTGGATCGAGGTCCGACCCCTGAACAGCATCAGGTCCGAGCAGGCGGTGGCGTTCTTCACCAATATCATCCATCGCTTCGGGGTCCCGAACTCCATTATCACCGACAATGGCACCCAGTTCACCGGCAAAAAATTCTTGGATTTTTGCGATGACCACAACATCCGGGTAGACTGGGCCGCCGTAGCTCACCCCATGACGAATGGGCAAGTGGAACGTGCCAACGGCATGATCCTACAAGGGCTCAAGCCTCGGATTTACAACAGTCTCAACAAGTTCGGCAAGCGATGGATGAAGGAACTCCCCTCGGTGGTCTGGAGCCTGAGGACGACGCCAAGCCGGGCCACGGGTTTCACGCCGTTCTTCCTGGTCTACGGGGCCGAGGCCATCCTGCCCACGGACCTGGAATACGGCTCCCCGAGAACGAGGGCCTACAACGAAGAAAGCAACCAAGCTAGCCGAGAAGACTCGCTGGACCAGCTGGACGAGGCTCGGGACAGGGCCTTACTACACTCAGCGCGGTATCAGCAGTCCCTGCGACGCTACCACGCCCGAGGGGTCCGACCCCGAGATCTCCAGGTGGGCGATCTGGTGCTTCGGCTGCGGCAAGACGCCCGAGGGAGGCACAAGCTCACGCCCCCCTGGGAGGGGCCGTTCATCATCGCCAAAGCACTGAAGCCCGGAACGTACAAGCTGGCCAACAGTCAAGGCGAGGTCTACGGCAACGCTTGGAACATCCAACAGCTACGTCGCTTCTACCCTTAAGATGTTTCCAAGTTGTTTATATACCTCGCACCCACGCAAAAGTTTAGTCAACAAGGAAGGGTCAGCCTCGCCTCGGCAGAGCCCGACCCTCCCTCGGGGGCTAAAAGGGGGGAAACCCCCTCTGCGTCAAAATTTTCCTCGAAAAGAAAATCTCTTTCACCAGAACATCTTTCGTACTTTTTGACTACTTCGAAAAGCGGGTCCTGGAAACGACGGGGTACACGTAAGCAGTCAAGGCTGACCGAGCCGAGGGACTCCTACGCCTCCGGGATACGGATACCTCACTCATCACCTTCTGCGATAAGTAACTCGCGCTCGGATAAGGCGAATCCGCGGATCGAACGAGTCTTTACGTACGGGAGCTCTTCTGTCGAAGCAATTCTTCGAGCCTTCTCGACCGAGTCGGTGACAGGGCTTCATGGGCGGGTAAAAGTACGCGTAAGCGGCAAGGCCGACCGAGCCGAGGGACTCCCACACCTCCGGGATACGGATACCTCACTCATCACCTTCCGCGAGAAGCAACTCTTGCTCGCACTAACATCCCTGCTACCGACAAAAAGTCCAGATACTCGAAACGAGAGGAAAAGAGATGCAGCTTTATAACGCAACAAGGGTATGTGTTCTGGCCTCAACGGCCGCGCAAGGCCCACGCTACAAGACGATTTGACCCTGCAGGCTCGGATCTTGACGCTGGAAGAGGGCGAAGACACCCTCGGCATCAACAGCACCTTCGGCAAGGCCCGACCTAGCCTCGGGCGGCGACGCGGTCCGAGGGCCTCCGCTCCGAAGGGCGACGTCATCACCACGTTCGAGCAATCTCTGCCAGGGACTTCTCCGAGAACCCGGCCCGAGCGGACGGCTCGGCCGGCCACCTCCGGGGCCTCGGCCGACCACCTTCCGAGGGCGCCAGCTCGGTCCGAAGCCTCGGCTGATCAGCTCCGACGTCGATCCTGCCAACGGACAACCCGGCTAGGCTCCGGCCAACCAGGTTTCATTTCCGAGCCAACAACGCCTCTGCTCATGCTGATATCGCTACCCCTGGCCTCGGCTCGTCGAAGAGCGGCCGAGGGGTCTCTTTAACTAAGCCAGAGGAGCCTCGGACAACAGGTCCGACCGAGCCGAGGGATTCCTACGCCTCCGGGATATGGATACCTCACTCGTCACCTTGACACGGGGCAACTCACGCTTGGTGAAGCGGTTCAGACAATCAGCGGACGAGCTTTAGCGCTCGGGAATGAGGAAAAAACATGGCTCTGTGCCGAAGTTACATACATGTTCAGGCCCCGAAAGCCGAAATGAACAAAAAACCCGGCACTCGAAGTGCCATTACAAACGGAACTCCGGTTCCCCCCCGCAGGTACGATCAACCCCACTCGACGGGGGAGGGCCTGCGGGGCAGCAGAAGACCGACGAACGGCACGTCGCCGCCCCGCCCCGGCAGCGGCGACGATGAAGACGCCTGTCCCGGGGAGCCCGACAGCAGCAGTGATGGCCTCAGGGTGGATACTGCTGCTGGGAGGCCCCCGCCCTTGCCCAAACTCGAGAGGCAAGGACGGACAGAAGGCCGTAGAGTCGGAGGTCGGCCCGTGTCCAACCTCGGTTGTCGCGCCGGCGGAAGAACCTCTTCCAGCTGCCGTGATAGGAGGCGGCACCGGGGGCGGCTCCGAGAGTGCTCGGCTCAGAGAGCCGGGCACGCTGCAGCTGTTGGCGCCACGGGCGACTCCCGCCCTTCCCCCCGATCACTGAGGGAAGGAGCGGGTCACCACCCGCGCAGGGACCAACCCCGACCCGGCACACGCCCCTCCTCAGCCCTGGTGATGAAAATCCTTGAGGCTGAGGAAGAGGCGGATGCCGCAGCCCGGCTCGCTTTCCCCCACCATCAAGCCGGAGGTCGCCCTCTTGGGTGACCGCCGGTGGAGGGGTGCAGCCGGGCTGCATGATGAAAATCCTTGAAGCCAAACGATGGCTGAAAGGTACCAACTCCCACGGAGTTGCGTTCCTCCGGCGATGGAGCGAAAGGACGGCGGTTTCCCCCCATCCGGGGGCTCGGAAGATGGAGAGACACAATGCATTGGGGAGAAAGGAGACATGGTTACCTCACGAAGGGGGCCGCCCTCCTTTTAAAGGCAACTCCCCCTGCTTGCGCCCTCAACCGTCACGGGCTGAGTCTTCTCCAACACGCCTCCAAAGCCCTTCCCTGCGGCGCGGGGGCTGGGGCCCGCCTGTCATGCAGACCGACTCTAAGCAGAAGAAGCCGAACCGCCGCGCACGACGCACGCAACCACCCAGCGGTTACAAGTAACCCTCCACTTTTGCCCGGACCTGCGGGCGAAAGGGGCAGGCGGCCATGCAGGCGGCATGCAACCGCGCCAAGTGGACGCGCCTCTCCGATTCCTGACAGGCCAGCGCGACGGCTCAAGCCCACGCGTCGTGCAACTGGCGCGCCGGGCGCTGCATGCGGACCGCTATGCCACTCGCTCCACCACTGCACCTCCTCGATTGCGGAACCGATACCGCGATTCGAGGCGACCCAGCCTGCGACCCAGCAGCGCCAGCCTGGCGCAGCGGTCAAAAGCGGTCAAAAATGGGCCGGCAGTAATGACGGTGGCAGGCGCGCGAGGGCAGCGGTCACGCCATCAGCCAAGCTCATGTCCCATCCGGAGGCAGCAAGAGAACCCCCTCTCACGGTGTGAAGACGACGCACCCGTGACCCGTACCTCGAACGGCCCGCGCACGCAACGGCAGCTTCGCCGACCGCTTACCCCGGCGCATTAACTTCGCGGCGAAACAGGTAACGTTTCTGGCAGGGGCAGCTGGCGACGCCTCGCCTCCGCCAAAACGACCACGCCGAAAAAGGTACGCCACGACGTTCAATTTCGAATCCTTTTTCCCTTTTCCTTCTTTCTCTATCTCTTGCAACAGGGACCGAGAAGGGGGATAACCCCAAAGGGATCCTTCCCCGTGAAGGAACTAGGCTCCGAGCCTCCCTACTGATCAGGGGTTCGAAGGCTGGCCCCCCGAGGGGTTCAACAGCCGCCTCAGATCGCGTGGGCCCGACACCCACTACTGGTCAGGGGTTCGAAGGTCGGCCCCCGAAAGGACTCACGACCGCCTCAGGCTATTCGGGCTCCGTGCCCCCTACTGATCAGGGGTTCGAAGGCTGGCCTGTCGAAGGGTTCACAGTCGCCTCAGACGCCGAGCGAGGGATGACCAGGGGTACGTTCGATACATAACCAAGGCTCGGGCTGCGCTCCCGAGGTACCCTAGGACATTTCCGAGACCAGCGGGAACGACTCTGTAACGGAATCCCATCGGAGGGAGGCAACGAGCCCTCGGACCCCGTCGCTAGGGGACCGGGTCCGGCAGATCACCCGCAGGTACTTTTGGGCGTGCCTCCGGGCCCCTAGCCGACCCCCAACGAACGGGGCACGGACGTCCACTCGGATTACCCGATTGCAGCTCACCGGAGACACCATGTTCGGTGCCCATCGAGGGTAACATGGCGCACTCCCCCCCTCCTCCTTGTGGAAAGGCGACGTAGGGGCGTATACAAAAAGTCGAGTCTGTCCCTGATCGTCCTCTCGCTCCGTGCGAAGGCTCTTTGGCTGCTCTCGCAAACCCGGCTCCGGCCGAACCGTTGACAGCGTCAACATACCAGCCCGAGAACTTGGGCCCCGACAGTGCACCTGGGTTACGCCCTGCTCGCATGAGGGAACTGCTAGTCCAGCCGAAGCATTACGCAAGGCATTAAGACCTCGAAGGAGTGAAACCACTCCTCCGAGGCCTCGGGGGCTACACCCGGCGGGTGCGCTCGCGCGCACCCACCGGAACAAAGTACCACCGAGAAAGGCTGGTCCCCTTGCAAAAAAGTGCGACGCAAGCCTCCAAGCGAGTGTTAACACTCTCTTCGAGGCTCGGGGGCTACTGTCGGGGACCATAATTAGGGGTACCCTCAAGACGCCTAATTCTCAGCTGGTAACCCCCATCAGCATAAAGCTGCAAAGGCCTGATGGGTTTGATTAAGTCAGGGATCAGTCCATACGAGTGACTTGACCACGCCACGCCCGAGCCTAGCCTCGGGCGAGGGCAGCCGACCCTATGATGACTCCGTCTCGCCTGAGGCCTCCTCTTTCACGGCAGACGCATCTCCGGCTCGCCCTAGGCCCCGCCTTCGATAAGAAGAAACCCTGACTAAATCACCGCGCCAACCGACCGAGTCACCGGGGCGTTTAACGCAAAAGGTAAGACCAACGGGCGACCAGACTTCGCCAGAGGCACCATAGGAGACTCCGCCCGACCCAGGGCTCGGACTCGGGCTAAGGCCCCGGAAGACGGCGAACTCCGCTCCGCCCGACCCAGGGCTCGGACTCGGGCTAAGGCCCCGGAAGATGGCGAACTCCGCTCCGCCCGACCCAGGGCTCGGACTTGGGCTAAGGCCCCGGAAGACGGCGAACTCCGCTCTGCCCGACCCAGGGCTCGGACTCGGGCTAAGGCCCCGGAAGACGACGAACTCCGCTTCGCCCGACCCAGGGCTCGGACTCCGCCTCAGCCTCTGCCGAACGATCTCCGCCTCGCCCGACCCAGGGCTCGGACTCTGTCTCTGTCTTGCAGGACGGACTCGACCTCGGCTTCAGAGGAGCCTCCACGACGCCCGACCTAGGACACGAGACCGCCACGTCAACAGGAAGCGTCATCATCACCCTGCCCTGAGCCGACTTGGGTCGCAGAGAACAAGACCGGCGTCCCATCTGGCCAGCCACGCCGGATAGGCAAATGATGGCGCCCCGCTAGACCATGACGACGGCGGCTCTCAGCTCCCTTACGAAAGCAGGAGGACGTCAGCAAGGGCCCAGCCACTCCGACAGCTGTCTCCCCGTCCGGCTCCGTTACTCCACCAACAGCCACGACGCCACACCAACAGGGTGCCAAGATCTCTCCGGCTGCCACCTTGGCATGTACATAGGGCGCTAGCTCTCCCTCGCTAGACACGTAGCACCTCGCTACACCCCCATCTTGTACACCTGGTTCCTCTCCTTACGACTATAAAAGGAAGGACCAGGGCCTTCTTAGAGAGGGTTGGCCTCGCGGGGACAAAGGGCAGGGGCAGGCGCTCTCTCTCTTGGGGCCGCTCGCTTCCCCTCACCTCGCGCGGACGCTTGTAACCCCCTACTGCAAGCGCACCCGACCTGGGCGCGGGACGAACACGAAGGCCGCGGGAATTCTCCGACTCCCTCACGACCCGGCTTCGGCCACCGACCTCTCTCTCTGTTCCCCCCTTTGCGCTCGCCCACGCGCTCGACCCATCTGGGCTGGGGCACGCGGCACTCTCACTCGTCGGCTCGGGGACCCCCCGGTCTCGGAACGCCGACACTATGCGCAAAGGAGCTTCGGCTCAATCACGGGAAGAGGAACCGACTTAAAAGGGAAAAGGCTATCCAGCCCTCATAAATTTTTCTATAAGCCAATAATAAATGTAAAGGGCCTGAATGTAATTTCTCACAGGCTGTGTCCTGTGCCTATAAATAGATGAACAGTACCCCCGTACTGTTCAGGAAGTCTTGTATTCACTCGTGCGCCACGCTTGTATTTTTACCTTCTGTCAAGCCGAAGGTACATATGTAATTCAATATTGTCTCTAGTTTTCCATGTTAATATAATAAGAATGAATTGATGATGTTATGTGATCATTCATGTTGTTTTGTATATTTCATATACTTCTTTTATTAGCATATGCTACGGTGAACAAGGTCTGCCCTTCATGACCTTCGTCTGAAGATCATTATATCCTAAGGGAGATAATGTTTCGAAGGACGAGGGGTATTAACATTTAATATTATGTGTTGCCTTGTTCTTGATTCATAGCATTTGAGAACAAGTCCCCAACATTGGCGCCCACCTCCGGTGAACCCTTTTTCGACCACCTTCGGCAAGCACTGACCTTCGTCATGCTGCCGAAGAAAGTTCAGCGCCAGGGGCTACCGTACTATAGCCACTGGACCCAAATCAGGAGACCCTTTCTCTCCGAGAGGCCCAAAGCTAGAAGAGGAAGGCCATTAGTCCAACACTCTAGGAAGAAGAGTTGGATCAAGAAATCAGAAACATGGAGATAATCCATCAGCAAGTACAAAGGAAAAAGGAGAAGATGACCCGACTGACTGATCTTCAAAGGCAGATCGACGAAGCCACTGAAGAAGTACGCCATCTTGCTCAAGACGAACAAGATCGAAGGCCCAAACACAGGGAGCTTCATCAAGAAGGCTTGTTCAACGAGGATGGATGATATGATGATTTTAATCATGATACCTTTACCTTTGATGATGCTTCTCCCTTGGCAGAAGAACTGCAGGCTATCCCATGGCCCACATCATACAAGCCACCTCAGCTCCCCATGTATGATGGACATTCAGATCTGAAGCAGTTTTTGATGAGTTATGAAGCAACTATATCTTCATATGGAGGCAATGCAGCCATCATGGCCAAGTCCTTCGTCATGGTAGTTTGGAATGTGGCTCAAACATAATATTCTTCTCTTCGGCCAGGGACTATTACTTCATGGCAGAAACTCAAGGATATGTTAGTGACAAGTTTCCAAGGTTTTCAGACAAAGCAGTCACAGCTCAGGCCCTGTTTCAATGCACGCAAGACCATGAGGAGTACCTCCAGGTGTATGTCCGAAGGTTCTTGCGATTGAGAGCACAAGCGCCTACAGTGCCCAATGAAATTGTCCTTGAGGCCATGATTAAGGGGCTTCGTCCAGGACCTACTGCCCAGTACTTCGCTAGAAAGCCTCCACAGACTCTGGAGAAGCTGCTTCAAAAGATGGATGAGTACATCAGGGCTGACAATGACTTCCACCAAAGAAGGGAGGAAGCTTACAGGTTCTCTGAGATGACCAAAAGCTTCAGAGGAAGAATCCACCCAAAGCATGTCAGGTCAATTCACAACTCCACTCAGAGTGATGATAGAGGAAGTCAGCTGCAGAGGCCGCAGTATACTTCACAATCTTCGGAGCAGCAACAAAGCTCTTTCCGGTCGCTAGCTCCAAGAGGCAGAGGCGCCAGGGGCTTCGGAGGAAGATATGGGGACCAGCCCAGGAATATCTACTGCCTATTTTGTGGTGAAGACAAGGGCCATACTACAAGAATGTGCCAAATCACCATCCAAAAGCAGAAGGAGATCGCAGAAGCCGAAGCCCGGCAAAGTCAACCGAAGCAGGTCCTGCACACTGCTTCGTGTCACTTACCCTACATACCAGAATATGTGGGTAATCATCCTGTAGCTTCTGTTGCTTCGGCTAGTCAGCCACAGGTTTCTTGGCCATAGCTTCCACCTCCGCCGCTACTACAACCTGCCTATTCATGAGGTCAGTAGCCAGAAGGGAGCCATCAGACTCATCAGCAGCGAGATCTCAGGGAGGAATCTGAAGCTCGCACAGTCAACAGTATTGTGCCAGAATCAAAACACATCTATTGAGAGATATCCTACCTCTGAAGCATTTTTACATTCATTGTCATTTTCTTTTTAATAAGGAACAATCAATGTAAATCTAGTTTTCTTGTCATTTTTAATTTCTTGTAATAGCTTCGTTCTTGTCATAGTGAAATATATCTTTCCCACAGACTAATGAAGCTCAAAAACTGCTGAAGCTCAAAAGTCGTTCCTAAGGGAATGCAGAGCTAAAAATCGCATTGCAAGTTTTACCGAAGCTATATAAAGTCGTTCCTAAGGAGCGCAGCGTAAGTTTGCCGAAGCTACAAAAAGTTGTTCCCAAGGGAGCGCAGTGTAAGTTTTTTGCTCAAAAGTCGTTCCAAAGGGAATGCAGAGCCAAATACCGCCGAAATATAAGGCGAAGCGTGAAAAGTCAACGCGAATACCGCTGAAATAGAAGGCGAAGAAGTTCAAAAGATGTTCCTAAGGGGATGCAGAACTTACAACGAAAAATAAGCGGTGAAGCCGAAAAATAAACGACAAAGAGATTTTGATGGTTCCTAAGGGGACGTAGAGATTGTGTTTCAACGTGGGTATGTGTCTTCGGCATTAGCATCATTCTTTGCATCATATCATCACATCATATCGCATAGTATCACATCATGCATCATATCACATCAATGCCATCAATTGGAAACGAAGCCAATCTTCGGAGAATGCTTTATAAAAAATGAAAAGATGCCAAGGCACAAAGTAAGTTGAAAATTACAGCTTCATCGGTTCTGATGTGGAAGAAGGGATCTATTGTTTATGAAGCATTGATGTTTTTACAAAGTGTGGATGATTCTTACGAGGCATAAAAACTCTTCTTTACGAAGCATGAAAAGAAGGGAAGGTGTTTTTTCGTCGAAGGCTAAAAACGGTACGTATATAAAGTTTCATGCATCACAAAGAACTGAATTACAAACAATTCACATATTGCATTCAAATTTATAAACACCAAATATTACACACATAGTTCAGCAAATGTTACATTAATATCCTAGAAATGTTTTTACAATAGCTACTCTTCTTCCTTCAGAACCTTTTCTGCAGCTTCGTTAAGCAGTTTGGTAACAACTTCGTCGACAATAGCTTCGGCCATATCAATGATTTCTATCGCTTTCTTTGTTTTCGGGTCGGCTAGGGGGTCGAACGGCTCCGGTGGAGGAGGTAGCTCAGCTGTGACAAAAAAAATCAATCAGTTCGAAGCCTCGAAAACAAACAACAAAGCTACAAGCCATTAAACAATACCTATCCGTCTCTCAAGTTCTGCGGCTTTCTCAGCTTTCTTTGCTGCTTCTCGAGAGTCGTGGATGTCTTTTTCGCTCTTCTTCATTATTTCATGAGCCATTTCTCGGCCGCCATTGTCCCAAATATCAGTGAAAAATTTGTCACCCAATAAACTTGCTTCGGCCGAGGGGTCCTTCGTGTCGTCAACAGAGAAGGCAGCTTCGGCCTGGGCCAAGGTTTTAACATGTTCGCAACCCGCCTTCTCTAGGACGGCTGCAACTTCTCTCATGCCAGAGAAGGCGCAGACGTCCCCACGATCACTTAAGATTTCTTCAAAAGCTTCGGCTTCACCACTGATCCACTCTATAACGCCCTCAGGATCGCCTCGTATAAAGTTGTCTTCGTTTGAGTAGGCGCCCACGTTGGCGAAGCTAGTCTTCATCTTTTTTACGCACCCCACAGATTTTTCAAAACATCTTTCCTTCGATGCGTGAAGCTCTACAACTGTCTTTTCAAAATAATTTTTCCAGTATTCGCTGGCATCTCAATCAGCTTCAGCAACAACGCATTTTACTTTAGCCTCAGCTAATTGTCTCCGAAGATCTTCAATTTCACTCTTCTGGGCCTCAGCTTGAGTTTTGGAACTGGCTTCATCTTCTTTTATTTTGTTTACCAGTGAAATTAATATTTTATCCTTTTCAAGGCCTTCGTTCCTTAGTTCAATTACCTCTGAGCGAAGGTTATTCAGAGCCATTGTACACCCTTCATCTTCGATATTTTTCTGTGCCCTGAGGGCATTGCTAAGGATTAAGCCCTACAAGAGGAGTATAGTATTAAGTATAAACAAATAATTCATTTTCAAATACAAAAATTGATTTTCATACCTTTATGCTATTATATGCTAAACTATCAGCTAATTCATCCTTTGACAATACTGAGAGGCCATCTTCTAACTTCGGAAATCCGAAGCTTCTTCCTATCTCCCGGCTGACGGATATCTCTTTGTTATCCGGGAGACAGTATAAAAAATCTTCTTCTCCACTGCCATTAAACACCAGTGCCCCCTTCGGGTATTTTAGTTTTTGGGCATAATGGCGAGCTTCTCGTTTTTATTCCGAAGAAAGCATCTTTCCTGAAGCATGGCGAATGATGTAATCAATGCTCTCTTCTAAAGCTTCGGGAGCAGGAGTAGCAACCTTTTCAGGTGAAGTTTGCTATGAGACTTTTTCTTATATTGCTTTCTCTTCAATTTCTGAAGGTTTTTTCTCGGCAAGCTCTGAAGGCCCAGCTTCGGCACTAGCTTGGTTTAATGCAGCTTCAATTTCGGTCGGCTTTGTTTCAGCTTCGGTTTGCATTTTTGAAGCCTCGACAATTTTCCTTGAAGGAGTAGAGCTTAAAGCTTTTACTGTTTCTAGCACGTCTAGTACATTTGCCATCCTTCTTCTTTTCGGAGTTGCCGCAAGACTTTTTTGTGCCTTCGGCACTGTTACTTCCACCGAAGGGCTTAAAATTTTTTGATCCTTCAGTTTTTGGCTCTTTGGCCTTATCTCTACCAGTCTTTAACTCAGCTAGCTCGGCTGAGGGCGCCTTCGGCATGGTAGCCGGTTCTTCAGCCTTCTGCATAGGAGGAATGGGCTCCTTTGGTTCAGCAGCTGAAGAAGTCTCCCCGCCAAACTCAGGTACCACGACCGGCTCAATATAACGTGGCTGGTGGGTAAGGACTTTCAACTTTTTGCTCTTCGGCGCAGGCTCATCTGGAGTGGCCGAAGCAGCAGTTTTCCTCTTCTTTCCCCGTCCTCGCAGCGGGTAGCAGTAGTCGGGGTAAACAAAACCAATGGCATCAAAAACTCTATTTAATCTCCTTTTTCCCTGGCCCCCGAAGGATGTGGATAAGACATTATCTTCCGCTTTGGAATATGGCCCAAGCAGTTCATCACTTGTAGCTTCGATACATTTCAGCCAGTCATCATTCGGTTCATCAAATTTATCTCTGTATCTGAAGGTGTATTTCAGTCGAACCAGCTCACCTTCGCCAGACTTGGTGACAGTCTCCTTCGGCATTTCCCAGTTCTCTACAAGTGGCCATACTCTGAAGGCTATATGCTCCTGGATTAAATCTTTTGTACCAATAAAAAAGCAGGCAGTACCAAAAGCTTTTTGGCATGCTTCGGCGGCTTCGTCAATCTCAACCTTTGGCCTTCGAAGGCTGAAGCGGGACCAAATGGGGCGCATAATAACTTCTTTAATATCTTCTCTTGCCTTCAAGTCATTCTTCACGTAAAACCATTCCTCCATCTAGGCTCCAGGCCACCTTTTTCGGTATGTTGGCACTGGATAGCTTGCGTTGGGGCGGGCAGTAAATCCAGAACAGCCAAAGTTATTGTGATACTGTTCCTTGCCCATGGCCTTCGTCTCATATGCAAGTTCATGCATACTGCAGAAACATTTCACGCTTGGCTCCACTCCCTGGCTTCTCACAGCCTAGATAAAAATTCCCATTCTAATAATAGCTTCGGGGGTTATCTGATGAAGAAAGATCTGATAAATTTTCAGCACTTCGACCACAAACCTGCTCAATGGAAACCGAAGCCCAGCTTTGAAGAAGCTTTGGTAAATCACAACTTCGTCTTCCTCAGGGGCAGGGACGTTGTTGTCTCCACCAGCTCTCACAATAGACATATCCCGAAAGTATCTCCCTCTCATGCTCTCAAGGTGATTTTGTTTGCTGGTCGATTTTCCAAAAATCGAATGACTTGTCCTCCAGGGCCGGTCCTCAGAATCCTCACCCCCACTTTCAGCATCATAACTATCACTGTCACCGGTATCTTCAGACAGGCCCTCCAATATCTCTTTTGTAATCTTCTCTGTATTTGATTTTGCCATTGATTCTAGAAACCCAGCTATATAAGGATTCGCAACCTTCTTCTGCTCAAAGAGCTTCTCCTCTTCGGTTAGCTTTGTCTCGGCAGCAACTTTCTTGTCCTGAGACATCTTTTCTTCGAAAATGACAAAACTAAGCAAGCGTTGGTGAGCAAGAGCTATAAAATTGAGCAAACAAAGCAAGTGGCAAAAACAGCGTACCAAATGTGGTCAGGGTGAGTTCTTATTTATACGCTCGGTGCGCTCCAAATTGGAGGGTCCCGTCTGTCATTGACTGTTGCTATTCTAGCAAAGGGAAGGTGTTTTTTCGGACCTTTGGCTTAAAGCCTTCGTCCATGTCGCAGTCTGAATTCGTTATCTTAAACAAATTAATACTGCGAGGGGCTACTGTTGGGGGCCTTCGTCCTTCGAAGGTCCTCAAAAACGTAATTTAACAATGTCTTCCAAGTATGGCTTATGGACAGGTACCTTCGGATTACACGATGAGAAGGGCGCGATCGTGACGAAGGTTGCCGATACTTCGAAGCTATGCGCAAAGGAGCTTCGGCTCAATCACGGGAAGAGGAACCGACTTAAAAGGGAAAAGGCTATCCAGCCCTCATAAATTTTTCTATAAGCCAATAATAAATGTAAAGGGTCTGAATGTAATTTCTCACAGGCTGTGTCCTGTGCCTATAAATAGATGAACAGTACCCCCGTACTGTTCAGGAAGTCTTGTATTCACTCGTGCGCCACGCTTGTATTTTTACCTTCTGTCAAGCCGAAGGTACATATGTAATTCAATATTGTCTCTAGTTTTCCATGTTAATATAATAAGAATGAATTGATGATGTTATGTGATCATTCATGTTGTTTTGTATATTTCATATACTTCTTCTTTTATTAGGATATGCTACGATGAAGAAGGTCTAACCTTCATGACCTTCGTCTGAAGATCATTATATCCTAAGGGAGATAATGTTTCGAAGGACGAGGGGTATTAACATTTAAAATTCTGTGTTTCCTTGTTCTTGAGAACAAGTCCCCAACAAGCCCCAACCGTAAGTGAGATCATAACACTTTTCCCCACACTTGCTGAGCAATGATAGTATCAGAGCTCACCCTTGCTATAATCACACCAGGTCAAAAATAGGTATCGCCGGAGAAGCATGAAGGATGCTACGAAAAGTTTGGAGAGGTCTAGATCATCGTCTCCCAGTCAACTATGGTTGTGGAGGACCGTGTCGTCATATGATGTATTTTTAGTTATTTTGTACAGGAATTGTATTAAGCAATAAATATGTGACATTATTTTCTGTACCTTGAGTCATCATATGTGTGAGACTTGATCCTGGCACACATTTGAGATGCATCTGGATTTGTCCGTAATTCTAGGTGTGGCAGAAGTGGTATCAGAGGAATGTTGATTATAGAGCGTAACCTAGATATACTAGCTAAACTCTTACCTACTTACCTTGCTACTCTGATTCTTTCTAAACTTTCCTTGATCTTTTCTCATCTATTACAGCTTATCTCTGACGATCCTTACCTTTTCTCTTCTAAAGACAAAATATGATTTCACACTTTGAAATCCTGAGCATAAAGTAACCCTAAGAAATAGGAGTCCTAATCCTAGGCAAAAAATACTTTTGTAGGTACCTATGTGCTTAAATGCTTGTCCTTATGATACTTGTTTGATTTGGTTCTTTGATTGGGTGTGATGAGTTGTGGAGTAATGTCCATATATATATATATATATATATCAGATAACTACTCAACTCAGATTAGTCCCCCTTAAAAAAGGAATAATAGATCAATCAAAGAAGGATATGTCATATCTATCTTATCCTAATAGATCCAACTTACCCTGATAGATTCATCTAATCTAAACTAGTCTAATCTAGTTATATCCAATCTAATCTAGATCCATCTAAACTAAATTTGATCTAATGTAATGTTACCTAATAGATTAATCAAATCTAACGTAGTCTAATCAGATCTAATCTAATGTAGATATATACAATCTCATGTAATCTAATATGAGTCTCTTACCTCACTTGAATCAATTGGGCAATTTGGACTCTAATAATTCTTTTCTCACCTAACTTTCTTTACCCCAAATTGATGCTTTAGCCTAACTCGGCCATATACAACTAACTTACCTACATGTGGGTTGCATAATCTATATAGACCAACCTAAAATTAAAACAAACAAGATTTTAAACTATCTCATATAACATATTCCGCCACAACTATCCTAACTATTTGTCCCTAAACTCCAATGCTAACACCAAGACTGAAGGACCCTAACTTAGATGGTAACACCAAGATTGAAGGAGGAATAGATAAACCTCGTCAAGGAAGGACAAGTGTCACACCATATCTCCAAACGAGTCAGGATTCACCATCCGGGATGAAAACATTCTTTGCCCTAACCTACTCTTGCCACAATAGTCTTTCTCACCCCAATCTTTTCTAGCCACCAGCTAATTAGTATTAAAGACTTAAAAGACTTTCGATTTTTTAACTAATTAGAAGCAAAAATTTTTGCATCCCTGTTGTACTAATCTCGGGGACGAGATTATTTTTATGGGGGTAGAATTTGTAATACCCTATTTTTTTGAACCAATAAAATTTCCAAGATTTAGTTTGATTTATTAAGATATGAGGGGTTTAGAATCACATGTTATAGTTTTAAGTATTTTCTTTTATTATAAAATAATTAAAACAAAATATAAGGTTGAACTTGCTTTCTTACATTCATAATGTTGCATAGTGTTTCTAGGTGCAAAACCAGTTTGAAACATGATAAGAAACCTCGTCGAAGTCCCATATAATTTTTTGTATTTTTCTAATTACTTCTCCTATTTTTGAAAAGCAAAATATATTTATTAGAGGCACTTAAAAACCCGCTTGTATTTTTTTGTATTTTTCTAATTACTTCTCCTATTTATTGGAGCCATTTAAACATTTTTTGGCGCTAAAATGATTTTTTTGTATTTCTAAAAATAGAAAATCTTTAAACTTCCAATTTATCCAGATGTTGGATAAACACAAGCCGTCCCTATAAATACATGTCTGGCTTTTCCCATGCTAGAACATAAAATAGTTTATTCCGATGCAATCTATAACCCCACAATAGCTCGCCAAATTTCGAGTTCCTCTCCAACTCTAGCGACAACTCCAGTGTGGAATTTCTCTTCGTCTGTTCAACTTCTGGGGCAACCCAGAACATTGCTATGGCCAGCTCGAGGAGAGCTTCGTCACCTTGCTTCCGGTTCTTTGATCGGATCTCTGATTCATCATCAATCTTCAAAAAAAACTAAGATGTCCAGCAGGCAGCAGCAGCGTGGGATCTAAGGACGTGGTTGGAAGGTAAGTTGGTGGTAGATTACAGGCCTTTCCCGCGTGATAGGCTTGGCGCTTCCCGTTTGATAGATAACTACCAACATAGACCCTTTTACATGCAAGACTAACATGCAACATGAATTTAACAGTAGGTACAATCCTGATAAGTTTGCAGTCGTTGGGTCATGTCTTTGTAAACAAACATTTCCTACTTTTAGCAAACCGATCTAAACCAATCAGATTGTATCATATCACCTATTTCTATGCAGCCCTAATAATTTATTAAAAATATGATATCTTCTGGTCAAATAATTTTTTTAATTTGTTCAAATTGCGTTAGGTACATATTAATTTTGTGTACGTAGTAATAACATTGTTTTAATCATACCACATATTTTAAATAATTAGTTAAATAAATATATGTTTAATTAGTGTTAATTAGCTAGACAATCTAGATAATCTAATCTATATTTCTAACCTATGGTTTTATAAATAATTATTAAAGTGATTAATACCAACTCAAATATTTCAGGTTAATACCTTCTTAGTTTAAATACAATATCTATTAGATCCCATCTGTTAGATCAATTGTGCCTAAAAATTTTGTTCTATCCATAACTTCTTCGTTTTAACTCCGATTTTAGTGGTTCTCCAACCCACGATTTCATAGCAACGAGTAGAACATTATTGTGTGGTTTGTTTCCATCTTTGGTGTAATGCTATTTTTATTCATTATTTTCCTAAATGTTTGTATTTACGATAGAAGCGAGGTTACGACAAGGAACCTAAAACTCAACTTTGGAGAGATATCTAAGCAGTAGGTTCTCCCAAGTAAAAAGAAAGTTGTGTCCTAGATCACATTTTTTGACCTAATAATATTTATGATTTTGTTAATCACCATGGCACATGTAGGTTAACTTGATGGGACCCAATAGGTTACCTAGTTTTATTTACCCTACACCTTACATAGGAATGAAATATTGGGTAGTCTTGCTATTCTTCTACCTGGTTCAGGGATCAACATATATCTGAATTATGATCATGCCTTATTACTTTAGTTGGCTTTATGATTATGCATGACAAGGTCATTTTTGTTAATTGGAAAATCGAACGACCACCCGAGACAACAGTGCTACCACAAGGGTGAAATGGGATGCCACCAACTAATTAATTAGGAAAGCTAGTAAGAGATTACCTTACCTAAAAGGGGCAAGCGGGGAGGAGTTGCCACAAGTATAGGGAGGTTCTCGGGTAGAACTGTGAGTGATAGCTTTTCGAACGAGGGATTCCTATACCCCCATCTGCCTGAAACCATAGCGAATTTTCTCAAGCCAGTGGAACTTTGTAAAGGCAACATAGTGAATCCCTAGCCATTCACCTCGGAAGTGTCTAAGGGCCTTGCAAACTGTAACATCCCGTCCACTCCAGGACTGACGATACTTACTCCTTGCAGCTCTCTATAGGATCATATGTTGTCCCCACAGACCAACACGAGTCTTTTGTGCACACTTTGTTCTCACTCATGCGCACCCGAGAAAACTTCCCGGTCTGTCACCCATCCCAAATTTCTCCAAGCCAAGCACGCTTAACTTGGAGGTTCTTTCGAGATAGGCTTCCGAAAAAGAAGATGCACCTTGTTGATGTGAGCACTCTATTAATTTTATTAAGCCTTGGGCCAGGATATCACCATCCCAGGGGGCAGGATATCACAATCCACACCCCTTAGAAGGACGACATCCTCGTCGGTCAAACCCAATCCAGGAACCTCCCCTCTTAGCCACGTCTGTGTCTAGTGTCGTCATATCCCATGCCATGTGACCACTCCGGGCGCACATACGCCATGCGCCATATAACCGAACCCCTAACCCACACACGCCCATGAAACTGTGAGGGTCGGCTCTGATACTACTTGTAACACCCTGTCCACTCCATGACCGGTGGTACTTACTCCTAGCAGCTCTCTAGGATCATATATTGTCCCCACAGACCAACGCAAGTCTTTTGTGCGCACTTTGTCCTCACTCATGCGCACCTGAGAAAACTTTCCGGTCGGTCATCCATCTCAAATTGCTCCAAGCCAAGCACGCTTAACTTGGAGATTCTTTCGAAATAGGCTTCCGAAAAAGAAGATGCACCTTGTTGATATGAGCACTCTATTAATTCTATTAAGCCTTGGGCCAGGATATCACCATCCTAGGGGTCAGGATATCACACAAACCCTGGCTAGATGGGATACATGACTTGTGGGTAAAGATGCACAACCTCCGTAGAGTGTAAAACTAGTATATCAGTCGTGCTCACGGTCAAGAGCGTCTCGAACCCTCATATGAGTAAATTATGGAATTAAATTTAACATGTCATGCATTGCATTGTGGGATTTATTCTTTATTATGATCTATTATTTAATTAGATTCATATTTACTTATACCTAGTAATTGCTAATAAACTTTTGACCAACAAAGTTAAAAGCAATGCTCAACCTTAATCATTATCCTTGGTAAGCCTTACACTACATAAGCCCAAACCGTAAGTGAGCTCATAACACTTTTCCCCACACTTGGTAAGCGATGACTGTATGGGAGCTCACCCTTGCTATAATCACACCAGATCAAGAATAGGTACCATTGGAGAAGCATGAACGATGCCATGAAGAGTTTGGGGAGGTCTAGGTTGTCATCTCGTAGTCAACTATGGTTGTGGAGGATCATGTCGGTATATGATGTATTTTATTTAGTTATTTTGTACAAGAGTTGTCTTAAGCAATAAAGATGTGACATTGTTTTTTGTACACTGAGTCGTCATATGTGTGAGACTTGATCCTGGCGCATATTTGAGATGCATCTGGATTTGTCCTTAATTTCAGGTGTGACAGAAGTGCTATTAGAGGAATGTTGACTATAAAACGTAACGTAGATAGAACTGGTCAAAGCTTTACCTACTTACCTTGCTACTCTGATTCTTTTTAAACTTTCATTGATCTTTTCTCATCTATTGCTGCTTATCTCTGATGATCCTTACCTTTTCTCTTCTAAAGACAAAATGTGATTTCACACTTTGAAATCCTAAGCATAAAGTAACCCTAAGAAATAGGAGTCCTAATCCTATCCCAAAAAATCTATTTTTGTAGGTACCTATGCGCTTGAATGCTTTTCTTATGATACCTATTTGATTTGGTTCTTTGATTGAGTGTGATGAGTTGTGGAGTAATGTCCATAACTGCATATGCATATATATATATATGTATAAAAATATGTTTATAAAATAACTACTCAACTCATATTAGTCCCCCTTAAAAAGGAACAACAGATCAATCAGAGAAGGATATGTCGTATATCTCTTATCCTAATAGATCCATCTTACCGTGATAGATTCATCTAATCTAAACTAGTCTAATCTAGTCATATCCAATCTAATCTAGATCACATCTAAACTAAATGTGATCTAATCTAATGTGACCTAATAAATTAATCAAATCTAATCTAGTCTAATCAGATTTAATCTAATGTAGTTAGATCCAATCTCATCTAATCTAATATGAGTCTCTTACCTCACTTGAATCAATTAGGAAATTTGGACTCTAATAATTCTTCCCTTGCCTAACTTTCTCTACCCCAAATTGGTGTCCTTGCCTAACTCGGCCATATAGAACTACCTGACCTACATGTTCAGTTGCGTAATCTATATTGTCACACCTGATTTTAGGGGCAAAACCGAATGCATAGCATATGTGTGCCAGGATCTATTTTCCACACATATGTTGACATCATAAGTGTAAAATATCAAAAGACAATGCAATAAAGGCACAAAAGAGAGAATATTAACTTTATTACATCCAGACTTAAGAGTCTCAAACAGTATATTATCAAAGTACAGCGGAAATATCATGGGCAATCTCCCACAGGAAGATGACCGGAGCGTCGCTAGACTCAGTACTCGTCAACATTTTCGTCAAAGCCTTCTCATCAGCTTCTGATAAAAAAATTAGCAATGGGTGAGCCCACTTACAGTGTGGGCTCAGCAAATGGGAGGAGTTATGCAAGGTTAACAAGGTAGGCTATGGTTAAGCGGTAAGCATTTTAGTTAGTTAATATTTATTAACAACGCCTAACTTACTAATTGTAAGTGTATCCCAAAAATTCCAATTAGTCATGATCATAATGGTTACATCTCAAAACACTTAAGTGAAACCACTTAAAAATCACATGATCACTACTTATTCTCCATCTTTAAGTTCATTTATCATGTGAGGGTCCAGGCTGCACTTAATCATCGGATTAACACCAATCGTATAAATTTCACTCCATGTTTCGTTTAATACAACACGATCTTGATTAATCATCGGATTAACACTAGTAGTATAAATTTCATCTCTAGAACAATAGTATCTTTAAAAGAGTGACATCATATTGATAAATTTGAGTAGTAGCATAATTACTAAGCATAGTATTTATCCCAGGTTAATCAAGAAATAGGGTTGGTATTTCTAAGTGATCCTATTTTAGGCAAAACTCATCAAAATTTATGCAAATATCCAAAAGTAAATATTATTGTATGCTTCGTTTGGGTACAATCAGAAATGCAGAGGGAGAATCCACTTGCCTTGATCAAAAGTGTCCTATGGGTCATCTTCAAACGTATTTGGGTCATCTACCACGAAATCAACTTCTAATATAGATTCGCACATCGTACATACAAAAAGAAAACAAACACCAATAAATTAACATACAGCATTACATAAATAGATATACACCATTACACAAATAAACATACACCATTACACAAATAAACATACACCGAACAAATCATTCCTATAAAAGGAAACGTCTAGAATAGAACTTGATTTGTATCTATAGTATAAGTCTACTCACATTGACGTCCATCTCATTTGCTATGACATAAAATACTAATTTTGTTTCAGGAATTTATTAGTTAAATCTATATGGCAAATTGACTATGAAAATGCATTTATAAATTCATATATAATGACTTAAATGTAGTGATAACCAAACTCTACGGAATTGGATTAATTATTAATTAATTATTGCTACCATAACATGGGTCTCATTTTAGTTTTATTCTTTCTTTCTGAAAGAGAATGATACTGGTTGTCACAATGTTAACTAAAGGCTAAATAACTTTAATAATAAGAGAACTAAATTAAACTACTAATTTAACTATATTATTTAGATTATGGTGGACATCGGTACTACTTATATTATCTCAATGTTAATAGAAACTCCGTTATTTGTTTAGTAGAACTAAATCAGGCATATGAACCTATGAGCACATACATCTCGACTAAAACTCTAAAGTTCATTATAAGCAAAGTTAACCATGAAATTACTCATCTAGTGTTTTTGTTACCAATATGTGGTCTATCATATCCTTTTATTCTTTATTCTAAACAACTAATTCCAAAATAATTTTAACGGACATAAACAATTTAAAGTACACAATGTGACAAATAATATAACATCAATCCATCACATACATTTGATATTAATCACTCAACATCCACATGATCTCAAAATCATAGTATATACAAATTTAAACAACAAATCGCTACAGTAATCTTGAACTAAATCAAACATGGTTTTGAAAATAGAACAAAGTTTATGTCGTCTTCATTCTTGCTCACTGGTTCTTGTGCAGGGACGAAATCGAAGAACAGGGGGTCGGCCACGGCGAGGAGGGTCATGGTCGGCGTGGGTGCGGCTAGGCGGTCCTCAGCGAGCTCGGGCAAAGGGCTCTGACACCGCGCCGGTTGATGGCGGGCGGAGCTCCAGCGGCGGCGTCAAGATTCGGCCGACGCGCGTGAGCGAGGGAGAGAGAGGAGAGGCCACAGGGTGAGAGAGAGGCACGGGAACCGGTCCTAGGAGCTAGGCCTCGATATTTATAGAGAGAAGGAGAGGGAGAGAGAGTGCCGGGGAGGGAGAGAGTCGACGGTCGCCAGTAATAGCACCAGTCGTTTCTTCCATCAATGGAGATGGAGTGAGGGAAGAGGAAGAGGGAGGGGCGCGGCGTGGGGGCGCGTGGGGCCGGGGCGGCTCGGCGTGGCAGCGGCGCAGTCGAGTGCCCGCACGGCTGGGGGAAGGGGAAAGCCTGCCATAGAAATGAATGGGAGGGGATGGGGCGCGGCTGGTTGGGCCGCTGGTGGGCCGGCTAGCTAGGGTTTCAACATTTTTTTCTTTTTCTCCTTTTTTATAGGTTACTCATTAAAAATATAAATAAATATATTTTTAAATAATTCCAAAAATCATAATAAATATACCAATAATCTTTATAATGAAAATATTTTATTTTTAGACCAAATTCCATATATTAATAAATTGGTTTGAATAAAGGGATTCTATAAATAAAACCATCAATTGATAATCAATTGTTAGCAAACAAAAATCATTCTCCCAAAAGTAAATGGAATCAAGAAATTAGTTTAAATTTTATTTTTTCTACACTAAGATTAATGACTAATAATGTATTATTTTAATTGATGGATTTGAGGTGTTACATATATAGGCCACGCTAAAATTAAAAGCATCCAAGATTTTGAACTATCTCATATAACATAATTCGCCCACAACTATACTAACTATATGCCCTTAAACTCCAATGCTAACACCTAGATCGAAGGTCCCTAACTTAGATGGTAACACCAAGACCGAAGGAGGAATAGATCAACCTCATCAAGGAAGGACAAGAGTCACATTAGATATCCAAATGAGTCAGGATTGTGGATAAAAACTTTCCTTGCCCTAACCTATTCTAGTCACAACAGTCTTTCTCACCCCAGTTGTTTCTAGCCACTAGCTAATTAGTATTGAAGACTGAAAAACTTTCAATTTTTTGAACTAATTAGAAACAAAAAGGTAAACTACAAGCAAAACTTTATGCATCCCTTTTCTACTAATATCGGGGACGAGATTATTTTTAAGGGGTAGGATTTGTAACACCCTATTTTTTTGAACTAATAAAATTTTCGAAGATTTAGTTTGATTTATTAAGATATGACTCGTTTAGAATCACAAGATATAGTTTTAAGTATTTCCTTTTATTATAAAACAATTAAAACAAAATATAAGATTGAACTTGCTTTGTTGCATTCATGTCGTTGTATAGTGTTTCTAAGTATAAAACCAGTTTGAAACATGATAACAAACCTTGCAGAAGTCCCCAATCATTTTTTGTATTTTTCTGATTAATTTTATATTTTTGAAAAGAAAAAATCCATTTATTAGAGCAACTTAAAAACATTCTTATAACATCAAACTATTTTATTTGTGTTCGTTGGGCGCCAAAACATTTCTAGGAATTTTCCTAGATTTTTGAAGCCATTTGAACATTTTTAGCATAAAAATGAGTTTCTGTATTTTCCAAAAAAATAGAAAATCTTTAAAATTCGGATTTATTGACCCAAGCCATCCTATAAATACATGTCTGGCTTGTCCCATCCTAGAACATAACTATCTACAACCCCGTAATAGCTCGTCGAAGTTTGAGTTCCTCACCAACTCTAGTGACAAATCTATTGAGGAATTTCTCTCTGTCCGTTAGCCTTTTGGGGCAACCCAGAAGATCGATGTGACCAGCTCGGCTAGATATTCGTCACCGTATTTCCGGTTCGTCGATCAGATCTCCGGTTCATCATCAATCTGCGAAAAAACCGAGATTTCCAGCAGCAGTGCGACATCGAAGGGTTTGGTTGGAAAGTAAGTTGGTGGTAGGTTAGGGGTCTTTTCCACGTGACAGGCTTGTCGCTTCCCGTTTGATAGATAACCACCACCACAAACCCTTTTACATGTAAGACTGTCATGCAACATGAATTTAACAGTAGGTATAATTCTAATAAGTTTACATCAGTTAGGTCATGTCTTTATGAACAAACATTTCCCACCTTTAACAAATCAATCTAACCAATCAAATCGCGTCATGTAACCCATTTCTGTGCATCCCTACTGATTTATTAAAAATAGGATATCTTCTGGGTCAAATAATTTGTTTAAATTATGTTAGGTTCATATTAATTTTGTGTACGTAGTAATAACATTGTTTTAATCATACCACATGATTTTTATTAATTATTTAAATATTTGTTTAATTAATGTAAATTAGCTAGGCAATCTAGATCTAATTTATAGTTCTAACTTAGGCTTTTATAAATAATTGTTAAAGTGATGAATACCAACTCAAATATTTCAAGTTAATACTTGTTTAGTCTAAATGCAATATCTATTAGATCCCATCAGTTAGATCAATTATGCCTAAAAAAATCTTGTTCTATCCATAACTCCTTCGTTTTAACTCTGATTTTAGTGGTTCTCGAACCCATGATTTCGTAGCAATGTCTATAATACTATTCTGTGGTTTGTTTCTATCTTTGGTGTAATGTTATTTTTATTCATTATTTTCCTATATGTATGATAGAAGTGCGGTTATGACGAGGAACCGGAAGCCCAACTTTCGAGATATATCTAAGCAACAAGTTGTGGCAAGTAAAAGGCAAGTTGTGTCCTTGATCATATTTTTTGACCTAATAATATTTATGATTATGTTAATCACCACAGCACAGATAGGTTAACTTGATGGGACCTAATAGGTTACCTAGTTTTGTTTACCCTACACCTTGCATACAAATGAATTATTGGGTTGCCTTGCTATTGCTTTACTTGGTTGAGGGATCAACATTATATCTAAATTATGATCATGTCTTATTAATGTTGTTGTCTTTATGATGATGCATGACAAGATCATTTTGTTAATTGGAACATGGAGCGACCACACGAGACAACAGTGCTACCACAAGGCTAGAATGGTACACCCTTAGCCAATTAATTAGGAAAGCTAGTGAGAGGTTACCTTATCTGAAATAGGCAAGCGAGGTGGAGTTGCCGTAAGTATAGGGAGGTTCTCAGGTTGAACTGTCTTCAATAGCTTTTTGAACGAGGAATTCCTATACCCCCTCTGCCTCAAACTGTAGTCGGTTTTCTCAAGTTAGTAGAACTTTATAAATGCCTCGTAGTGAATTCCTAGCCATTTACCTCGGAAGTGTCTAAGGGTCATGCAAACCCTGGCTAGACGGGATACATTACTTGAGGATAAAGATGCAAAACCTCTACAGAATGTAAAACTGGTATATCAGACGTGCTCACGGTCAAGAGCGGCTCGAACCCTCACATGAATAAATTATGTAATTAAATTTAATCTGTCACGCATTGCATTGTGAGATTTATTCTTAGCAATGCTCAGCCTTAACCATTATCCTTAGCAAGCATTACACTACATGAGTCCCAACCGTAAGTGAGCTCATAACATTTTTCCTCACACTTGCTGACTGATGACCGTATGGGATCTCACCCTTGCTATAATCACATCAGGTCAAGAACAGATACCGCTGGAGGAGAATGAAGGATGCTACGAAGGGTTTGAAGAGGTCTAGGTCATCGTCTCCCAGTCAACTCTAGTTGTGGAGGATCGTGTCGTCATATGATGTATTATATTTAGTTATTTTGTATAGGAATTGTATTAAGCAATAAAGATGTGATATTGTTTTTTGTACCATGAGTCATCATATGTGTGAGACATGATCCTGACACACATTTGAGATGCATCTAGATTTGTCCTTAATTCTAGGTGTGACACTCTTATTGTCAGCCGAGGTATTCGTTGGCTTGTTGATTCAATCGGTCATCTGATGTAGCCACTCTTTCACATGCTGGCATTACCACTAATATTTTAAAGTTAGTCATGGAGGAAGGCAGCAACAAATTGCCTTCATTTCATGCCACAAGTTAGATGAAGAGATGCATGAGGAATTATGGGCACCTTTTGTGTACCCATAGGGCTAGCGTCGGTGACACGACTTTATAGACGATATTACTCTAGCAACTTTGTCGTTTTTCCAATGGTGGTGCGTCGTCTTAGATTATGTGGTTCCTATGATTAATTCCTAAGCCCCTAGAATATTAAATTGGGAAAACCTCGATGATGAATAGACTAATATACAAAGAGGTGTAGGTAGACCTACCTTCGTTGTTGTTCATGGCGGCGGCAATGTCGGCGGCATCTTGCATCATAGACCTGCCTCTCCTGGTCCACCACCTCTCAGGTTGTTCTAGTGAGGTTGTTGATTGTCATCGTCGATCAGCGGTGGATCTCCTCCTCCAGTAGCACCTGCAGGCGACTCGAATCTCATGCCCTTTGGGGTGATCACGGATCCTGACTCCATAGATTGCAGCTCCTCCAGTCACTACGCACGCCAAGGTGATGGGGACATGTGTGGATATTGGTTAGGGTTAGCGGTCGAGCGATTAGCGCTATCTCAACCCGCTAGCCCCCTTAATCTATTTATATGGTGTCATATGATTGGTTGCTTCAACCAACAGTTAGGATAGCCCCCCGATTAAGGGTGTGGATGGACTGTTAGGATTAACTCTACCCCGGTTCCTGTTAACCATCTCATGTAGAGGACACACCCTAACAATAACCCCTTTGTTCTCTACATACCACTCAAACTTTTATGGATTCCTTCCCTCATAAAGTTTACACATAGAGACTAATGTGTGATAATGACCAATTAAGTATCACCACACTCATTAACTACAATATGCTCCCCTGCTTTAGAACGAAAATAATTTAATAGGTTGCAATTTGTAGCCCTTGTGATTCAAGATCATAGGCACTCCCTTAACCCCATGCTGGCTGCATGCTATCTAAACACGTTGGGTGGCAGGCCTTTCTGAGCGGACCCGCCAGCATCTGTTGGGTTCTAATATGCTCAACATCGATGGTTTGATCCTGAATCTTCTCCTTAACAATATAACACTTATTGTCAATATACTTGGCAGCGTCACTTGACTTATTATTATAGGAGAAAAATATCGTTGGCTAATTATCATAAATTCTGAGTCGTCTTTTATTCTATCAAACAATCTTAATCCAGGTACGAATTTCTTCATCAATATCACTTGTCCAGTTGCCTCATATGTAGGTACAAACTCATTATGCATTATCGACATTGCTCTCGCTGTCTATTTGCAACTCTTCCAAAAATAGCTCCCCCAGAGTGTGTAAATACATACCCTAAAGTGGACTTCAGTGTATCTCTACAACCTCCCCAATCAGCATCTGCATAGCCAAGGATTTGTAAGGAACTAGATTTTCTGTATGTTAGCATGAGACATTTAGTACCTTGCAGGTACCTTAGAGCCTTCTTGACTGCTTTCCAGTGATCTATGCCCATATTTTTCTAATATCCTCCAACCATCCCAGTGGTAAATGCTAAGTTAGGGCGAGTACATACTTGAGCGTACATAATAATTCTTATAGCTAAAGCATACGGTACTGACTTCATCTTGTTTTTCGCATACTGATTCTTGGGGTACTCATAAACCCTAAACTTACCACCCTTGACTATTGGTGCAGGCGAGGCCTTACACCGAATCATATTATACCTCTTTAGTATGTTTCCTATGTATGACTACTGTGAGAGTCCTAATACTCTCTTTTGTCTATCTCTGTGAATTTCTATGCCTAGAACATAAGAGGCTTCTCCCATGTTTTCATATAAATTTCGAGGAAATAAATCTCTTTATTTCCACCAATAGATATTTATCACTACTAGCCAAAAGTATGTCATCGACATACAGAACAAGGAAGATAGTTTTCTTTCTTAAACTTTGCATAAATGCAATTATCTTCCTTATTTTTCTCAAAAATCAAACTTTCTGACAGTCCGATCAAACTTGAGATACCACTGTCTAGAGGCTTACTTTAATCCATAAATGGACCTCCTTAAGTGACATCCCATATGTTCTTTACCCCACACGACAAAACCATTTGGTTGTGCCATGAACATGTTTTCTACTAACTCTCCATTTAGGAATGTTGTCTTTACATCCATCTGATGGAGTTCCAGATCAAAATGGGCCACTAATGCTATAATGATCCAGAATGAATCTTTCATTGAGACAAGTGAGAACATTTCATGGTAGTCAATGCCTTCTCTTTGTGTGAACCCATTGACCACAAGTCTAGCCTTATATCTTTCTACATTCCCTTTGGAGTCACACTTGGTCTTGTAGACCCACTTATAGCCTACTATTGTGGCTCCTTGGGGAACAATCTCTAAGTCCCAAACTTTGTTCACTCTCATAGATTCTAATTCATCTTCCACGACTGAAACCCATTTGGATGAATTTCACTTCTCATTGCTTCTTCATATGTAGTGGAATGACCTTCTGCATCAATGTCCTCACGCATATAAATCTCATCACTTTCTATGTCTACGCTTGTGTAAACATCATAGTCACTAGAAATCGTAGATTGTCTGGACCTTTGAGACCTTTTTAGACTTGTTCTGGTCTTGTTATGGTTCATTCTAGGGCTCTTACAATGGTGCGTCACTTGGCGCAATACTATCACTGTCTTCTGAACTCTCTTATGCAACTAGCTCAGAAGGGCCAGGCTACAGAGAAGGTGAAGCATCTTGCTTTGTAGTAGTTGCACTAGATGATGCAACATTTGTTGCAGGAGTTTCACTTTTAGTTAGTACAACTATTGGTGGAACCTTAGAACGTATCGAGAAGTATGCTTCTTCAACCATTAGAATCGGGACATGTGTCCTCTTTTTCTGAAGGTCAACCTCTTTGAGTACCTTACTCCCCTTGATCATGTCATCCTCTAGGAATATATGATGTCTAGTTTCTATAAACTTAGTTTGTCTACCTGGACAGTAGAATCTATAACACTTCAATCTCTCTGGGTAGCCAATAAAAATGGCAGCTAGTGGTTCTCTCATCTAGCTTTCCCTGTCCAGGATTAAATATTCTAGCTTCTTCTAGACAACCCCATATTTGGAGATAATTGAGCATGGACTTTCTGCTAGTCCACAACTCATTTAAAGTTTTGGGTACTATTTTACTAGGGACTCTGTTGAGTATATGGATAGCGTTTTTAAAGCCTCCATCCACAGACCCAATGGCAAGCTGGAGTAGCTTAGCATACTCCTTATCATGTCCATTAGTGTTCTATTTCGCCTTTCGGCTCTCATTCTTTACTATTCCTAATTTAGAATATAGGATTGGAAGTTAGGTTGCATAACTCCTTTTGCGGTAGAGATAACAACACTTAGACAAAACCTAGTTTGCACCTTGTTGCTTAGCTATTTGTATAGGCTTTGTTTAGGAGAATTATTTGTGGCCTAGATTAGCGAGCTTTTTAGAAGTCCTAATTCAACCCCCTCTTAGGTGTCTGTAGTCCTTTCATAGCCAAAATTTAGGTTGTTACAAAGAGGAATGTCCACGTATATGTTTCTAGAAGCAATGTGTCGGTGTTTTGACCCAAGGATCCTACCGACTAGTGAATTAGTGTTGTGTGCCTACGCCGAGATGGGTTATGCAAGGTGACACAAGTCTTTATCCTGGTTTGGGCAAGAGAAGGACCTACTTCCAGCAGAGGGAGGATAAGACTTATATTACTTGCACCTAAGTGCTTGTAGTAGGGAATACAAGCCGGTCGGGAGAGGGAAGAGATCCCAAGTCCATAGGTTTGATTGAGGCAAGTGCCAATATCAACATGGAGGTGAAAACCGTGAAGTCTTCCTCCTTCTGCCTAAAGTCCTAGACTCCTCTATTTATATCCTCAAGGAGAGCTACCAGGAGCGCTGGGTCTTCTCGCATATGGGAGTGGAAGTGCGTCCGAGCCCCTATAGCTAGCATAGTCATCGGCATGGTCCCTGTACTTCTTGTTGACTTGAGCCGAGAAGGGGATGTCTGGTTCCTGTATTTGCATCTTTGACCATGCAGAGAGCCGAGGCCAGGGTCTGGGGCTCGGTTGCGTGCTCGAGCCTGCCTGGTGATCACGTTGTCCCAGTCGTAGTGGTTGAAGCAGTGATAAGTATGGCAAAAAGCTTTTGGCAATCCGTAGAGTATCCGATGTCAGCTCTGCAGCTTCTGGTGATGTTAGGCGTCCTTTTGTCGATGCTATCAAGGCCGAAGCCACGCTCGGGTGAGGAAAAAGTCTTCTCGAGGCCATGGTCGAGCCTGCCCTGGGGCCTACGGTCGTGTAGGGAACAGTTGAAGGAGTGTCCTTTTGCGGTATTCAAGTGTGTCACACCTGGGTTTTAGGGACCCGAGCGTGAGATAATCACCAAGTGTGCTAGGAACAAGTCCTACACATATGATGACTCATGGTATAGAAACAAATGTCACAACATTAATATGTAATGGAGTTCTATACAAAATAGTTAAATAATTACATCATATGAAGACAACGATCCAGCAACCCAAAGTTGACTAGGAGATGATGGCCTAGACCACTCACGAACTCATCACAGCATCCTTCACGCGCCTCATCTTGTGGTACCTGTTCTTGACCTGGGGGGATGTGAGTACAACAAAGGTGAGCTCACATACGTTCATCGCTCAACAAGTTGTGGGGAATAATGTGCATAAACTCATCAAAGGTGGGAGCTCATGTGAAGTGTAAGGCTTACCAAAGAGGATGGTTAAAGCTGAGCATTGCTTTTAAAGTTGGTCAAAATTTTCTTAGCAGTTAGTAGGTATAAGTGGATACCAACCCAATTAAATAAGAGATCAAGATTAATAAAAATACCCACAATGCAATGAAAATGACAAATTGAGTTTAATTCCATAAGTTAATCATGTGAGGGTCCGAGCCGCTCATGAACGTGAGAACGACTGACATACCAGTTTTACCATCTACAGAGGTTGTGCATCTTTACCCACAAGTTGTGTTATCCATTTGCCACAGAGTTGATCAGACCCCATACACCTCTACCAAGGAAGCGAGGCAGGATACCACTACGAGGCCTTTATAAAGTTCCACTAGCTTCAGAAAACCCGCTACAGTTTCTAGGAAGCGCAGTATAAGAATCCCTCGTCTGAAAAGCCATCGCAGCAAAATCAGCCCGAGAACCTCCCTATACTGACCACTCCCCTACTTCCCTTGCCCCTTTCGGGTAAGGTAGTCCTCCACTAGCTTTCCTAATTAGTCAGCCAAGGGCGTCCCATACCACCCTTGTGGAAGCATAGTTTTCCCGGGTGGTTCTCCATGTTCCATTTAACAATATGATCTTATCATGAACAACAATTAAACAACAACATAATTGGAACATGATCATAATGAAACATTAGTTTCCTAAAACCAGGTAGAGCAATAGCAAATCTACCCAATAATCCATCTGTTTGCAAGGTGGGGGATAAACAATGCTAGGGTAACCTATTAGGTCCCATCAAAATAATCTGAGCATGTCACAGTGATTAACAACGAACATTATTAGGTAAAAAGGAGTGATCAAGGGCACAACTTGCCTGGGACTTGAGATTCCAGGTACCAGGATGATCTTCGGATTCTCATGACCTCACTACTATTCGTAGCAACACAAACAAACATGGTATAAGCAAAATTAACATCACACCAAACATAAGCACAAGCTTCATAATAATAATGTACGCGTCGCTACGAGATCGTGGGTTCGAGAACCACTATATTCGGAGTTACGGTTAAAGTGTAATGATTTTATGAAGATTTGCGTGATTAAATATTAAACTATATTATAAATTTGGTTAATATACATCATATAAGAAATTATACTCTAAAAAATTAATTTAACTTTAATCCAGATTATAACTTGTTTTAGAAATCATATTATAGTTAAATTATAATTATAGACATGTCAACCCTGATTAGTAAAATAAATCTACCACTAAAAGGGTAAACAAATATTTAATTATAAAAAGTATGTGATATGGTACAAATAACGTTGCTATTGCGTAGGCAATTTCTAATCTCAGCCACAGCCCATAAAATCAACGGTCCACGGAGCTCCCACCCATGGAGACGCCGACGACGGCGGTAATCTCCACCCACGGCGGTGCCATGGCCGGAGACCCCCAATCCGTGTATCCGGGCTCTAATATCTAATCCGAACAGTGCTACACCACGCCCAAGAAAGGACAAGCTAGTGGGTGGGCTTATTACCTTGGTTTAGGGTGGATGCGACTCTGCCCACGCGGTGGCGCAACTTCACGGCAAGTCTTCAACCACGATGACGAATTCCGCGCTCCACTCTCCGTCACGAGTCCGGCCGAGCCAGGGTCGTGTCTTTATGAGTGTCCACGGGTGCCCAGGTGCTTCTTCCCAGACCGATCGTGGGCACACTGCGAATTGAACCCGCGGCGGCTTGCTTCCCCTCAGAAATCCGGCGATGGGGCCTCCCTTCCTTTCGGTGATTCTGCGGCTTCGATGGTAGTCCAGGGCCACGGGCGCTTCCCTTTTATGCGCCGCGAACCAGGGTGGCCATCTCCCCTCCGGACTGCAGGGGATCCAATCCCCACGGATTTCTCCGTCTGTTGCGCGCGCGTCAGGTAGGAGGAGCACCCGTGGAGCTTGGCCCACAAGTCAGCCACAACTTTAGGTCCATACTTTGTCTCAACCCGAGAGCATGCCGCGCAGGGAAGGGAGTATGTCACACGGGGCCCACTCCGCAATGAGTGGAAAAAGGGACGCAAGCGAGGAGACTGACGAGGCAGCCTCACCTTAGAAGGGCGCGCGCGTAGTAGAAGTGGCTGGCCGCGGCAGCAGCTGACCCGTGGGGCCCGGATGTCGGCACACATAGTGGGGGTGCACGGGATGGACGGCGAACTGGGTTTTAGTGGACCGAAAACGAGGTAGTCGGCCCAACTATGCCCTTTTTCCTTTTTCTTTTATCATTTCTATTTCAAATTTCAGATATCCAAATCAAATTCAAATCCCTGTTTAAATTTTCAGATTTCAACTTTCAAATATAATTCTAATGTAAAGCTAAATCCTATTTCCATTATTATTTTTTCTTCTCCCTATTATTTAATTATAAATGGCTTTATTAAGATTTCCTTTCTCATTTTTTGATTTATATTTCATTTATAAGTTGAGGTCAAATTTAAATTATGATTCTTTATTTCAATAAAATGTACCACCATAAATTTATAAGTATGGGATGCCCATTCCCCTATTCAGTTATTGGTCACATGACTATTTTAATGCCATTATCCGATTATAAAAAGAAAAGGGACTACTAAATCTTAAAAAGTTTCCAAAAGTGCCCAAACTTCGAACATAATTATAGTTATTTATTTATATCTTTATTTTATTATTATATTTTTTGATCCAAATTTTTGGGCTTTACAATGTGGGGGGCAGTTGGCCGAGGCTAAGCTCGGGCGAGCCAGTGTTTGCTCTGAGGCTGAGGCCGGCTTTGGGCGAGGCGGAGTTTCTTTCTGAGGGTCGGACCATGCTCTGTCGTACGCACGTCCCATCCGGAGTTATTTGAACCTAGAAGACGGTGTGGGGGAGCAGTAGCCATTATTTCTGGGCATGCGTCATCGTAGTCGGAAAGTGGACATGACTATGGTCCTGTTGCTCCTGTTTGACTCTAGTGTCACGTGGGGTAGGTAATTGCATTGAATGCTCACGTCTCCGCGGTTCCTGCGACCTTTGACTGACGCTGGGCTCAAGGTTGTCCTCCTTCCCAAGGCGGGCTTGGGCGAGGCGGAGATAGCGGTTCCGTGGCGAGGGGACCTCGGGCGGGACGTGGATTTCCCCGAGTGCTTCCCTCGCTCGAGGGCAAGCTCGAGCGAGGCGGATTTTTGAGCAACCACCAAGTGGGGCCTCGGGCGAATCGTGGCTCATACTTTCTTGACCTCGGGAATGTGTCTTATGGTAGTTAAGGGGTTAAGCGCGTTTAGGGGCGTAATCTAGGCACCCCTAATAACAATACCCAACACAATGTTTGTTAGCGTGTCCATCTTCAGCAAAGCTATCAATAAAGGTACACAGGACCATCTGTTGGTCACTTGTTTTCAATTGATGTATAGAATCAAAAACAAGGCAACACAATATTAAAATGTAGAAGCCTTTGTCCTTGTAGTGTTATCTCTTTGGGATGACACTTCGAGGACGAAGGTTGAATGCAATTGAAAGGAAAGCACAGGGTGTGACGAAGTGAGATATGAAAACTCATCTCATATGCCTTAGTATCTTATTTCTCTTCTCATACATTACAAGTTTACAATCATACCTTCGGTTTCTTGATGCAAGATAGCGTGAAGGGGTTTTGGAGGCTGAGCTATGCGAAGCTATAGCACCTAGCTCAAGGTACTTTATGCAGGGTATTGTTCATTTATTTGTAGGGGATATGAACCAACCTATTACGGATTTACATTAATACCCTTCCATTTTTACATAAGTCATTTACAAACAGCATCGGGGCACAACAGTGTACTTTTCTTCGTTCCAGACTCCACGAGTCCCAACCTTCATCACTCAGTTGCTTCTTCCTTTCGGCTTTTGGCCGAACCTGCTATCTTCGGCCACTGTCTTTGACAATTGCATATTGATGAAGTGTTTTTGTATGTCGCTCTCTGTCGAAGCCTGACTTCATACTCCTATAAGAACATTCCTGAAATGCACTTGTTCATCGCCGAAGCCAGATATTAGACAAATAACCTTTGAGATTCAAGCGATCTTCGGCAAAACCTTGCACCCTTAAGAAACTGTATTACATAACAAAACAAAGGACCTTCAGCAATATAGGCCCCCAACACCATCCAATTTATGGAACCAAAACTAGAATCGATAGCATCCGTAGAATGAACAACATATTAGTACCACTAGTAGAATGGTACCATAGTCCACACAAAAAGAATCCTAACAGTACTCCTATTTATGTTGCGATATGTTTTGAGTAACTTATTGGTAGAATCTAGAAAAGTTATCTATTAAATAAGTTGTAGATTATTTTATAATATCTCCATACATATAAATAACACCTTGATCCAAGGGTGGACATTTCTTGTAAGTGTGTTTATGGGGGGCAATTGACCCATAGGGGATCGACCGACCTAGCTATGTGCTCCCACAAGCTCTAATGTCCTCCATTATTGTCTCTATACTATAATAAGGACATCAATTAGTGGATCTAAGTTATTTGTATAAAAAACCCATTACTACCTTGCACAATTCCTTTCAAAAGGGACACTTCATTGATGGTTTTGACTATAAAAACCATGACAAAAATACTGCCAACGTAGGCAGGTGTCCTTCATGTCATCGGTAGCAAGGGGGGCAATGGAACCGTCACTTGAAGGATAGGGGACACATGCAAACATCAAATGGGGTTATTGTGAATAGGGATAAAAACAAATACTTATTCATATACCATTTTTTGGTCTTTTTTCTTTGATTGTGAATAAAAAGGATATGAGAATCGGCTATGCAAATTCATATCCTTATTTCTGGCATTTAACTTGTAAATATCCATAAAGGCAAACATCAAATTTATCATATATCTTCTCAAATGTTAAATCTAAAATTCGGATACAAATACAATTTTTTTCATCTTTTTTGTTGTAGGGAGCAAATAAAGTATAAAACAATTATATAAAATTTTATTCTTATTTATAATAATATGCTTGATAATATAAGAAAATATTAGCATCAAAGTTCATATATATCTATTTTAAAATATTAAATTTGTACTAACTATTTGGGTATGTGAGGTGAGAGGATGTTTGGTTGGGAAGAAAGACTGAGGTTGGAGCCTTGGACTAGGGATGGCAATGGGTACCTAAAACCTAATACACGATTGGTAAAACCCTATTAGGGCATGGGTATGGTGAATTTTGATACCCATGGGTATTTTATTGGGTCATTTGTTATACCCATCAGGTATGGTGGGCATGGGTATGTTCTCTCTTGCCCCATACCCGCTACCGGATAGGAAACCCGCTAGCATATGACATGTGGGTTCGGATTAAGGAACTTGTATGGTGTTGCCATTTAATGCTAAATGTTGTTGACCTTGTGATAAATTTATGTTGGATTCGATGATTTTGTCATGCTAGCACAAAGATAATATGTTATTTTAGCATCTTTCAATATTGAAGAGGTATGGAGTTTCAAAATTTTGTATTCGACACTTACTTTTGCGATTCAAATGATCATATCTGCTGTAATGTTAGTGGGTATGGGTACCCGATGGATACTCGCTACCCATGATGGTATGGGTATGGCATAATTTTGTACCCATGATGGGTAGTGGCCTAGTGGGTATGGGTATGGGGCATTTTTCACTAGTGGGTATGGGTATGGCTTTGTGTGCCCATTGGGTACCTTACCCATTGCCATCCCTACCTTGGAAAGAGGTCCAAGAGATGGAGGAACCAGTGGGAAGCATATATGGTGGGAGCGACAGAGGGAGATGTGTGTTGCTCAGTGAGAAGGTGGGGGAGGAGTCATTGGTGGCTGAGATTGAGATTGGGAGGACGTGTCAGTTTCTAAGGTAGGAGAGTGGATAAATGGGATTGGGCCTAAATTTCTATATGCATGATTTTAAGGGGTACAACTCTAAAACACTCCTCAATTTTAGAGACAGGCATCTTTAGGGTCCACATCTGTTAATTGATTTTTGAATATGGTGGGTTGTCACCTATCATTTGTCACACCCAGTTCTGGGGGCAAAACCGAATGCATAGCATATGTGTGCCAGGATCCCTTTTCCATACATATGTTGACGTCACAAGTGTAATATATCAAAAGACAATGCAATAAAGGCATAAAGAGAGTAGAGTAACTTTATTACATCATCTGGATCATAGTATCTTAAACAAGTTTCATTATCAAAGTACGACGAAATTAAACATGAACACTCTTCCACAGGAAGGTGACTAGTGCATCGTTAGACTCAAAATTCATCAATGTCATCTGCGAAGTCTTCGTCATCACCCTCTAATCAAAATATTAGCAAGGGTGAGCTCACTTATGGTCGGGGCTCAACAAGTGGGGGAAATAATGCAAAGTTAACAAGGTAGGCTATGGATAAGCGGTAAGCATTTTAGTTGGTCAATATTTTATTAGCAACACATGTCTTACTAATAAGTGTGTCCCAAATATCCCAATTAATCAAAGGCATAAAATTATATCTCAAAACACTTAAGTGAAATCACTTAAGCAAACCACTGGTGGATCATCGGATCACGATTTATTTTCCATCTTTAAGTTCAATTATCATGTGAGTGTCCAGGTTGCTCTTAACTGTGAGCACGACTAACATATCAGGTTTACACTCTGTAGAGGTGGTACAACTTTACCCACAAGTCGTGTATCCCCTTTAGCCTAGGTTGATCGGACCCATAAACACTTCCTAGGTGAATGGCTAGGGATCCACTATGAGGCTTTCACAAAATATCCTTAGTACAAAGCCACCTGCTAAGGTTTCCACGTCAGTATTGATGGCCCACTGGGTGAGGTAACTTAGCAAAGATTACCACCCCATGTTAACATGAGCTGCCACAAACCACTGCCGCCCCCTCTTGCCCATCGTTCAGGGAGGGTTGCTATGCACTAAGTCTATAGAGCTAATTACCAAAGCCAGAGCCATTATAGCACTCGTGGTTGCACTGTTATCCTGGGTGGTCACTCCATGTTCCATTTAATACAAAATGTTCTTGTTTAACCATTGGGTTAACATCATAAATAAAACTTCATTTCTGGAACATAGTATCATTAAAAGAGTGACATCATATTTATCAAGTTGAGCACTAGCAAAAATTGCTAAGCATAGTATTTATCCCAGGGTAATCAAGGAATAAGGTTGGTAATTCTACGAAATTCTATTTAGGCAAATCCCATCAAATTATGCAATATCCGAAAAGTAAACATTGTTATATGCATTATTTGGGTACAAATAGAAATACAGAGGGAGAATCCACTTGCCTTGTTCGAACGTGTCCTGTGGGTTGTCCTCGAACGTGTTCGGTTCGTCTACCCCACATTCAACTTCTAATCATCGATTTGCATATCGTACATACAAAAGAATACATACGCTAAATAAATAAACATACACCATTACATGAGTAACATTCACCATTACATAAACATTCACATACCACGCAACGATACTTGTAAATAAGGTCTAAATCATAACTATTTTATTAGCCCACTATATTTTCCACTTTGAGTTATCATTAGTGAAAATATGAGCAGGTGACTACGAAGCTAGTTTATCTAATATAACACGGATAAAATGACTTATCAAGCTTTATGGAAAATAATTATTAACTAATAATAATCCTTTGGGTTTTACCCTTTCCTTTCTAAACAGAAATTATACGCATTACTAAAATGTTTATTTATAAATCACATAACATGAATATTCTAAGAATTAATGTAAATTACTAATTTTGTACTTTAGTACCATAATCATAGTTATTCTGACATAAATAGATATTTTACTAATTCTAAGGAATTAAGTGCTATACGTATGAACACATTTATCATGACTAGTCAAAATCTAAATTTTAACATGACCAAGAAGATGGGTCCTAGTACCTCTTTCTTGTTCTTATATTAGTAAAACTTATACTTAAACCACTACTAACTTAATACCGTTTTATTCGCTAAAATGAGAAGTTAGTCACAAACGTTTCTAGTACTTAATCACAAAATCAAAGAATCGTGACATAACCTACTTATGTTTCGAATTATAAAAATAATATCCATATCCAAAATACTATTATTGGGGTTGGTTCACAATTACACGTATACTTCGAGGAGTAGCACGAAAGATTTTTGGACTTCTTTTACATACATTTGTACTGCAAAAAATACAGGAATAATTTACAGAAAATCGGAGGGCCAAAATGAAAAATGGCTTTCTTCAACCTTGAGCTCGTGCTCGTGTGTAGGGAAGAGCTCGGCAAGGGGCGGGTCGGCCAAGCAAGGGAGCAGGACAGGGGGGTCTCAACATTGGGTGGGGCTCCAGCGTGGACGCGGGCGACGAGACGTGGACGACGAGGCTCTAGCGCGGTGGCGAGGCACGGTGCGGCGGCGGCTACCTGGCGAGCTCTACGAAGCTAGTTTATCTAATATAACGCAGATAAAATGACTTATCAAACTTTACGAAAAATAATTATCTTTATGACTAATAATACTCCTTTGGGTTTTATCCTTTCCTTTCTAAACAGAAATTATATGCATTACTAAAATGTTTATTTATAAATCACATAACATGAATATTCTAAGAATTAATGTAAATTACTAATTTTGGACTTTAGTACCATAATCATAGATATTTTGACATAAATAGATATTTTACTAATTCTAAGTAATTAAGTGCTATACATATGAACACATTTATCATGACTAATAAAAATCTAAATTTTAACATGACCAAGATGGGGCCTAGTACCTCTTTCTTTTTCATATAATAGTAAAATTTATACCTAAACCACTACTAACTTAATACCGCTTTATGCGCTAAAATGAGAAGTTAGTCACACACATTTGTAGTACTTAATCACAAAATCAAAGAATCGTGAAATAACCTACATATGTTTCGAATTATAAAAATAATATCCATATTTAAAATACTATTACCGGGATTGGTTCACAATTACACGTATACTTCGGGGAGTAGCACGAAAGATTTTTGGACTTCTTTTACATACATTTGTACTGCAGAAAATACAAGAATAATTTACAGAAAATCGGAGCGCCAAAATGAAAAATGGCTTTCTTCTACCTTGAGCTCATGCTCGTGTGTAGGGAAGAGCTCGGCAAGGGGGGTCGGCCGAGCAAGGGAGCGGGACAGGGGGGTCTCGGTGTCACGCGGGGCTCTGGCGTGGACGCTGGCGATGAGACGCGGATGGCGAGGCTCCGGCGCGGTGCCGAGGAACGACGCGGCGGTAGTTACCCGGCGAGCTCAACATGGCAGGGGAGGGAGAGGAGAGGGAGATCTTGAGCGAGGGGAGGGGAGAGAGAGGCCCGGTATGCCATTTTATAGGGGAAGAGGGGAATGGGAGTGGGCGCCGAGGAGGGAAAACGGTTGGCCATCACCACGCCATTTATGGCCATCAATGGTGGTTTCCATTATGGGGAGGAAATGGGGAGGGAGAAGGAGGAGGTGACAGCCGTTTCGGGTGCAGGAGAAGCCAAGGGGACGCGGGCCAGTACGGCCAGAGGCGCGGGGTCAGCGTCCGGGCGGGTGAGGAAGACGGGGCCACGGTGGGCGGGCCCCACCTGCAAGAGAGATAGAGGGAGGAGATGGGGTAGGTGGCGGTCGGTTTGGTCCTAATTGGCCAAATTGGCCAATACGTCTAGGGTTTCAAAATCTCTTTTTTTCATTTTTTTTCTTGTCCACTAAAAATATAAAAAAATATGTTTTTAAATATCTCTAAAAATCTTAAAAATATCCAAAATTATTTATGACTAAAATATTTATTTTTGGGCCAATATTTTTATATTAATTAATTGGATTTTCAATATAAAAGAAATTCTACGAAACAACCATAAATCAAATATGAGCAAACAAAAATTATTCTAAAGGCAAATAAAATCAAACACTTGAATAAAAATTCTTTACTATTATTGCTACTAATATTCTAAATATATTATTTTTAGTTGATGGTTTTGAGGTGTTACAAACCTACCCCCTTAAAAGAATCTCGTCCTCGAGATTAAGGAACTTCTGAGAATAACTAGGGAAATTATGTTCTGAGTTTATCTTCTCTTTCCCAAGTGGCCTCATCTTCCAAATGATGACTCCACTGAACTTTACACATGTTGATAACTTTACTCCGAGTAATTCTGCAAGATGTTTCCAAAATTCTGATAGGGTACTCCGAATAAGTCAAATTCTCATTAACATTGAGTTCTTCCATAGGTAATTGTTCCTCTGGTACTCTTAAGCACTTCTTAAGTTGTGACACATGAAATACATCATGCACCTTCGATAAACTATCGGGTAGCTCTAACTGATACGCTACTTCACCTTTTCTTTCCAAAATTTTTAACGGGCCAATGTAGCGAGGAGATAGTTTACCCTTAACCTTAAATCTTTTCATTCCTCTCATTGGTGAAACTTTAAGGTTTATGAAGTCTCCAACTTCAAAGATCAACTCTCTTCTATTGTCAGCAAAGCTTTTCTGTCTCGACTGTGCTATTTTCAAATTCTCTCTAACAATCTGTACTTGCTTTTCTGCTTCTTGGAGAATTTATGGACCAAATACTTGACTTTCTCCGGTCTAATTCCAATAAAGTGGTGTTCTACATTTTCGTCCATGAAGTGCTTCAAACGGTGCCATTTTTAGACTTGCCTGGTAACTATTGTTGTACGAAAATTCTGCATAAGGCAAACTCTTATCCCAACTTCTACCATGCTTTAAAGCGCAAGCTCTTTACATATCTTCCAACATTTGGTTTGTTCTTTCTGTTTGCCCATCCGTTTGCGGATGATAAGCTGAGCTGAAGTTTAGTTTGGTATTCATGGACACATGTAGTCTTTTCCAAAAGCGTGAGGTAAATTGGGTTCCTCGATCTGATACAATCTTCTTTGGTACTCCATGAAGACAAACAATCCTTGACATGTATAACCCTGCTAACTGGGCTCCTGAGTAGGTTGTCTTCACAGGTATAAAGTGTGCCACTTTAGTCAACCCATCCACTATATTGAATCATAGCCATCCAGAGTACGGGGTAGTCCAACTATGAAATCCATATTGATTTCTTCCCATTTCCATTCCGGTACTTTTAGAGGTTGTAGCAATCCTGTTGGTCTTTGGTGCTCGGCTTTAACTCGTTGACACACATCACATATTGCAACATGAGTAGCCACATCTCTTTTCAAACCGTACCACCAATACTTTTATTTTAGGTCCTGGTACATCTTTGTACTTCTAGGGTGAATAGAATAAGACGAATCATGAGCTTTTCTTAAAATAAGTTGGCGTAGGTGCTCTATTTCTGGTACACAGATTCTCTTTTTAAATCATACTGTGCCTTGTTCATCTTCTATAAAATCTGGGGCTTTACCCAAACTAATCAGAGTTTTAATTTCCTTAATTTTCTCATCAGATTCCTATCCTTTACGAATCTCTTGTTCCAAAGTAGATTCCACTTCCATAACTGTTGCTTCCATATTATTGAGCATACCAAGGTTGAGTTGTTCCATTTCCCAGCACAATTCCTGTGACATCAAATGAGTAGTGATGATGTTCACTTGACCTTTATGGCTCAAAGCATCTGCCACTACATTTGCTTTTCCTGGGTGATGTTGTATTTCCAAATCATAGTCTTTGATTAAATCAAGCCATATTCTCTGTCTTAGGTTGAGTTCTTTCTGCGTGAAGATATATTTTAAGCTTTTGTGATCCGTGAAGATTTTACACTTGTTTCCAATCATGTAGTGCCTCCAAATCTTCAAAGCGTGCACTACGACAGCCAATTCTAGATCATGCGTAGGATAATTCTTTTCATGCTTCCTCAACTGCCTTGAGGCATAGACAATTACTTTTCCTTCTTGCATTAACACACATCCATGTCCTAGATGTGATGCATCACAATACACATCAAATCATTTGTGAATATCAGGCATAATTAACACTAGTGCAGTTGTTAGCCTTTACTTTAATTCCTCGAAACATTTCTGACATGCTTCATCCCACTTACACTCTTTACCTTTCTCCAGTAGTGAAGTAAGGGGTTTCACTATTTTGGAGAAGCCTTCAATATATCTTTTGTAATATCCTGCTAATCCAAGAAAAATCCTGATCTTGGACACATTTGTGGGTTGTTTCCAATTTAGTATTTCACTTATTTTACCGGGGTCTACCTTGATTCCTCCTTTGGTGATAATATGGCCTAGGAAAGTGACTTCCTTCAACCAAAAATCACACTTTGAAAATTTCGCATACAACTGATTGTCTCAAAGTTTTTGTAGAACTAATCTCAGATGATCTTCATGTGCTTCTTCACTCTGAGAGTATACCAGTATGTCGTTGATGAATACCACAACAAACTGGTCAAGGTATTCCATGAATACTTTATTCATCAAGTTCATAAAGTAAATTGGTGCATTAGTCAGTCCAAAAGACATGACTAAAAACTCATAAAGTCCATATCTTGTAGTGAAGGTCGTTTTAGGTATATCTTCGGTTCGAATCTTCAACTGATGATAGCATGATCTTAGATCTATTTTTGAGAATACTTTAGCTCCACTCATCTGATCAATCAGATCTTCAATCCGAGGTAACGGGTATTTGTTCTTAATTGTTACTTCGTTCAAGCTTCTATAGTCGACACACATTCTCCTTCAACCATATTTCTTATTCACAAATAGAACTGGGGCTCCCCATGGAGATGAACTGGGGCGAATAAAACTTTTTTCTAGTAATTCTTCTATTTGTTTCTTCAGTTCAATTAAATCTTTGACATCCATTCGGTAATCTCTTTTTGAAATTGGTGCGGTTTCGGGTAATAGTTCAATAGAAAACTCTATATCACGATCAGGTGGCATACCTGGTAATTCTTCTGGAAATACGTCTGGGTATTCACACACTATTCTGATGTGTCCAAAGATTTCTCCTCCAATTGATTTACCATTGCTTCTGATGTTGCTGGCATACTAACATTGACTTCAATTCTTTCTCCTTGCGGACTGGTTAATGTAACCATCCTCTTAGCACAGGATATTACTCCACCATACTTGGTTAAGTAGTCTATTTCAAGTATCACATTGATTCCGCTCGATTCCAAAATTATCAACTCCACTAGAAAGCTTAGGCATATATTTTCAATCTTAGTATGAGGGCATGAGTGAGTGGCTCTAAGTTCACCTCTTGGTGATCAAATTAATAGTTTCTTCTTCAAGGGATAGTTTAGTATTTTATGCTTTTCCACAAATGACTTTGTTACGAAGGAGTGAGATGCTCCAGAATCAAATAAAACTTATGCAGGTATGGAGTTAATAAGAAACATACCATACACCACGTCGGCATCCTCAGGAATTGATTCTGCTGTCACGTGATTAACTCTTCCCCTCCTTTGGTTCTGCGGAGTCTTGTTCTGTGCATATCCATGAGCAGGTGTATTCTGATCAGCCCTCTGGTTGCTGTTCCTCTGGGGTGTCTGTTGATTGCGCCTTGGGAAGTTGTTAGCATAGTGGCCAAGTTCGCCACACTTGAAACAGCCATTGGGTAGGACTAAAGTAGTTGTGCTGTTGTTTTTGGCCGATGTGTTCACGGCGCTTCCTTGACAATTCTGCTGTTGACCACTAGACCTTTGACCGGTCTAAGTGATGTTCCTCTGTTGGTTCTGATATTGGTTGCTCTCTGACCTTGTTGTCCATAGTGTTGTACTTGGTAGTTGCTTTTCCCACTCTAACTTCTGGAGTGAAACTGAGAACCTTGAGAGTTGTTCTGACGGGTATTCGTGCTAGACTGCCCTTGGAACTTTCTCCTGTGATCAGACAACTCTTTTCTTTTGCTTTCAAGACCAATTGCCTTGTTAAGCAAAGTCTGAAAGTTGGGAAAGTTGTGGCTTTGTAGCTGATAGTTCAAAGGCCCAATCAAGCCTTCCAAGAAACGTCCTTGACGCTTCTCGTCAGTGTCTACTTCTTCTGGGGCGTAGCGTGAAAGCTGGGTGAAACGATCACGGTACTCACTAACGGACATGTTCCCTTGTGTGAGGGAAAGGAACTCCTTCTTCTTGAGCTTCATTATCCCCGAGGGAATATGGTGCTGGCACTTGCTCTCCTGGGCAAGTAGATCCAACGGGAAAGTGGAAAGAGTATTTGAAAAGTTTGTCGTGGGATGGCAAAAGCTTTGTTAATCTGCCCCTGTGAGGGCACTGTACGGGGGTATTTATAGGCACTCGAGTGGCCACCCGTCCCTTGTCAAAGACGTTTATGCCCTCGAGTACCCGGTTTATCCCTAGAATATTCCCACGAGGGGAGGTTATAGACAGTCATTACAGTAAAGGCTATTACAAACGCGGCCCATAATGCACTTATCCTCGCGGGGCCCGTTACCGTGGGCTGAAACCCGCATGGGCCTCCCGGGGCGGTGACGACGTGTGAGACTCTTAGACTTCGACAAAGCCTTCATCTTGAAATAGAGAGGACGAAGGGGGATCGCGCTGGTCTTCATCCAATCGACGCCTTTGACTTGTTTGGGCGTGTTCTGTGGATGTAGTCTTCGTCGGAGTGACGAGGCGACGAAGGCATCAAGCGAAGGGTAGCGTGTTCGCCTTTGCCCCAACATTTGCCCTCCGAGGGACCAGTTCGACTAAGACATCTGGTGCCGAAGACGACGCTAGATGAAGGAGACACTGCCCTCGCTCGAAGTGGTCACGCGGGGGGTTTTGAAATGTGACCGTTGATGGACATGTTAATGTTGGACTGCGTGTTTCCCAAAGCGCCGCGTCCTGTCTATAAAAAGACGGTCACGGCCAGGACTGTTTCTTACCCTTGCGTGCGCCATAGAAACCCTAACTTTTGCAAACCGCTCGCCTGCCCTCCTTGCTCTGCCGCTTCGGAAATCTGGCCCACGTCAAGCAGACCGCACGCCGCTGCCGACGGTACGTAGCAATGTCTTCTTCCTCGTCTGCTGCGAGTGCATCGTCGGCCGATCCATCATCCAAAGATACCTTGAGTGATTTGGTGGCGACGGAGTTGCAACCAGGCCACACCGTGGAGTTCGGCACTTCGAGGATTTCCTCAATCCGCGTGTAGGAGATGCAGCAGCTTGGATACTTTGATGACGGTGTCGGGTGGGTTCCGGGCGCTGAGGAGATCCTGAGCCTGAGGGCGAATTGGTTGTGTTTGAGGCATTTTTCATTGTCGGTCGTCGTCTCCCGGCGCATTGCTTCGTGGCGGAGGTTTTGTGGAGGTTCGAAGTGCAGGTCCACCAGTTGACGCCTAACGTCATGGTTGTGCTGGCGAAGTATGTTTGGGCGGTTGCTTCTTACAGCGGGCAACCGTCTATGGAGGTCTTCGCCAAGAACTATTGCCTACACTGGCAAAAAAGGAAAATAGGAGATAAGATTGCACAATTTGGATCGTGCACCTTTATGCCGAGGACTGGAAAGACTTCGGCGGAAATCGTAAAGATAGTCCGTTGTGCCAGGAACAAGTGGGGCAACTGGTGGGACTTTTGGTTTTATGTTTCTTGTGGGGAAGTCAAAGATCTGCCCAGGCTCCCTCCGGCCATTCTATGCTCTCACTGCTATATGGCGTTCCCTCGATTCGAGGTGGCGGAGGATGATGAGGACGAAGGGGCCCTTTGATACACTACCTGCATGAGTAGCGGGCACGATTTGGTTGAGGAATTTATTGGCTATGGAGTGTGGCCCTTAGCACACGGCTAGGTACTTGGCAAAGTGTGCCCCCGCCGGATGCCGACCCTGGGCGATCAGTTGATGCGAAGTCCAGCCTTCGCTGTGGATTTACGGGGCCAGAACCCAGCCGCGTTTGTGTGCGAAGTGGAGGCTGAGGCTGCAAGGATTGTAGGGTGATATGTGCCAAAGACTGAGACCTTGTAGAGTTGGGATATCCGCGGTTCTAATATTCAATTGAATCATGTTTTTGAGTTGAACCGTCTGCCATATGGTGGCTACCCGGGAGACGACGTTGTCGTAGTTGGCGACCGCCGGGGAAAAAGGGCGGTAGAAGCGGTTGACGAAGGGCCTTCGCGGGGAGCAGTGCCAGCTGCAGCCACTAAGAAGAGGAAACTAGGTACAACAGCTGAGGGGTTGCGGGCTTCCGATCGTTTTGCTGTGGGTTTATTGGGAACTTACGTAGCTCCCAGGGAGAGAATGTCTTCGCTGAAGCTCCGGGAATCTTCCGCGTGAATGCTGAAGGTTACCGGGGGTCGTTGGCCTAGGAATGTTCCAATCCCCCAGGAGGCCGACAAGAACATTCGTACGTCTCGATTAGCTCGTGAGATGAAGATTTTTCCTTACAGGCGGAATGTTGTTGTTGTATCGGCAGTGATGGAAAAAGATCGCCAAGACACGTCGTGGAAACGTCGGGCGTTCACAAGGGTCGAGGACCCGCGCCGCGAGGTCAAGATGGCACGGGGGATCGCGAAGTCTGCCGCCCCCGCCACCAGCAAGCCTCCGCTGGGCACGAAGTCCGCCGCCCCGGCCCCAGCAAGCCGCTCCTTGCCGTGCCTGTACAGGAGCAAAGGCCTCCATCCCCGCCGCGTCCTGCTGAGACAGAGTTGGGTGGGGCCGAGGTCTCCATGGATATTTCTATGGATGACTATCTTGTGGGCAGCGTCGTGATGTTCGACGCCCATACAGGGTGGGGACCTGTTGGTGAGTTTTTTTTGGGATTGGGTGTTTGACGAGACTATGGTGCAGGATCAGAGGCTGGGCAACTGGCTGTTGTCTCGGCGCCGGTGGCGGCTGGGTCGGTCGTCGTGGCAACTAGGGCGAAGGGGTCTGCGCTGGACCCATGGGCCAAGTTTTGCACCAACGGCGAGATCGCTTCAACCGCCGCCGCTAAGGATGTGGCGGGCTCAGTTGCGCAGCAGCTGAAGCATGTAAGTAGTCTTCGGCAGTGTGTTCTTCTTATATGACTTCGAATTTGATGGTGTTTGATGCCAGGCGGCCGCCTTCGCCGAACAGATTACGTCGGGGGCCCTGACCTCGGAGTTTGTTGCCGAAAGGCGACGACTCGAGGGGCGGATTGAGCGCCTCCAGGCGCAGCACATTGAGGTCGTGCGGGACAAGTTGGCCGCGGAGAACAAGAGCCGCAACCTTATGGAGAAGTTGTCGGCTGTGGAGGCCAAAAAAGAGGACCTCGGCCGTCGGCTGGCAGCGGAGAAGGAGGATGCTGACAAGGCCTGCGCGGAGGCCTAGGCTGCACGCGTCGATGCCAAGCTTGCGTGCGCCGAGGCTAACCTTGCTCTCCAACGTGCTGCGGAGGCGGAGGCGAGCCACAGGAGCCTGCGCGGCTATCTGGACAAGGCGGAGGCCTCTACCCGCACAGAGGTCGACCGAGCGCGCGCGTTGCTCGTGGACGCGTACCGGCAGCTTGGTGCGCGTACGACCCCCTTTGATGCGTCCGGTAAGGGGGTGGGCCTTCGCTTTCTCGGATGGTTGCAGGAGGAACTAGAGGTGCTTCCGTCGATCGTGATGGGTCTCATGTCCTTCGCCTCGCTCATCACCTGTGAGGGAGCCGCGAATGCCTTGTCCCGTGAGGGATGCAGGCACTTCGAAGTCTTTGATCGGTCCGTCGAAGACTTCGACAGCGAAATCTTCCAGGTTGAAGACGCGGTGCTAAGGCGGTCCGCTGGGGAGCTTTATGATAGGATGTGGGGCCCTCACGGCCGTGATACTGTCCGGGAAAGGTCTGACCGGGCGATGGAGCAGGTACGGATTGTTATTATTTTATTTTATTTTATTTGTTTTTAAGAATATGTACTTATGTTTGATGCTATTTTTGTAGATGGCGAATGATGAGGAGGTTGACGACTTGGGAGGCCTGGGGAGCATGATGCCTCTAGCGGAGGGTGCGAGGGCGGGGATTGAGGAGCAGCCGGCGCCACCAACTGGTGCTAGCGAAGACGGCCCTGTGGCCACCGCTGCGTTGCCTGAAGACACTTCGGTGGCGACCGCCCCAGCTGCCAAAGACCCTGCAACGTCGGCCGACCCTTCGCAGGTGGCGGGATAGAGTTAGGGGCGTTGGATGTAGGGTTTTATTTTTGTGATACTAAAAATCGGTTGTTGCACAGGTTCCGACATAAGGGCCTGCGCAAGCAACCCCTACTGATGGTACTAATTTTGTGGCAGCCGCGAACGTAGTGCCTGCTAATGATAGTTTGTCTAGTTCTGAATCTGGGTCTTTTTTCATCTGATGGTGGTGAGTTCGAGAGCCTATTTTCATCGACTGAAGAGTCTTCGAATGAAGACTTGGATTATTTTGCCGCGTTAGATGTGGCCGTGGCGGAGACTTCTCCGCGGCTGGAGGTGGGCGAAGCGTTTGATCCCTCGGCTGGGGCGAGGGTCGAACGTTGTCGATGAAAAGTGGTGGCGAAGCATAGCGTTGGCGAGATGTCGCGAAGTGGTAGGCGCCATCGGATGGGGCTGGAGCGAACTCGTCTTCGGGTAGATCGGGGTGGCCAACACGATTTGTTGTCCTCGTCGTTTGGGACGAGTATTGGTGAGGGGGATCTACAGAATTTGTTTGAGGGTGAGGAATTGAAAATGATGTTGTTTAATTATTGGGAGGTGGGCATTATCCCGAAGGCTGAGCCGATGTAGTGTGTGTGATGCCCTCACCTGTCGTGCGGTAGTAAGTGAAAACACTACCCTCCCCCGGCTCGCAATAAAGAGGGAGGGGAGAGCGCGATTGTATTTATTTGTGCGGTGGGTCTAATGGCCCTCCGCTGTGTGTATGTAATCTGTGACTTGTATTGATATGTGTGCTGTTACCCTGCGCTTGCCGGTGTGATGTTGTTGAATGAGATGGGGAATCCATTTGTTGTAACTATCTGGCTGCACCCTTGGGCGACTTTTGCACGGATTTGTCTTGTGGAAAAAACTTCGTATCGTGCGCTTGTTGTGCTTGTCCGGCTGCACCCTTAGGCGACTTTTGCATGGAGTTGTCTTTTAGTAAAAGACTTCGTATCGTGCACTTGTTGTGCTTGTCCGGTTGCACCCTTAGGTGACTTTTGCATGGATTTGTCTTTTGAAAAAGACTTCGTATTGTGCACTTGTTGTGCTTGTTCGGCTGCACCCTTAGGTGACTTTTGCACGAATTTGTCTTTTGAAAAAGACTTCGTATTGTGCACTTGTTGTGCTTGTCCGGTTACACCCTTAGGCGACTTTTGCATGTATTTTGTCGCACGTGAGGGTAGTCTACGCTACCTGTCACAGTGACTTCGAATCAGTCAAATGCCGAAGACCGTCGAAGCGGTCTTTTTCGACATGGTGATACTTGAATATTTTTGTGGGGGCTTTTCACTGCTATATTATATGGCTCCGCCTCGTTAAAAACCTCACCCCCGGGAGGAAAAGAGTGCGGGCCTGAACAACATTGTTTGCAGAATTACAAAGGCGCGTAGGCCCTGAGACTTAAACAAAAAATTTCCGGAGATTATCGATGTTCCAGGAATGCTCTAAGTCTTCGCCAGATGATGTTGCCAGCCTATAAGCACTGGGGGATGCCTTCATGTTGACTATGAATGGACCTTCCCACTTTGGCTCTAGCTTGCCCCGTGACTCTGTCCGGGTGGTTCTTATGAGTACGAGGTCCACTTTGTTGAATTCTCTTGGGATGACTACGTTGTCGTGCCAGGCCTTGGTTTGAACCTAATATTTGTCGAGGGCCTGCAGGGCAAAGATGCGGTCTCCGTCGATGAGGTCTTTGGAAGTTAGTTCGTCGACATCAGGAACGGCTGATTTGTTTGTTCGGGGGACCCATGCTTTAATTCTTGCGGAGTCATGGCCTCAAATCCATACAATAGGCGGAAGGGTGTGAACCCAGTTGCCTGGCACTCTGTCGTGTTGAGGGCCCATACCACTTCAGGTAATTGGTCGGCCCATTTGCCCTTTTGTCGTCAAGAAGCCTTTTCTTGATGGCACTAAAAATCATGCCATTGGCGCGCTCAACAACACCGTTGGATTGTGGGTGGTACACCGAGGCGAAGACATGCTTGGTGCCAATGGAAAAGCAGAAATCCCTGAAGTCTTGGCTATCAAACTGTTTGCCGTTGTCGACTGTGAGTTCGGACGGGACTCCGAAGCGACAGACAATGTTTTGCCAGAAGAATTTTTGAGTGGTCTTCAATGTTATTATGGATACTGCCCTGGCCTCAATCCACTTTGTGAAATATTCGACCGCGGCGAAGGTGAACTTCAGGTTCCCTTGAGCTGTAGGCAGTGGTCCAACGATGTCCAGCCCCCAGCGTTGAAGTGGCCATGTATGGGCGATGAGCTTGGTGAATTGCGAAGGGCTGCCTGAGCGAGGGGAGAACTTTTGGCATGCTTCACATGACCTTGTGACTTGATTAGCAGTACAAATTATTGCGGGCCTATAAAATCCCTGACGAATCACCTTGGCAGCGAGGGCTCTGGGTCCAGAGTGGGAGACGCAAGTTCTGGTGTGGACTTCGCGGAGGATTTTTATCCCTTCGGTTTCAGTTGTGCACTTCAGCATGGGCTGGCTGATCCCCTTTTTGTACAGCTGACCCTCGACTAATGCAAAGTTCCAGCTTCTGTACTTTAGTCATTTGGCCTCATTGTGATCGCTTGGATGGTAGTGGCCTTGCAGGTACAGAGTTATTGGGGCCCACCAGTCTTCGGCCATGATGAGGTTGACGATGCGGTGGCCTTCGGTGTCCTAAGTTATTTGTAGACCATCGGGGTTGCGGACAGCTGGCGTGCCGATGACGTGGTAGAACACGTCGGAGGGCAAGGCCTCGCCCTTGGCCGCTGCTTTGGCCAATGCGTCGGCCTCTTCGTTCTTGGCGCGGTTGACATGTTGTAGGGTGAAACCCTTGAATTGTCTCTCGAGGCTGCGGACGGCTGTGAGATACAACATGAGCGTGGGGTCTTTTGCAGAGTATTCCTTCTCAACCTGGTCGGCGGCTACTTTGGAGTCTGTCCTGATTATGCATGTGGTGACACCGAGTGCTCGTAATTTGCGGAGTCCCAAGATGACAGCTTCATACTCTGCTATATTGTTAGTGCATCTATCGGACTCCAAGGCAAAGCTGAGGTGTGCTGCGTATATGTACTTGATGCCTGTGGGTGATGTGATGATCGCCGCGACGCCTGCCCCAGCATGGAACCACGCGTCGTTGCAGTGGATGGTCCAAACTTTCTCTGAGGACTCTTCTTGTTGCCATGTTGGTCCTGTTCAGTCAACGATGAAGTCTACCAGGACTTGTGATTTAATCGATGTTCTGGGTTTGAAGGTGATGTGGTACCCGGAGAGTTTGGCTGCCCATTTGACGATTCGGATGGATGCCTCCGGGTTCCTTAACAATTCTCCTAGACCCTTGTCCGAAGTGACCCGTACTTTGAATGCCTCAAAGTAATGGTGCAGCTTGCGCGATGCCATGACGACTGCATATGAAATTTTTTCTAGCTCAGTCATGTTGCACTTAGAAGCTGTGAGGACTTCGGAGACATAGTACACTGGGCACTGCCGAGTCATGCCCTCTCTGTCTTGCTCTTGGATTAACGCTGCGCTGACTGCACATGGTGAGGTCGCAATGTACAGAAGAAGAGGCAGCGAAGGGTCGGGACTAGCAAGGGTTGCTAAGTCGGACAGGTGTTGCTTGAGCGACTCGAAGGCCGCCGCCTGCTCTGGTCCCCAAGAGAAGTCTTTTGCACCACGCAATGTCTTGAGGAAGGGTAGACTATGCTCTGTGGATTTGGAGATGAATCTGTTCAAGGCGGCCAATCTGCTTGTCAGTTGCTGGACATCCCTCCCTGACTATGGGGGTGTCATGTTGATGATCGCTTGGATCTTGGTTGGGTTGGCCTCGATCCCTCGGTGCGACACTTGGTAACCAAGTACCTTCCCCTAGCGAACTCCAAAGACACTTCTCGGGGTTGAGCCGAAGTCGTGCATCGCGCATACTAGCGAATGTTTCTACGAGGTCGGCCAGGTGATCCTCTTTGTTTTTGCTCGCGACGACGATGTCGTCTACGTAGGTGAAAATGTTGCGGCCTAATTTACTTTCGAGGACCCTCCTGGTGAGGTGAGAAAAGGTTGACCTAGCATTTTTTAGTCCTTCTGGCATCCTGATAAAGCAGTACATGCCGAACGGTGTGATAAAGCTTGTGCTGGCCTTGTCTTCCTCTTTCATGTAAATCTGGTGGTAACCGGAGAAGCAATCGAGGAGGGACATGACTTCGCATCCTGCTGCGCTATTGACTATTTTGTCGATCCATGGTAGGGGGAAGTTGTCCTGGGACAAGCCTTATTGAGGCTGGTGAAGACTATGCACATGCGCCACTTGCCTCTTTTCTTTTGCACCATGACCACGTTGGCGAGCAATGTAGGATAAGCAATCAGCTCGATGAAGTTGGCCTCCAATAGGCAGTGCACCTCGGCCTTGGCGGCTTCAGTCTTCTCGTCAGACATTTTGCGCAGTCGTTGCTTTTTTGGGCGCACCGAAGGGTCGATGCCCAGGTCGTGCTCTATGATGGTGCGGCTGACCCCGACCAGATCGAGGGCGGACCAAGCGAAGATGTCCTTGTTTCAGGAGAGACAAGAGATGAGTTTTTCCTCGTCTCGCGAGGTCAGGTCTTCGCTTATTACGATCATTTGCTTAGGCGTAGCCGGGTAGAGGGGTACCGCCTTTGTTCCGTCGTTGCTTTGGAAATGTGCCTTTACTTTTTCATCGGTGACTAGGCGGGTCTCTTCAAAACCTCCGCGTTGTGCCGTGAGGCAGTGTATGTTCTGTTGCCTTGGAACGAAGTCCCTTTCAATGTTGCGCGCAGTCTGCTGGTTGCCATAAACTGTGATCACGCCTTGTGGACATGGGATTTTCATGCAGAGGTAGAGTCCATGAATGGCCGCTTCAAACTTGTTGATGGAGCCCCGGCCCATTATGGCGTTGTATGGGTATACCATGTCGACGATGTCGAAAGTGACCTGCTCACTTCGTGCATTGGGTGCTACACCAAATGATAGGGGTAGCTCTATCTTGCCGGCGGGGAAGGTGCCCTTGCCGTTGAAGCCATATAGGGGGTTGTCCGAAGGTTTGAGTAAGTTGTGGCTTATGCCCATGCGATTGAAGGCGTGCAGGAAGATGATATCAGCTTGACTGCCATTGTCGACTAGGACTTTATGTAGATCCTAGCCTGCTACACTGCAGTTGATCACCATGGCGTCGGCGTGAGGGGCGCTGCGCAAATCAACGTCTCTGGCGTCAAAGGTGAGTGGTACATGAGACCACCTTGTTTGTACCACTGGGCCGGTGAAGGCGATGCGGTTCACACTTCGGTAGTGGTCCCTTTTCTGCCACTTCGTTTCGAAGTCCACGCTGGACCCTCCGGTGATCATTTGGATGACTCCGCGATATGGTTGTTCAGCGAAGTCTTCCTACTTGGGTGCTTGGGGTGGTTATGGTGTTGTGGATTTGGGTGATGCGGAGGCGGTGGTGGTAGAACCTGCACTTCTTGACGGTGCTGGTACGCGTGGTTGGGTGGAAGCTGGACTTGCTTGTTGTTGTATGGTTGTTGGTAGTGGTGGTGGTATGTGTGCACGACGACCATCTGGTTGTCGGCTGGCTGTGCTTTGGACATTCTATCCCTGGTGGCCTTTGTTTCTGGACAATCCCTTGTTGGGTGCGCGCAGTCCTCGCCATGAAACAGACAGTAGAATCTGCACGGCTGCTACGTCTGTCCTCGGCCTCTCCCTCTTGTGCCATTGCCGCGGCCTTGGGAGGGTACTCCTGACGGCGAGAAGTTTCTCCGGCTGGGTGCTGATTCGCTATGTTGTGCACCTGTTGGTGACTGCGGCTGTCCTGTCTGGAGTCTGGCTACGAAGGCCTGGTCCAGGTCCTGCTAGACTGTGGAGGGTCCTTAGGCTTCCTTTGAGATTCAACCTTTCGTTGATGCAGATCTTCGGACCTGGCATACTTCTCGAATAGTTGATATAGCTCTTGTAGATTTTTGGGTGGGTCCCTGATGCAGTGACTGTACAGGTTGCTAGCCCGAAGGCCACTGATTGCGTAATGGATCGCGATGTGGTCGTCGACTGATGGCAGTTGCGACTTGAGCGTCAGGAATTTTCTGTAGTACTCGCGAAGGGTTTCCTTCTCTTGCTGCTTGCAGAGGGATAACTCAGCCAAGGCGTCTGTATCAGGTTGGTACCCTTGAAAGTTGACCAGGAACTTGTCGCGGAGTCTGTTCCAGGAGTCAATGGACAGTGGCGGTAACCTGGTGTACCAAGTCAAGGCCGGGCCTTCGAGCGTGATGATGAAAGATTTGTCCATTGTGGCGTCGTCCCCTCCAGACGATGCGACGGCAACCTGGTAGCTCATGATGTATTGTGCCGGGTCAGTACTGCCTTTGTATTTGGGGTAGGTGCCAGCCCTAAAGTTGGCGGGCCAAGGTGAAGCTTGGAGTTGCGGAGCCAAGGGGCTTCGCTCATCGAGGTAGTTGATCCCTTGGAAAGCTGTGGCATGCAGAATGAAGGGGCCGCGCTGTGGTATGAATAGATCTCTAGCTTGGACGCGCTGCTGGAGGGGTAGTCCATGCTGCAGATTGTACTGGCCCTCGTCCTGCATGAGTGTGATTTCTTGCTCTAGCTCCCGAGCTCTCTGCTCCTCGTCTTGTATCATCTGGCACACATTGGCCTGCACGGTGACACGTTGGCGCTTGGCCTCAAGGATTTGTTTCTGCTTTTGGAGGTTGTGGTTCTTGATGCGCAGGGCCCGCAGCTGTAGCTGGTCTTCGGATGAGATGCCGATAACTTCGTCGTCTTCTATTTCGTCTTCGCCATCTAGTGGAGCGAAGCCTGGTGGTGGTGCTTGTGGTACGCCTCCGGAGCTGCAGGTGCGTAGGGTGGTCCTGGTGCTTGTCTCTAGCTTGTGGTGCATGTTGTTGTTGATGCTGGTGCTTCTAGTTTTGCTGATTCTGCTGAATCTGTTGTACAGAAGCGGTGAGTCCTTGCAGAAGCTGCATCTGCGCTGCGATGAATTGCTCCATGTCAGGATTTGGTGGCGATGGTGGCAATTGCTAACCACACTGGTTCATGTTGTTTCGGGGACCTGAGCAAGCGTTCACCATCTGGTTGGTTAGAAAGTGCAATTCTTGGGTAAGTGAGGAGTAGAGAAGATTCTAGGGGGAATAGCTTATTATTAAGGTTAAGTTTTTTTAAGTTTTTGTATGCTCTTGTGGCCATCATTCCATAAGACCATTGCACTCAAGCAAAACTCCAACTCAAACATTGCAAACAACACCATCACATGGTTGTTATTATTATAAGCATAGTATTATAAAGGTGTTCATTGTGTAACGCGAAAACTAACTTATTACAATGTAAAAAACCTATAGCAGCCTGGTGATGGATCCTGGTTCTCCATAGCGGATCCTCTTGTGGGGAGGGGACAACGCCATGGTAGGGATTTGAGCTTCAGGGGGATCCCTTCCTTCTAATTGAGCTTCCAGGGCTGCAATCCTTGCGTGTGCATCCTCCAGCTCCAAGTGTACCCTAGAGAGGTCTAGGGTAGCACTATCCAGGTCGGTGTTAAGACCTGCCACCACACCAGCTAGGGTGTTGAGGTGATCTTCTTCAGCTCCACCTGGAACAATGCTGGTCTGGCTTTCTCCACGAAGACGCAAAGGGAGATGTCTGTACTTCGTGTTGTGCAGCTGCTGCCAGTAGGTGTGGCTGAGGGACCATAGAGTTTGCCTAGCAGCATCGCTGACCGAAGCAGCGTAGGTGGATAGCAACCTTAGAGACTCATGAGGTGATAGAGTCATGAACCCTCTATCACTTGCATCTATCACCCTGACATGAATGCGAGTGATGTAGTAGCAAGCCCGAGGGGGTTCGCACACTCGCCTGGTCTCATATAGGGGTCGGACGTAGGTTCCCAACACATGCAGAACATCCTGCAGTAGGTTAGGGAAGTGCCTTGTCTCGAACATTGATGTATAATGTTCGGTGACAGGCCATAACCCCATGTAGTGGTCCTGCTGTTCATCGTTGGCTTCCTCGTTGATATTCTCTTCTTCTTCTACATCGTCGTCGTCGTCTTCATCATCATCACCAGAGTCGTCCAGGTCGTCGCCTCCGAGAGCAGGGGCTTGGACTGCTGGTGTTGGCGGTGCTAATGATGACGATCCAGCAGTGAAGGCTAGTGATTCTGCCAACAGGGTGGGCATAGGCAGAAACTCCTCTGAGTTGTCCTCCAGAGTAACTCCGTTCTCCACATGAATGCAAGGGAGATCCACAGGGATTTCTTCGACTACCACTAGGTAGACGGGAACTTGTCGTGGCGGAGGGATGTAGTTGGTGTTGGTCCGAGTGGTTTGGATTGTACGCACCATTTACAAGGGAAAATGTCAACTTAATTAATATTTAAAGAGGTACGATTGATAAAATAATTTTGTAAGAACAAAATTAGCATGTTTTTAACAGACTAGGTTTTCCATTTCTAACTAGTCTAACGACCTAGAGTTAGCATAGCTTTGATACCACTTCTGTCACACCCGGTTCTGAGGGCAAAACCGAATGCATAGCATATGTGCGTCGGGATCCATTTTCCACACATATGTTGATGTCACAAGTGTAATATATCAAAAGACAATGCAATAAAGGCGTAAAGGGGGTAGAGTAACTTTATTACATCATCCGGATCATAGTATCTTAAACAAGTATCATTATCAAAGTATGGCAGAATTAAACATGGGCACTCTTCCATAGGAAGGTGACTGGCGCATCGTTAGACTCAAAATTCATCAACGTCATCTGCGAAGTCATCGTCATCACCCTCTGATCAAAATATTAGCAAGGGTGAGCTCACTTATGGTCGGGGCTCAGCAAGTGGGGGAAATAATGCAAAGTTAACAAGGTAGGCTATGGATAAGCAATAAGCATTTTAGTTGGTCAATATTTTATTAGCAACACATGTCTTACTAATAAGTGTGTCCCAAATATCCCAATTAATCAAAGGCATAAACTTATATCTCAAAACACTTAAGTGAAATCACTTAAGCAAACCACTGGTGGATCATCGGATCATGATTTATTTTCCATCTTTAACTTCAATTATCATGTGAGGGTCCAGGTTGCTCTTAACCGTGAGCACGACTGACATCAGTTTTACACTCTACAGAGGTGGTACAACTTTACCCACAAGTCGTGTATCCCCTCTAGCCTGGGTTGATCAGACCCATAAACACTTCCTAGGTGAATGGCTAGGGATCCACTATGAGGCTTTCACCAAATATCCTTAGTACAAAGCCACCCGCTAAGGTTTCCACGTCAGTATTGATGGCCCTCTGGGTGAGGTAACTTAGCCAAGACTACCACCCCATGTTAACATGAGCTGCCACCAAACCATTGCCGCCCCCTCTTGCCCATCTTTCAGGTAGGGTTGCTATGCACTAAGTCTATAGAGCTAATTACCAAAGCCAGAGCCATTATAGCACTCGTGGTTGCACTGTTATCCTGGGTGGTCACTCTATGTTCCAGTTAATACATAATGTTCTTGTTTAACCATCGGGTTAACATCATAAATAAAAATTCATTTCCGGAACATAGTATCATTAAAAGAGTGACATCATATTTATCAAGTTGAGCAGTAGCAAAAATTGCTAAGCATAGTATTTATCCCAGGGTAATCAAGGAATAAGGTTGGTAATTCTAGGAAATTCTATTTCGGCAAATCCCATCAAATTATGCAATATCCGAAAAGTAAATATTGTTATATGCATTATTTGGGTACAAATAGAAATGCAGAGGGAGAATCCACTTGCCTTGTTCGAACGTGTCCTATGGGTCATCCTCGAACGTGTTTGGTTCGTCTACCCCACATTCAACTTCTAATCATCGATTCACGTATCGTACATACAAAAGAATACATACGCCAAATAAATAAACATACACCATTACATGGGTAACATTCACCATTACATAAATATTCACATACCACGCAACGATACTTGTAAATAAGGTCTAAATCATAATTATTTTATTAATCCACTAGATTTTCCACTTTGAGTTATCATTGGTGAAAATATATGAGCAGGTGACTACGAAGCTAGTTTATCTAATATAAGGCAGATAATATGACTTATCAAACTTTATGGATTTATGACTAATAATAATCCTTTGGGTTTTATCCTTTCCTTTCTAAACAGAAATTATACGCATTACTAAAATGTTTATTTATAAATCACATAACATGAATATTCTAAGAATTAATGTAAATTACTAATTTTGGACTTTAGTACCATAATCATAGTTATTTTGACATAAATATATATTTTACTAATTCTAAGTAATTAAGTGCTATACGTATGAACACATTTATCATGACTAGTAAAAATCTAAATTTTAACATGACCAAGAAGATGGGGCCCAGTACCTCTTTCTTTTTCTTATATTAGTAAAACTTATACTTAATACCGTTTTATGCGCTAAAATGAGAAGTTAGTCGCAAACGTTTCTAGTACTTAATCACAAAATCAAAGAATTGTGACATAACCTACTTATGTTTCGAATTACAAAAATAATATCCATATCCAAAATACTAGTATCGGGGTTGGTTCACAATTACATGTATACTTCGGGGATTAATACGAAAGATTTTTGGACTTCTTTTACATACATTTGTACTGCAGAAAATACAGGAACAATTTATAGAAAATTGGAGGCCAAAATGAAAAATGGCTTACTTCTACCTTGAGCTCGTGCTCGTGTGCAGGGAAGAGCTCGGCAAGGGGGGTCGGTCGAGCAAGGGAGCGAGTGAAGCGCCCCAATCCTCTGGGACTCAAATGTGATACAATTACTAGTCCCAGGAGGCGAGTAAACACATTTATACATCAGATGATTCTAGATCTGCTTAAACGAGATAAACCTATAAAGGTGGCGATCAACTTTAAGAGTTGGTCCACAACTCAAGACATATCATCAGAGTGGGGCTAAAGCAGCCCGATATACGCAGTGAAGCAAATCAGCGGTCCAACAGCCACAGGCAAGGTTGGGAACAGACGTAACTCTTACCCGATCAATGATCTCCTTCTCTAAAAAACAACAAATAATCAAGGGCGAGTACTTACATACTCAGCAGCCCACCTTCACCCATGGAATGGGGAAATCAGATATAATGCATGGAGTATGTGGAGCTCAGGAGATTTTGTAGAAAGAGCAATATTTGATGCAGGGTTATTTTGTAAAACATTTTATATTTTTCAAAGTGCATCCTCTCCCAAAGGAGCAGGAAGTTTTTTAATATAGAACAAAATCCCTTGGACTAAACCATCCAGGTATCTCAGCAGTTTCCCACTGGTTTTCTTTTTCAAAAACAGCTACTGGACTTCCCGTCCACCATAGCTCACGGCACTACCGCCGGACCTTTTAAAACCACTTTTAAAAAGCATTTTTGGAAAACAAAACACTAATTGTCAAATCCATGCCATGACTCATCCATATTCGTGGACGCGGACTATTCGAATAGGTTTTCAAACTCTGCGCAGAGGTATACACTTTACCCACTAGTCCGGTTTCTGCAATCTCACCGTCATGAGATCCAAATGCCGAATCTCTCTCTTTGCTTGCACGTCCTTACCTTAGCGATTATACCGGAAGGAGTCAGGCCACCATCATGCCCAAACCTGACAAAACATTCCCCTTCCTTATCCTCCCGGTGCTCCCCAGCCATCATAACCCTGGGGTTCGGACCGTACAAGTTCAGAATGAGCGACCGCCCATACAGTCTCCAGTGGTTGTACTTGATAAGAGTATAGGTAAGGAGTGATGACAAACCGATCCTTAGGCGAGAGGGACAATCCTTCATGCTCACACCTAAACCAGCTGAGCCATCACCTTAGGCCCTCCCCTAAACCAGGGAGTCCCTGATCATCCCACTCAAGGGTGATAAGGGTGACAACCCTTCATCATACCCATTTTGAAAAGCATTTTCTTTTGAAAACTCACACCTTTTCTCAAATAATTTGTGACAAAGATATCAAGGAGTATAAAGATTGATTGTGGCAAAAGGCTGTGTAACACCCCTGGTGTTACCCAAAGCCCTACCTAAAGAAGCACATTTGTGTCCTACTTAAACTATATGCTAAGATGGGAAGTGAAGGAACTTAAAGTTTTAGAGGCATGGTTAAGATAAGCATTAACCAAAACAAGAAAGAAAGTCTACCCTTCATACAATGTTCACCCCCAAACAAGATTCTAAAACCCTAAATCCTTCTTAGGCTCTTAAACCCTAACCATGGGATTAAAGGGGAAAGAGTGGGCAAATGATTAAAACACAAAAAGGGACCCTTAATAAAGATGAAGTGTATTAGTAAAGCTACAAAATTTTGTAAGATAAATATTGCAAAAAGGCCCAACAAAAACCTCAAATTAGTGCATCAAGTGGAAAGCACACTATAGCCATCAAAATTTCTCTAACTCCCCAAAACCACCCTAGCCCAAAGATCAAAGGTGTTCACCTTTGTGCTGGCACCAAAACCACTTGGACCAAATAGCAAAAAGTACCCAAATCACCCAAGGCACCTCTCTGAAAAATTTGAATTCAAACCGAGGTCGTTTGACATGGTTTGACATCGGTTTTGTCACTGGTGAACAGTGCTGACAGACTTGACTTGGCGCCCGCATATCTCACAAGCTAGGGCATATCTCCCATTGGAACTTACACAAACTAGCTAGCCCTAGGTGCCAGGAAGAGATCTGCACAAGACCCTTGGTGAGATTCGCACATTTGTGATCCCTGTAGCCGCTTGAACAAAGGCAGAAACAAACGCCCACGTGTTCGACGCGTTCTAGCGCGCCAGAGCACGCCCTCGGCGCTCCGCCCACGCGCGCAGCCCCGCGCCATGCCAACCTCACGTCCACGCCCATGCCTATAAAAGCCATCCCGACCTCGGCCGTAGACCCCCGCGTGCCACTTACCTAGCCCGAGCACAAGTTCGCCGGCGTTTGCCCAGAGAGCGATGTGCCAGCGGCCGCGCAAGCCACGGCCACCGTAGACCGGCCAACCTAGCCACTCTCTGCCCCGTCCGACCCTCTGGATAGCCTCTACGGACCTCGGTGAAGCTCCCAGAGCCGGGGATTGAACTCTACCTCACCGGAGACACCGGATCGACGTCGCAGGACTTCACCTGACCGCCGGCGCATGTAGACCGAGCTCCACGGTAAGCCTTCTGTCGATTCCTTGCACTGGTAGCATCCTTAGCACCCTATGAAGCTTCCTGTGCCACTGGATTGAGCAATACCGCCGTGAGCAGGCCGGAGCGTACGCCGCCGACAAGCACGACTGCCTGCGCACGTGGCCCGACCGATTCCGGCCATCACCGTCGATGAGTCGCACCTCGACGTGACCGCTAGGACCTCCCGGATCTAACCCCGCCCTTCATCGTACCTTCCTCGCTGCCGGTAAGCCGCACCACCCTGTTTATTCCCCGCGGTTACTGTTTCAAAGGGGGAGGGAGCTCAGGGGATAAGAAGAAGCCGGGGGGGTTTGAATAGTCAGTGACTCAGATGAATAGTTCCACAGGGGTATGGTTTAAAGAGATAGTTAAGGGATAACCCAGGGGCCTCGGTGTAAACTAGTTTTTCTTTAAACCTTTTAAACATTTTTCATTTAAATGCAGACAGAGCTTGCGAAATCCATAACTTCAGTTTTGTCCAACCAAATTTGGTCAAACTAATTTTGCTAGGTTCTAATTAATATGAACTACTTAGGAAAAATAACAAACACCCTAAGTACTGCAGGAAATTTTAAAGTTTTGATTTAAATAGTAAACTGACCAAAAGCTAAATAAAGAAGGGAAAATTAGCTACACTGTTATACTGGGGTTAAGAAAAATTAGAGAGGTATTTAGCCACTACCTAGCCTGTTTAAAAATAATACAACCCTCAGTACACCAGATTAGGGAAGGTTTTACCAATTAAACTTACTTTGATTCAAAGTTAAAGAAAATGGAAAAGGGAGTTTAAAATAAGGAGGAGAGGCCAACCACATTTTTGCTAGCTTACTTTATTAACATAGTTCACTAGAAAATTTTGTTAAGCCCTCTGTTAGTACAAAAGAAATGCAACACATCTTATTTTATGAAATCCATGAAAACTTAGAAAAAACCCTAGAAAATTAATCCCAAGGAGAACCCACCCCAATCCTTGGGATAACTAATAATATGCTGATATGAATCTAGGAAAAATATAAATTCTGTTGTTTGACATTTTTCAAATAACAAGTTAGTTATAAGTACCTTTTTGGCATTAAACTTTAGAAAATCACAACTAAATACCCAGTGGGTCTTTTTCTGTGATTTTTAGCACAGAAGCCTATTATCACCTATTGATCTTAGCAAAAAATAAAATTTAGTCCAGAAACCTCACCTAAATCAGAGCTATAGTGCAAAGTGCCCTTTTACCCTTACTTTTGTTATTTTTGCACAAGGAGTATCTGAATTATTTTCAACCTCAAATTTTTAGAATAAACCACAGAGGTCAATATTTACCCACTGTAATTTTTGTAACATTTTTGGAAAATTCTAAATTACCATGGTAGTTCAAAGGCACTCAATAAAAAGCATAATAGAAAGTAAAAAAGAGAATTATGGGGGAAATTAGTAGTGTACAAATTAAATCCTCCAAGGGCCCAAAGCAAACATGCAAGGGATAACTGAAATTTTAAGTTCATTCAAGACCCTAAGATTAATGTATAAAACCCTTAAGGCCAACAAAGGAAACCCTAGTGTACCACTATTTTAGTACTGTTTCACTATGCTTAGTGTTTACAAAATGTCATATCATTAATATGCATATATCTTATTTATTGCATTCGATAGACTGTAATCTCGCTGACGGGGAGTACATCCTTGTTCTGAAGCAAGGAGTTGCTCAGGAGGTAGTCCAGGAGCCAGCACCAGAGCCTGCCATCAAGGATCTACCTGCCCCAGCTTTGGAAGGCAAGCCCCGGTTTTATGCATAACCATTATATATGTTATTTTACTGCACTTAATGTTTGTAGGCTTGTACTGTGCACTTAAGTGTAGGAGTTGACTGAAACCCTAGTTGCATGAACTCAGGATTTCCCTTTGAGATGGATACTAGTATGCTAGGTCGAGTAGCTGCTTTACTAATTAGGGATCTCGGTAGAAGTCGAGTGATTTTTCTAGCACTCGCGCGAGGTCAGGAATTGGTTGTATCCATTTGTACATCATAATGATGATGGTCTGTGGACAACGGTCCATGGGGATGCGTTGTCTACGAGACGGAAATTGGAATAAGGATTAAGGTGTGGTACCGTGTGTCAAGCGTTTGAACGTACTAAGCACATGCCGAGAAATATGGTAAATCGGTAAGCCTAGTACCTGAGTGAACCTGCCCGCAGACTTTGCCCCTCACACGACCTGAGACGTGGTCTCCCATTCCGGTTATGGTGGGTACAAGTGCGGTCACTGCACGACGACATTCGGGGTCAGTGAGGCATTGTACGCCAAGGCGGTGAGCCCTGTTCTATTGCCAGGGAATCGATGAGGACGGTTGATGTGAGTGGGGACGGAGTGCCTCGCCACGTCGTGTGTTTAGGTTTACCTTGCAAGGATAAAACTCGATTCGAATCGTCTGCTTCTCGCAGCTAATGGGACTGCTTGATCCATGCTGCTACATTGAGTAACAAGTGGAAATGTGTTGATTTGGCAAAAGATGTTGATTGCTAAATGTTTGATACCATGTATGATTAGCTAGGTCCACATTTAGTCTTAAGAGAGTCACACTAAAACTTGAAAAGCTAAAACTTGATTTTAGACTCAGCTAGTGCTTTTGGCAAACCAAACCCCTCAGCTAAACAGCTGCATGTCTAGAGGTAGAGGAGACTCCTCACACCGGGTAAGTCTAGTTGAGTATTAGTATACTCAGCCTTGCTTGTGGCATAATTTTTACAGGTTGGAGGATATGGTTGCTGGAGTGACTTGGCCGTCCATCTTACCGCCGGGTTGGACAGTCGAGTGGGACCCTACCTCAGCAGAGGAGGAGCACGAGGAGTGATGGGCCGGGCTTCCCCATCCCTCCGTTGATTTACCGTTAGTTACATTCCGCTGCATTCCGAACAATGATCACTACTTTTGATAAACTCCGATGATGTTGTAATAACTTTAAGAATTCCTTTGAATTATGGTTTTATGCTTTATTGTATTTGCTCTGTGCCTCACCTTTGAGTGAGTACATGGTACTTGATCCTGTTAGTGGCCTTGTCGGACTAGATCCGAGGGACTGACGTCTTATTCACATTTAAGTATGGTCTAGCCTCTAAGGTGGGGCTTAAGCACTTAAGTTAGAATAATTCGGGCGGTTCCGCGCACAGGCTGGGTGGCCATAATAACTTGTCTCAAAATCATATCATGCATAAAATAATAGACTAAGGGTTGTGGTTGAAAAAGCATAGGTAATTTATGCATCAAAGGGATCCAGTAAGCTTACCGTTGCTTAACCAGCGAAAGGGTGAGAGCTCGCGGAACTGGCTTCTGGCTCCACCGTCTGGCGTAGACTTGCAGATCTGGCCTTCACGAGACGACACGAACGCTCCGATAACTATGCAACATGAACAAGCAAACATACGAACCAGCAAGTATATCAACAAATATTTAGTATAGTGGTCAAAATGGCGATATATGGATGGGTAGAGTCTTGTGCAGAATCTGTGTCATGTGGTGTTGTGATATTACTGGTGGTGGAGTGGAGATGCTTACCAGAAGGGTGGATTGGAGGTGAAGCGACACTATGCGCGTAGCCGGCGGAGCGGGGTAACTGAGTGGGTGGGGTGTTTGCCTTGGCTGAGGATGTTGAGTGTGTGGTGAGGGAGAGGGTAGTTGGGTGTATTTATAGCTGGGTGTATGTGGTGTAGTACAGTAGAGTTCACTGTTGGTGAGAATAGTGACGAATGAATCGTCTGACTTAGTCTAAATAGGGAAATTATAGGTAGAATATGGGACAAGAGTATTTTGGGAGTTTTCTGGAATATGAACCATGCTTAAGGGATGACATGGTTGGATAGGGAATAATTTGATAAGAATTTAGAAACAAGAATTATTGGAATCTGAGTTTGGAAGCCCGATTCGAAAGAATCTCAAAGTTAAGCGTGCTCAACTTGGAGAAATCTGGGTTGCGTGACCAGATGGGAAGTTCTTACTGGAAGGAAAATCATAGTCACCGGAGTTCGTATGACTGGAATATTGGTCTAGCAGGTCTTAGGTGAACTGGACAACATGATGGATGAGCAGTTGAAATTTGGGGTGATCGGATGATCGATGAATAGTAATGATGAATAGTTCATATGAACGAACGATGAACGATGAATATGAACTATGAACGAACGGTCGAATGATCAGACGAACGAACGATCGGAATTTCAGTAGTATAACGGCTAAACAAAGATTATTTCGACGAACGAATGGACGAACGATGAATAGGGACAATGAACGAACGATGAATGATGAATAGGAACTATGAACGAACGGACGAACGATCAAATGATCGGGCGAACGAACGATCGGAATTTCGACAGCATAACGGCTGAACAAAGATTATTTGGACGAATGAACGAACGATGATAGGGACTATGAACGAACGATGAATAGGAAATATGAATGAACGATGAATGATGAATAGGAACTATGAACGAACGAACGAACGATCGAATGCTCGGACGAACGAACGATCAGAATTTCGGCAGCATAACGGTTGAACAAAGATTATTTGGACAAACGAACGGACGAACGATCGGACGGACGAACGAACCATGAACGATCGAACGAACGAACAAACTAAGAACAAGTGGACGAACGATCAAAGAATGATCGAACGATCCTTGTGCTAGTGTGTGCTTGTGTGGGAGATGGAGTGGGCGTGTGGGGAGGAGGGAGAGATTTGCCATGAAATGGCTTGGGGTGGCTTGAGAGGAGGGCCTTGCCCCTCTATTTATAGGCTAGGTGGGGGGATTAGGGGGAGGAGGCGAGGATTAGTGGGAGGATGCGAGGATTAGTGGGAGATAAGCCTTGTATAAGTGTAATTAGCTCGTAGAGCACCGTATGACACCAGAGGCGTACGTATACGTATGAGCATGAGGAAAATTATGGAGAAAACATTTGTAGGGACTTTAAAAATGATTCTGAAGGTATTTCTCAGGAGGAAAATATTTGGAGAATTATCGGTGGAATATTTGGGCAGTATTTCTAGAAAGAATCAGAGGGGATCACTGGGGAAATATTTGAAGGATATTTTGAAGAGGATATAGACCACTATATTTTATTTGTTGATATCAACTCGCAAACAAACATTTTGAAACGAAATTTAAAATTCATTTTGAATTTAGAGTGAGTTTGAGAAAAATTTAAGATTTGAATTTTTGGGGCGCTACAGCGGGACAGGGGGGTCTCGGCGTCGGGGCGGGGCTCTGGCGTGGACGGCGAGGCACGACACGGTGGTAGTTACCCGGTGAGCTCGACGTGGTAGGGGAGGGAGAGGAGAGGGAGATCTTGAGCGAGGGGTGGGGACAGAGAGGCCCGATATACCGTTTTATAGCGGAAGAGGGGAATGGGAGAGGGCGTCGGGGAGGGAAACGGTCGGCCATCACCACGTCATTGATGGCCATCAATGGTGGTCTCCATTATGGGGAGGAAATGGGGAGAGAGAAGGAGGAGGTGGCGGCGGTTTCGAGTGCAGGAATAGTCGAGGGGACACGAGCTGGTTCGGCCAGGGGCGCGGGGTCGGCGTCCGGGCGGGTGCGACAGCGCATCCAGGGCAGCGACGCGGCCAGAGCACACAGGCGCACGCCTGGACGGTAGCGCGAGGAAGACGGGGCCGCGGCGAGCGGGCCCCACCTACAAGAGAGATAGAGGAAGGAGATGGGGGAGGTGGCGGTCGGTTTGGGCGTAATGGGCCAAATTGGCCAAGACGTCTAGGGTTTCAAAATCTCTTTTTTCTTTTTTCTTTTCCACTAAAAATATAAACAAATATATTTTTAAATATCTCTATAAATCATAATAATTATCCAAAATTATTTATGACTAAAATATTTATTTTTGGACCAATATTTCTATATTAATTAATTGGATTTTCAATATAAAAGAAATTCTACGAAACAACCATAAATCAAATGTGAGCAAACAAAAATTATTCTAAAGGCAAATAAAATCAGACAATTATTTACTATTATTGCTACTAATATTCTAAATATATTATTTTTAGTTGATGGTTTTGAGGTGTTACATCATTATAATGGGGCCTCCTCTAAAAATCATGAAGAATTTTAGGAGTTCGAGCATTTTTGCTCGTCTTTGAAAATAAAGGGTTATTTCTTGAAGTCTTTGTTGTAATTGTGTTAGTCTAAGTGACCTTATAGTCTATTGTTAGTTATTATTCTAGTAGAAATAAAATATTGATCATAGTGAAGAATAGCATAGATATTTACTGAACTTTGGTTTCAATTGCATATGTAAAGGAATAAAACCATAATATTGTTGAAAATGTAAAATTAAATAATGATAATAATGACAATAAAAATAATGACATTGATAACGATGAAAACAGCAACAAATTTGATGATGATGATGATGAGATATAATACAAACTTTAGTTGGAATTTTCTTACAACCTTTTTCCTTCAAACCCTAGCCGCCGCTATCCTCCTTCCACCCACCCACGCCGCCACATCCTCACCCTACCCACGCCGCCGCCATCCAGAGGCTATAATACAATCAATCCTAGCACCCTACCATAAACACTCTACTTTCCCCACTTAGTTATCGTTCTTTTAGCTTTCACATTTATCGACTCTTGTTGCATCGTCATAAAGAAATCCTCCATATGTTTAAGATCTGATATGGAAAATATAGCAGACTTATAACTTTGATGTCCTCATACCGTCGTGTGGTCGCCATTGCCTTGTAAGTAGATTTCCATGGCCAACAAGTTGTAGTCCTCTATTTAGGAAATTCTAATGGCTCAAGTGAAAGGGAAAAATATTCTTACAGGTAATCTCTATCTATGGAAATTTTGCATTTGTTTGAGTTGAGATTTTGCAGATCTGTGAAATATTGAGGTCCAACCCTTTCTCGGGAAACCCTAATCACCTACACCTCCCTTCTTTTTCTGGCTCAGGGCCACCGATGTATCCCCCACCCAGGTCATCTCCATTCGGGGAGCTCCACGGCTGCGAAGGTGACGGCTGCGCCTCCGACCAGGATACCTGGCCTCTACACCATGTGCTACGAAGTGGAGTGCACTGCCGCCTCTGTTGCTCCTGTATCCTCCTCTCCCACCGCTCGTTGTACTGCTGTCGCTGCTTCCTCCTCGTCACCTCGCCGTCGTGCAACTACGACAATGGTGACACGCTCATGGCCCCTCCAGCACCAACCGTCACCTGTCAGGTTTGCCACGACGCCATCGCGCACCTCCTGTGCCTCTACCCCCCGCCCACCGATGGTGTCTTCGTCTGCCCTCCCTGCACCGCGGCCCAGAACGGAAGGCCCTTCACCTACGCACCGCCCTGCAGGCAGCCACTCGACGAGCGCAACGCCAGGGTTCTCGTCCTAGGGGCGCGCATAGCGCTAGCGCTGCTGCAGCGGCACGCGACAGAGGCGCGCGAAGCCGCGGAACGGCTGGCCATGGAGGCGCGGGACGCTCGGGCGAGGGCGCATGACGCTCTTATCGTGGCCTTCGACCTCGATGCGGAGGAAGATCTTTCGTGGGTCGTGCCACAACCCACCGAGAATGACCTAGCAGCTTCTGAAGAAGAAGAAGAAGAAGAAGAAGAAGATAGTGAGGCAGAGACGGATGAGGGGGAGGTGATGCTGGTGCGGCGCAACGTGATGCCGCCGTTGGTCACGCCAACCATCGGCACGGGGGGCAGTGTTGTGTCGTTGGCTTCCGCCGAGGCCAAGCACATGCCTCCGCCATCACAACCAAAGCCGCTTTTCGACCTCAATGAGAATGCGGCTGAGAATGAGATAGATGATGCCCAGGCTGAGCCCACGCGACATCAGGCGCTTAACTCCTTCAACGTGAAGGAGGTGGCGATGGCTGCTGGCGCGGAAGCTGCCAGGGCCAGCCCGCCGACGCCACAGACGTTGCAGTTGTTTCCGATCACATACCAAGATATAGTACCTCGGACGCTGCAACTCTTCAACGATGATGACGAGGAGATGTAGGACTGTTTATGATTGAGCTTGATGTTGTCAAACTGATGAAGGATGCAGTTGTGACTTGTGAGGTGTTTTTTGTTCCATACTTTATCTGAACTTCCTAAACTTATTGGTCAGTGATTTCAGTGGGGGTGGAGGGCATTTATGCTACTTGTGTGCCCCAAAAATGTATTCCATACATAGCTGTTGAATTGTTAGTTTGCATGTATCATCTCTTACACTACAGCTCGGTTTGCACTTTGTGCATGCCAATGCATGATGCCATTTGCAGTTCCATGCATGATGTATTGTTTCTTACAGCTTGGTTTGCACTTTGTGCATGCCTATATATGATGCTATTTGCAGTGAACAATGTAATGGATTCAGAGTGTTTGAAACTTGAGGTCCATTTTATTGGACTGTGGCGGTGAAAAAGTTACTATAAATTATGAGCGGCGTAAAAAACTGTTGTGTACTATGAGCTGTAAAAAAAACAAAATCTGTTTGGTGGAAGTCGCATCCAAAAGCATGTCTAGAAGCTGCGAGAGCGAGAAATTCGGTTTTTAAAAAACAGCTGCTAGTGGATTGAGCCATTTGGTATAGTTTTTGACAAAAGCTAAACCAAACACACCTTTAATGCAGCACGCTGCATAACTCCAAGTCTACCATGAGCTCATCTCAATATCCCCCATACCGTTGCGGTGTGCTTATGCAATGTCCAGGTTTGCTCTTTGTTTATACTGGCAATATGGCGAAAGGCTTAGGTGGCCTCAGTAGGTAATTTTAAGCTGGGGTTAATTAATGTCGACCTGTATGTATGAGAAGGCCGATATTCTCTTCTCTTGATACAATGCCCCCTTCAAACGAACATTTGATCTTGCAAATAATCCCTCTGCCTCTAAATAAAATTCGTTTTCGCTTTTAAGTAAATTCATACCATACTTAATGTGTGTGTATATATATATATATATATATATATATATATATATATATATATATATATATATATATATATATATATATATATATATATATATATATATATATATATATACTGTATTTATATATTACACTTGGGTGCATTCAATATAGAGAATGCACCCAGGCCGAACCTACGTGCCAGGTCCGAGCCAACCGTTCCACCCAGACCGTCTTCGTCCCTCCCGCACGCTCCCGACAGAACATTTTCACTTTCCCGCCCCGCCCCTCTTTCTCCGTGAACGGCTCCTCCGTGAACGGCTCCTCCGCGAACGACTCAACCTCTTCACATAAGTTGCAATCACACCAGACTTGCAGTTGCAATTACACCAAGCAGCAGTTGCAATCATTGTTTTGTTTAACAGATTTTTGAACATAGTTATATAGAAGTTGCAATCATACCAGACCAGCAGTTGTAATTACACCAGACACAGTTGCAATCATTGTTTTGTTTAACAGATTTTTGGACATAGTTATATAGGAGTTGCAATCACACCAGACCAGCAGTTGCAATTACACCAGACAGCAGTTGCAATCATTGTTTGTTTAACATATTTTTGGACATAGTTATATAGAAGTTGCAATCACACCAGACCAGAAGTTGCAATTACACCAGACAGCAGTTGCAATCATTGTTTGTTTAACATATTTTTGGACATAGTTATATAGAAGTTGCAATCACACCAGACCCACAGTTGCAATTACACCAGACCAGCAGTTGCAATCTTGTTTGTTTAACAGATTTTTGGACATAGTTATATAGAAGTTGCAATCACACCAGACCAGCAGTTGCAATTACACCAGACCAGCAGTTGCAATCATATTTTTTAACAAAATTTCTCAGAGTTATTTAGTACTTGCAATCACATCAGAGCAACTCAGCAGTTGCATCCACACTACACCAGCAGTTGCAATTACAAAACATCATCGGTTGCAATCATTTTGTTTACATTTTTTAACAGATATTTGGGTAAAATTATACAACAGTTGCAATCACACCTAATGCGGGCTTGCAATCCCACCTAATGCGGGGGACAGGGAGGCACGCCGACAGAGAGGCGCGCGGCGGCGCGGGGACAGGGAGGCGCGCGGCTACACGAGGATAGAGAGGCGCTCGACGGCGGTGGGATTTAGGGGAGGAGCATCGAGGAGACGGCGGCGGCGCGGGAACAGGGATGCGCGCGGCGGCGGGGAGCAGGGAGGCGCGCGAAAACGCCTGGGTGCATTTAATATAGAGAATGCACCCAGATGCATTTTAGCAGCGCCGGATTGATGGAACAGTTAGTTATGGATAAGAACGAGAATCCGAGGATTAGAATATGCAACATATCATTTCTTATATATATTATTTATATTCAACCCGGTGGCTAATTTGCACCGCCGCCGCCGCTGGCTTTGTACACTATATTCATGATCCTAATCTAGAATTGCATCAGGAACGAGCATGTTCCTCATCCCCTGTTCCCAAAACAACAAAGGGAAAGCAATATGATCAGAACCCAGATAGAGGGAACGCTTCGCCATCGAGGCTCGAGAGGTCGTCACTCGATGATTCAGTCCTCGCGATCTGGTCTGTCTTGCAGGTACCTAGCTCATCGGAGAGCCTTTCGCACAGCTGCGTCAACAGAGTTGCAATTTTAGATGACTGCGTATAGATGTGCATGGGATTTATCTGGCAAAAAGAACGTAGCATTCGGTGTGTATTGTTACCTGTCTATACAACGTAGAGTCTCCATGGGATTTCCTAAGCTCTACGACATATAATGATGGACCGAGCTCAAACACCTGGAAAAAGATCAAGAATTGTACTGTCAGAGATGCGTGTGTATTCTTTTCTGCATTGGTTTTAAATAAAAGCAAGGTGTCCTGTGTCATTTTACCTCGGTACACACCAACAAAGATGACGGGTTCCTGGAGTTCCTGGAACACTTGCTATTCTTCAAGACCTTGAGCTGTAAAACACAGCATGACTTCTAGTTCAGTTCAGCTACCCCGTCAATTTATATGAGTATTATATATATATATATATATATATATATATATATATATATATATATATATATATATATATATATATATATATGCAATGGTGATTACAATACATGCTTATCTACCTTGCCTGCCCCCCTATGGACTTTGAATCCCATCTCCATGACAACGCTCTCGATCTTGTCAAATAGATCCTTGGGTGGGTGCGTCGAAGTGAACCGAATCTTTCTTTGCGCTGCATCCTGCAATGGATCCAGGAACCATAGAATAGAAGTGAGGTGAATTTTCATGCATGTCTCGCTTTTTATGAACATCCAATGAACTGTACAAACAAAACACAAACCTCCTCCTCGAAGAAACCAGAAAGGTCAAGGGAAGAGGCCATCCCGATCAACTGAAAAGCGTTGATAGGAGTACACTTCTCTTGCGCCGGCTCATCGATTGGCTTCAGGAAGAAGAAACCAAAACAGTCAGCTTTAATTAATACAAGAAACCAAAAGAATCGAGTAGTTCCTCCCATTGTCTCTCCTCTCACAGCTTTACACACCTCTTTTATCGAGGGAGCTGGACTGGGAAGGACGTCTTCGTCATCATCGTGCGGAACAGCAGGCACGTAGTCCTTCTTGAACCACTCGTGCTCCCTGATCCCCGCGACGTTGATCCTCTTCATCGGATTCGGTTGGAGGATCCTCTTGAGAAGGTCCTGCGCGGCAGGCGAAAGCCACTTGGGGATCTGGCAGTCTCCCTTGAAAATCTGTACACCCACAGAGCAATCTCAGAGCTTCTGTAGATTTGCTAAAATTCCAGAGCCTGTTTTTGTACTATAAATCTATAATATAGGCCAACCTTCTGATAAAGAACGACGAGGTTCCTGTCGTCGAAGGGAAGGCAGCCAACAAGCATCACGTAGAGAATCACCCCACAAGACCAGATATCTGACAAGGAGCCGTCATAGCCTCTGTTTTGCAGAACCTGGCATGAATTTAGCACAGAATCAGCACAGCCGAGAGGAGAGAAACTGATGAAATGAAACTGCTTGCTGCCGGTTCTTTAATACAGTACCTCAGGAGCTATGTAGTTGGGGCTGCCACATGTTGTGTGCAGAAGTCCGTCGCTCTGAAAGGTGTTGTACGTCTGGTAAATTACGCATACATACAGAGGAATCATCGCATACAGAGCAACCAAATCATGCCATCGTACCCCGAGATGTTGAGGTAGAGCGCTGAGGCCGAAGTCAGAGATCTTGATGGTGCCCTTCCGATCAACAAGGACATTCTCTGGCTGTCACAGACAGAAGAGAATCAAACAAGGCCCGCCCTACTTGAGTTTGAGTTCCACGCTGACTAAGACCTTGTTCGTTTGTATTGGATTGATGGGTCGGAACGATTCTTATCCGGATTGCTTCTCTAATTTATATAAACTTTGATTAGCTGGAACGATTCCGGGTGTAATCCGACGTAAACGAACAAGGCCTAAGTATATATGAATGCAAGAGAAGCAACTGAACTGACGGTGAAGGCTACCTTGAGGTCTCGGTGGTAGACACCTCTGTCATGGCAATAGCTGACGCCGTCGATTAGCTGCTGGAATAGCCTCCTGCCCTCGTGTTCGGACAGTTTCCCCTTGATAGCCTTTTGCGTGTAGTTACAGTGGGAAGCAGCAGAAAACAGGAGCGTTAGAAAGATGAATTTTTTTTACGTGCAAACAAACAGCGCGTTTTGACGACGTATATGTAGTTTCGGTGGGCTTACGATCTTGTCGAAGAGCTCGCCGCCGTTCACAAACTCAAGCACCATGTAGATCTTCGTTTTACTGGCAGCAACCTGCAGAGAAAAAGGTTGGTCTCAATATCAGTCACCCACACCTCTTTTCTTTTTTGTTTTTGTTTTTGTTTTTGCTTCCAGTTCCAAACAAACACGATTCTTATTTACTGTTATTTTCAGCAAACTACGGCCTGAATGAGATACGGGTAGAACAGTAATCTTTCCCTGCATCCTTTTTCTTTCCCCGGCCCTCGTCAAGGCTTCTTTGGTGATGGTGGTGGTATAGGCGTCGTACTCGATGACAAAGGCTTCGTTAGGTAGGTGCACCAAATCATCAAAAACAACCCAAACTGCTCGGCGGGTCTCGTCTCTGTGCTCCGGAACGGCGATTGCTGCTGCTCAGCTTGGGAGCACAGAGACCACCGGTCACACCAAGGCGCACAGAGTTGGTGGCCGCGGCCAGCGGGCCGGGGGGATAGAGGAGCAGCGAAGGGGGCCCGCGGAACACGTGTGCGGGGCCCGTGCGACAAGTGTTGCGACGCGGGCAGGCCCACGCGGTGTGGGGTGACTTGGTGCACCCAGCAAGCAGCTCACGACGAGGCATGCATAATACTCCAGCAGTACCTGCCTGGCCAGATGTACCGGGACCGTGGTGAGGCCGACGTGGCGGGGCCACCAGGAAGCCGCCCACATGGCTCGACGGGTAGCCCAAGAGGCATGCGGCGTACCGCGCGCGGTGGGCCCGCCCCCTTCGTGTTACACGGCTACTGTGCCTAAACGGGAACCGTCCCGGCCGGTGGTCGGTTTCATTTGTACAAGTGGAGACGAGACGGTCACGGACCTGACGCTCCGGATGGGATCGCTTTCGTATCCGGCACACTGCGACTGTGTGAAACTGTGGCCTGAGATGTCTCGCTTGGAATGCATGTGGTTTTCGTCACAAAATCAAAGGACAAGACTTTTTTTTCCCTTGTTATTATTACTACAAGTAATTTCACAAAAACCTGGCGAAAAATCATATCGTTTTCTCACGATTTTTTTCTGAGCGTCATTCCAGGAGCCCGTGAGCCTTCTTCCTTCTTTTTTTTCCCCCTTTTGCTTTGGAAACCAGAGAGGCGAAGAGCCCGTGAACTTACAGACTCTCGAGTCTCGACAGGCCTCTCTCTCTCTCTACTTGCAGTTGCAGGTGCATGTGGTGTGGCGTGGCGAGGCGAAAGTGCGAAACCGCTTTATGCCCCACCGGACAGGACAGGGGCTCATATTCCGGTAGCGGCCGGAGTAAAAACTCCGGCGAGATGCCGTGCGGCGTGGATCCAAGGACCGGACGTCAGCCAAAGCTCCCGCCGGTGTTTTCCGCGTGAACAGCGTTGAGAAGCAAGCGGCGAGAGCTAGCAGAGAGAAAAGAGATCTTTTTTTTTTTTTGTGTGTGTGTGTGTGAGAGGGAGACGAAAGAGTCCCATCCCGGCCGCGCAAGCAAAACCGCTAATCCTTGGTTCCAAGTAAAAGCCAGATGTTCCGTTACTTGCAGGACAGTACAACTGGACAGCTAGCCTAATAATCCCTTACAGAGCACTGCAAGTTCATTTTCTAGCGTCATGGAATGGAAGTCCACGGGATCGGATCCTACCCGGCCTACCAGTCCAGCAGACAAGGGGAATTGGTCCAGCTGGAGCTGGAAGAAGCGAGGAGGTGAAGGATCCAATCCAACAAGAAATGAAGGAACGATACGAAAGGGGGGAGGTTTGAAGCAAGTTCGGTGTGACACGCACACGCACACGCCACGCACCTCGTGCAAGCGGACGACATTCGGGTGCTTGAGCAGCTTGAGCGTCCCGATCTCCCTCCTGATCTGCAAACAGCGCCAGCGCAAAGCGAAATGGACGAAGAAGCCGCCGTCAGCATGCTCAGCTCGGCGGACCGGACCGGACCGGACTGGAATCTGAAACGGCTAGCGCGCGGCGGCGGCGGCGAAACACGTGTGCCATGCCAAACCTGGTCGTCGATGCGGAGGGAGAGGATCTTGCTGCGGTCGAGGATCTTGATGGCGAAGTGGCCGCCGGTGGCGATGTGGCGCGCGTACTTCACCTTGCCGAAGTTGCCCTCGCCGAGGGTCCGCCCGATCTCATACCTCCCCAGCAGCGACGCCCGCGTGCACTCCGCGTCCGCCCGCCGCTCGCCGTTCACCATTCACAAACGCGCGGCCGAGAGGGCTCGCTCGTGTGTGACCGGACACGGCCCCGCCTTGCTCCGCCGATCCGCCTCTCTCTCTGTCTGTCTCTCTGTCTGTCTCGCAGCTCTGGAATGGATGAGGCAGCAAGGGAGGGAGGTGGAAGGAGAGGGTGGAAGGGGGCGGGGTACTTATAGCTCCTGCCTGCTCTTCTTCTAGCCTCGTCACAGTCGTCGTCTACCCTTCTCCTCTTCCCTTGTCTCTTGTGTGGCAGGCAGCCCTGCCCTTTCGCTTGCTTGCTTGCTTGCTTGCGCTCCGTCGCCTCAGCCTCAGATTCCGTGAGATGTAACCCGGATGGGCAACTGGTAAACGCACACGCAAAAGCCTCTGCTCTGTCCACGATTATATTACTATTAAACAAAACAAATGGGACAAATCCACGCGGCCTTGCTGCTGCTACGTCCACCAGGCCTCCGCGTAGCAGCCAGGTCAATAAACGCTCCCCTCCGTTTGATCCTCTTAGCTAGCTCTATGTTCATTGCTGATAACGCGAATCAAATTCAACAAGGCTTCGTTGAGAAATTATGAAACGATGATTCAGTTCCGCTAGGCAGTCAGAGAGAAATAGTGAGATTGCTTGGCCGAGTGGTTATAAACTCTGGACACTCTATACATACTAGTTGGTTGCCCGTGCGTTATGACGACTAACAACAATACCCACGTAAACTATCCACTAAAAGATCTCAAGATTTTTTATTGATTGTTTTCACTCTCCGCATAATATTTTTTATTTGACTAACTGATGTTGTTGTTTACTCTATCCAATATGTCTTGATACAACACGGTCAATAAAGAGAGCAATAAGAAGAGAGTTCACAACGACTGGCTGAACGAACAGAGATTATAGAATGATTTAATATCACCATACAGAGACTAAATAAGAGGAAGGTTGTGAGCTTAAGTTTCTAAAATAAGTCGCATGACCTCAAACTTATAAAAAAGATAAATCAAAATATGGAGTGGTTGCTAAAGTCAGGCATCAGTAAAAACTGGATACGCTCCATACAAATTATAGTACTTCGTAGCAATTACTAACCTTTAAAACCAACAAATATCCTTCCCTTCTATTGTTAGTGTGACAAATCATTGCTGCTCCATCCAATTCAGCAACCTCAAACACCATGGAGTCCATTGCATCAATGTGGTCTTAGAAACGACCTAATACATGCAAGAGCCAAGAATACAAGGGACGAGCACCCTGTGGTTGTGCTCGCATGGATCTCCAAATGCTAACATATATTTTGCAGGATCCATGAGCCATCATCAGAAGAACACAAAAAACCACATGTAGACAATAAATAAAGTATTAACACACCCAAATTATGTTTAGTCCTTAGCACAACAAAAAACTAACATCCAAAACAAGAGAGAAACAACACAATAATTTTTGCAAGGAGCCCACGCTTAACCAAGCCAACTACAGTTGTTTTGTGTTACAAGTGGTCGTTTATTTATTTTACAACCAAACGTTGTTTCTCTCCCAAAGTCTCCTTTTGACTCTCACGCGCACAACGACTCCAAAGAAATCGTACAGCGACGACGAAGTCTCTACTACTTCTTCTTCCCTCCCCGCCCCTCCCTCTCGTCGTCTCTCTTGCCCAACTACCCACCCCCAACCGTGTCGCCGTCCATGCGTCCAATGGGCCGACCAGAACCCTACCCGCTCCGCCCTGCCCCTTCACCGCCTATCTCTTCTTGCGCTGTCATCCTGACCCCCTACGTTCGAGCCGACTGGAACCCTATCCGTCCCTAGCGCCTATGTTGTTGTGGTGCCCGCGATGGAGGGGATGGCACGCAAATCCTCTGGCTGGCGCCAAAAGGGATGAGCTCGAAGGCGTGAGGCGTGGGAGGTCTGACTCGGAGACCAGGCGGTTGTGGTCGCGACCGACGATGGCGTCGAGCTCTAGCTACGTCTTCCTAAGCACGTCCGCATGCTAGATCAGCTCGACCAGCGCCCACTCCACTGTGCTGGATGTCGTGTCTGTCCTAGGTACGCCCCCACCACTCCCCCTCCCTCCCCCTAGATGTACCGTTCACCTAGATCCAGCCTCATCCCTGGTTTTCTCCGGGGGCACTTTGAAAATTATGTAATACTTCCTTTTGCTTACTCCCAGGTTGAGATTAAGATAACCATACCAAAAGGATCAGTGTAGTCTACCTCTAAGGATTTCAAGACTAAAAAGATATTTGTTGGTGGGCTTCCCTCAACACTAACAGAAGGTAACATCAGTATGTCACATGATGCATCAGCTTTGTTTTACATTGATTTTTCCCTGATGGATGTTCTATTTGTTAACCTTGATCAGAAGATTTCAATAGATTCTTTGCAAGATATGAGACTGTGGTAGACCACTAGATTATGTTTGATCATGAGACCAAACATTATCAAGACTTTGAATCTATAGTTTTTCAATCTGAGCAAGTTGTAGATGATTTGTCACAAATGGAAATATGACTGACCTTGTTGGTTCGAAGGTAGTCTGCAGTTCCTTATAAAAATGGCACAAATGGTCATCCCCTCCATTTTTACCTACGGTAAAATATGTAAAGTAATGTCAACAAACGGAAAATGCATTCTTCAATTGCAAGTCACCAGTTGTGCTATTCCATGGGAAATCATGCTTATTTGATAGAAGGGACTTTGACTAGGCTTAGGTCATTTGCTTTGTTTATAGGTGGAGATCAAGAAAGCGGCACCAAATAAATCCTCCAATGCACCACCACCACCACCAGTGTATGGTAGAAATGCTAGGTCATCATATGGTAGTGCCTCTAGAGACCACCCTTCAGCTGATAACTATGGTGCATTGGTATAATAGCTGGGCACGAACATATGAGTTACATCGCTTCGTCAAAGAAAGATGCAAAGCACTTTATAGGTAAGATGGATTATCAAATAATATTATTTGACATTTAGGTTTTTTTGTTCCATCTTTTGTGTATCTGTGGATCAATCGATAAAGGCATCGATATGAGTATATGACTCTCGTTACCAAAGCCTAATAAAAAGAAAAATAAAGAATAAAGGATCTAACTCATCTAAAAAAGGAGATATAAGATAGGTTTATTATAAAATATAATCGCATATCATCTGAAATTATAGGTTTATTGTTATCCAAAAATAAAATCAGACCTTCCTACATTTCTTTGGGCCTGGATTGAGCGATGCTCCCTTTGCATATAACACACTTACACACATTGAGGTTGATGATAGTATATGTATTGTTTATTTATCGTTGCGTACTAACATTTCATCCAATATTTGTATGCTGTTGCAACACACGAGTATTGTACTGTCATATATAGAAGTTTGTATGATATTGCAATATAGTGGTGAAATAACTAGATTAAAATAACAAAATTTATGTATGACTAGGATCACAAATGGATTACGAAACATTTTCTTATAACGGTATAACACATATTTGTACATGAGTTATCGTGTTATTATATGTTATCATGGTATTATATGTTCCGTTGCAACGCACGGGCACTTCTCTATTATATTATTATGTTTTCTCTAGGAAATGTATGGTTTTGACGAAGAAGCGAAGTTATATAAGGATCCTAGCGCGATAGAGTTGGTAAAAACATAAAATAATTGGACTCAAATGAATTATTACATCACACTTTACAAATTTGTAAGTCAGAATTCCTTTGATCTATATAATTAAATAAATTGTGCAAACATATAATTCTAATGTCTCATGGTTTGTAGGTTCTTATGCCATGAAGATACTCTATAGGCTATGTACTTTTCGTTATTAATCATGCAAACAAATTTGTGTCTGTGTTTAATTTCACACCTACTCCAGAATGGTGCAAAGATATACCACTAAAAAGATTTTGGGAAGCTATTCTTCTTATTTCGAAGAAATATAAGGTTGTATACGGTGTCAAACGTATTGGATGGTCACATGACATTTATATGTGGCGACATTCAATTCGACCTGATGATCCAATCGACTTAAAAGGATAATTACTTAAAATTATTATGTCATATATATAGATGTTATGTTTACAATTTCATAATATAACAAAGTTGGTAACTTTTTCAGTCTTAATACTGGTCATTTTGCTCTGCACATTATGGAGTGGTGGGACAGTGGTTTAAAAGCGCAACTTAGTATGGTGAGAATAATAGCATATATGTAATTTGTAGTTAAGGATAATATTACTTATAACATTTCTTTACATGATGGTGCGACTCTGCGTAGGAATTTATTTATTGATATGTTGACATATGAGAGGAACACATCGATTTAACAGTCCTGGAAATATACAAGAGTACCTTGATCGTATTATGGAAAAAGCTAGATGAAATAGATAGTTATGCTTATGTTTATTTTATATTTATTGATTTTGAATTTTTGCCATTAAATCTTCTTGTTAAATTTTATATAATACACTATTAGGTGAGTGCCCGTGCGTTATAGACCTGAGTTTCTCTTTGATATCATTCCGGATGGCTTGCGGATGTTGTCATTCATCTCATAATCGTATAACACATATTTGTATATATATAAGTTATTGAGATATTATATGTTCCAGATGCAATGTACGGACACTGACCTATCTTATATAATACACTAGGTGAGTGCCCGTGCGTCACAGGCCCGAGTTTCTCTTCGATGTCATCTCGGACAGCTCGCATATGTCATCCTCTATCTCATAACTATATAACACATATGTACATATATAATTTATCGATATATTATATGTCCCCGTTGCAACGCACGGGTACTGACCTAGTATAGTTTAAATCCATATTGTATTTATCTAAAACCTCTCAGAATCGGCTGTTGGAACTTGCTCTCAGTTGCAAGGGGATCCAACAAGGGTGAACAATGACGTCAACAGGGTTCTCGCGCAAGATGGCAATAGCTCTGTTAATCTGCCCCCTCACGGGCACTGTGCGGGGGTATTTATAGGTGTCTGGGTGCCCAGCGCCTTGTGTTAAGGACGCATGTGCCCTCATATACCTAGGTTATCCCTAGAATATTCCCATAAAGCAGGGTTACAGACTGTAATTACAGGAATGCCTTTGCAAATTAGGCCCGTAACACGCAGCGGCCACGCGGGGCCTGTTACAATGGGCCGGATCACATGTGGGCCTCTGAGCTGGACGAGGCCGCACGGTGGGGTGACGACGTCGCAGGCCTTCGTCTGGTGCCGTATCAAGCGAAGGGTGTCCCTGCCTGTTTTGTCTCCGTCGGACCAGTGACTGCAGCGAAGGCCTCGAGCGAAGGGTGGCGTCTTTGCCTTCGCCCCAACATTTGCCCTCCGAGGGACCAGTTCGACAAAGTCACCTGGTGCCGAAGACGTCGCTAGATGGCGGAGACGCTGCCCTCGCTCGAAGTGGTTCCGCGGGGGTTTTTGACATGACCGTTGATTGACGTCGTACTGTTGGATTGCGGGTTTCCCGAAGCGCCGCGCCCTGTTGGATTGCGGGTTTCCCGAAGAGCCGCGCCCTGCCTATAAAAGGGGGCGGGGGTCGGCGCTTTTTGAACTTCACTTTCCACGCTCCGTGCAAACCCTAGCCGCCTTTTCCACCGTCTTGCTGCTCGTCTGCCCGCCTTGCTTTTGTTCGCCGGAGATCTGGCTCGAGTGAAGCAGACCGCCCGCCACCGCCGACGGTACGTAGCGATGCCGACCTCCTCTTCTTCTGCTGCCGCTACATCGCCGACCGACGCCTCGCCGCCGGCCGTCGCTTCGCCGCCGGCCTACGCCTCGTCTGAGGAGACGCTGAGTAGTTTGGTGGCGGAGGAGTTGCGCGCCGGCGATTCTGTGGATTTTGGCGTGTCGCGGATGTCGTCGGCCCGCGTGCAAGATATGCAGCGGCTGGGTTACTTTGGCGGCGGAGTTGCTCGTGTCCCGGGGACGGAGGAAGTCCCCGAGCCGGAGGGCGAGTTGGTTGTGTTCGAGGCGTTCTTCGCCGCCGGTCTCCGCCTGCCTGCGCACCGATTTGTTGGCGAAGTCCTGCGCAGGTTTAACGTTCAGATACATCAGCTGACTCCGAATGCCGTGGTGGCTCTGTCGAAGTATGTCTGGGCGACGACTTCGTACGGCGGACAGCCATCAGTCGAAGTCTTTGCGAAGTACTATTGCCTGCACTGGCAGAAGAGGATGATTGGAGATGAAGTTGCCCAGTTTGGGTCCTGTATGTTTACGCCGAAGACCGGCAAGACCACGATGCAGGTAGTCGAGTTGGTTCCTTGCGCCCACAACAAGTGGGGCAACTGGAATGAGTTTTGGTTTTACATCGCTGAGGGTACCGTCAAAGACCATGAGGGGCTCCCCGTGTCCGAGATGTGTTCACATTTTTACTCAGCATACCCGTCCTTTGAGGTGGCGGAGGGGGATGCGGATGAAGGGGCCCTTCGGTGCGCCGCCGGCCTGAGCAGTGGGCGCGATTTGGTTGAAGAATTTGTGGCGTATGGGGTATGGCCCTTGGCGCATGGCTGGGCGTTGGGCGAAGTGTGCCCTCGCCAAATGCCTTCCCATGGTGCGAAGATGGTGCGAAGTCCTACCTTCACGCTGAATCTGCAAAACCGCGATCTAGCCGCCTTTGTGCGTGAGGCGGAGGATGGGGCGGTGCGGCTCGTTGGCCGGTACGTGCCGAGGACAGAAGGCCAGCGTAGCTGGGATATCCGCGGGTCGAATGACCGTTTGAACAGGGTTTTTGAATTGAATCAACTGCCGTATGGCGGCTACCCCGGCCAAGACGATGTGGACCGCCGTGGGAAGAAGCCGGTGGTGGAGACCGGAGACGACCCTGCGCCGGCGGCCGCCCCATCCTCTAAAAAGAGGAAATTAGGTACTGCTATGGGAGGACTTGGGGTTTCTGATGGTTTTGCTAGAGAGTTGATGAGGACTTGCGCGGCCCCGGGGGGAAGGATGTCTTCGCCCGAGCTCCGGGAGTCTTCGGCGCGAATGCTAAGGGTTACCGGGGGTTGGTGGCCTAGTAATGTTCCTATCCCCCGAGCGGCCGGCGAAGACTTTTTTACATCTCGCATGGTTCGTGAATGGAAAGTGTTTCCTTACGGGCGGAATATTGCTGCTATTGTGTCGGTAGTGATGGACAAGGATCGCCAGGGAGCTGCACAAAAGCGCCAGGCGGTTGTCAGGCTTCATGAAGCCAGGCCGAAGAGGCAGCGGGGGGCTGCGAAGGCTGCGGCCCCTGGCGGAGGCAAGCCACCGCTGGCGGCGAAGTCGGGCGGCCCTGTACTTAGCAAGGCGCCGGAGGCAGCGGCAGGCGCCGGTGGTTCCAAATCGACGAAGGCTGTGCCGCCGTCCAGCAGGGTGTCGGAGGTCGCGAAGGCGGCCCGAGAGTTGCCGTCGTCGGGCAAGCGCGTCGCCGACTTCGCCACCGATATTAGTGTGGACGACTATCTTGGTGGTAAGACGTTGGCTCGTTTTTTTATTTGTTGATACGTTGCAAGGTCGGACGAGGGCCAGCTTGCTATTGTTGCGCCTGCCGCGGCGACCATGGCGGCTGCCGTAGTGCCGAAGGCGAAGGGCGGTGCTCTTAGTGCCGGAGGCGAGATGTCGGCACTGGCGGCCGTCAGGGATGAGGCGGGCGCTGCGTCCCGCCGACTGAAGGAGGTGACAGAGGCACTAAGTCAGGTCCGTTGAGCTAGACTCCATTTTTTTGTGGCCGCGGTCTTACGTGTGTTCTGCAGGTGGCTGACTTCGCCAACCGCACGGCGTCGAGGGCCCTCACGGCAGTTGTGTCTGCCGAAGTCGAGAGACTTCGGACGCAACATGCGGACGCCGTCCGTGAAAAATCGGCCGTCGACAGTAAGTGCCGCAAGCTGGCGGACAAGGTGGCCGCACTGGAGGGGGAGAAGGCTGACCTCCAGCGCCAATTGGTGGGGGAGAGGAGGGAGACCAACGAGGCCCTCGCCAAGGCGCAGGCTGCGCAGGTGGAGGCCAATTTGGCGCGGGCGGAGTGCAACCTTGCCAGGGAGCGCGCCGAGTAGCTGCAGGAGCGGCTCATCGCCCTGGAGAGCCGCGTGGAGAGGGCCGAGGCCGAGCGGACGCGCAAACAGCTTATGGACTCGTACCATAAGCTGGGCGCGTGGACCGGTGACTTCGAAGTGCCGGACCGAGAGTCCGGACTTCGCTGCCTGGAGTGGGTACAGGAGGAGCTGCAGGCGCTCCCCACTATCGTGGAGGGGTTCATGTCGTATGCCTCCCTGGTCACCTGCGAGGGGGCGATGAACGCGCTCTCCCGCGAAGGGTGCCGGCACTTCGAGGTCTTCGACCAAGCTGATGAAGACTTTGAGCGAGATATCTACAAGGTTGAAGACCCCGTAGTGAAGGAATCCGCCGGAGCCATCTATGACCGGATGTGGGGTCCGCACGATTGCGAGGTGGTCAGGGAGCGGGCCGAGACGGCGAGGGCTCAGGTAACGTTTGGCGTTTGTTTGGTGTTTGCTGGATGTGGGCTATGTGTGTGTTCGCTGAATTTGTGTGCTGTGTCTTAGGCGGCGCGTGGCGAGAGAGTGGATGACTTCGGGGCGTTGAACAGCGCGCTGCCTGACCCGGAGCCGATCCCGGCGGAAGCCGTGTCCGGGGCCGCCCTGGAGGCGCCCCCAGAGCCTGCGGAAGGCGCTCCGGATGCCCCCGCATCTGCTGCGGCCGGCGGGGACCTGCCCCCAGAGACCGCCGAAGGCGCGCCTGATGCCCCCGCAGCCGCTGCGCCGAGGGCTGAAGATCCTGCGACGGTGGCGGCGGAGGCGACGGCGGAGGCAATGGCGGAGGCTCCCGCAACGGCTGGGTCTTCGCAAGTGGCGTAGTGGGTGTAGATAGTTAGGGAATTTTGGATATGTTGCTGAATTTTGGTTGCTGCGCAGGTTCAAGATTTTGGGCCTGCGCACGCAACCGCCACTACTAATTTGTTGGCGGCTTCGACCGTGGATGGTGGTAATAAATGTGATGGGTCTGCAACTGAATTTTCTGATTTTGCTGACTCTGGGAGCTCGGTTGAGTGGACTGAGGAGTCGACGGAGGAGGACTTGGACTATTTTGCGGCCTTGGATGTGGCAGAGGCGGAAGCTTCGCCGCCCGCTGCGGATACAGAAGATGTGCCTGGTCCGAGCACCGGGCGCCGGCGGCGAAGGGCGGTTGCGAAGCGTAGAGTGAGTGGGGCGGAGGGAGATCGGCTTCGTGTGAGTAGGGCTGGCCGGCAGGAACTGTTGTCTTTGCCAACCGTCGTGAGTACAGGTGAGGGGGAATTGCGAAGTCTTTTTGCGGGTGAGGAGCTTAGGATAATGTTATTTAATTATAGGGAGATGGGAATTATTCCTAAGGTTGAGCCGATGTAGAGTGTGGTGCCCTCGCTTGTACATGTGTAAAGGCTTGTGTGATGAGGTTGTGTGCCCCCGCACACTTGGCTATGCTTGCGAAGGCGTTATGTACTTGGTCTGGTGTGTTTTGTTATGCTGTGCTGGTCCGGCTGCACCCTTAGGCGACTTATGCCCAGATAGTCTTCGCAGTAGGCTGAGGTTTTTCGCACTTGTTGTGCTAGTCCGGCTGCACCCTTAGGCGACTTCTGCACGGATAGTCTTCGCGGTAGACTTAGGTTTTTTCGCACTTGTTGTGCTAGTCCGGCTGCACCCTTAGGCGACTTCTGCACGGATAGTCTTCGCGGTAGACTTAGGTTTTTTTGCACTTGTTGTGCTAGTCCGGCTGCACCCTTAGGCGACTTCTGCACGGATAGTCTTCGCGGTAGACTTAGGTTTTTTTTCGCACTTGTTGTGCTAGTCTGGCTGCACCCTTAGGCGACTTCTGCACGGATAGTCTTTGCGGTAGACTTAGGTTTTTTCGCACTTGTTGTGCTAGTCCGGCTGCACCCTTAGGCGAATTCTGCACGGATAGTCTTCGCGGTAGACTTAGGTTTTTTTCGCACTTGTTGTGCTAGTCCGGCTGCACCCTTAGGCGACTTCTGCACGGATAGTCTTCGCGGTAGACTTAGGTTTTTTCGCACTTGTTGTGCTAGTCCGGCTGCACCCTTAGGCGACTTCTGCGCGGATTTGTCGCACGCGAGGGTGGCTAGCGCTGAGCCTCGCGGTGACCTCGTATTGGTCGAATGTCGAAGACCGTCGTTGCGGTCTTTTTTCGACGCATGTTTTTGCGGGGGATTTTTCAGACATATATTACATGGCTCCGCCTCGTTAAAAACCTCACCCCCCCAGGAGGAAAAGAGTGCGGACCAGAATAAGATTGTTTTTGCGAATTACAAGGGCGAATCAGCCCTGATGAGTCAAACAAAAAATTTGCGAAGGTTGTCGATGTTCCAGGAGTGCTCCAGGTCTTCGCCGTTTGGCGTTGTGAGCCTGTAAGCGCTGGGGGGAAGCTTTCGTCTTGACTATAAAGGGGCCCTCCCACTTGGGCTCCAGCTTGCCCCTGGACTCTGTCCGAACCGTTCGGACGAGTACGAGGTCCCCTTCGCTAAATTCCCTCGGCATGACTGCATGGTCGCGCCATGCTTTTGTCTGAGCTTGGTATTTGTTTAGGACCTGTAGAGCGAAGACTCGGTCTCCGTCAATGAGATCCTTTGAAGTTGGCTCATCCACGTCGGGGACGGCTGACGGAACTGTTCGCGGGGGACCCATGTTTTATTTCTTGTGGGGTCATGGCCTCCGATCCGTATAGAAGGCAGAAAGGAGTAAACCCGGTCGCCCTGCACTCAGTCGTGTTTAGTGCCCAGACCGCCTCGAGTAACAAATCGGTCCATCTGCCCTTTTTTTCATCGAGGAGCATCTTTTTGACAGTTGTGAAGATTTTTTCATTGGCGCGTTCCACAACTCCGTTGGACTGCGGATGATAGACTGAGGTGAAGGCAAGCTTGGTGCCAATGGAGAAGCAAAAATCCTTGAAGTCTTGGCTGTCAAACTGCTTGCCGTTGTCAACTGTTAGTTCGGACGGTACTCCGAAGCGGCAAACAATGTTTTGCCAAAAGAACCTTTGGGCAGTTTTTGATGTTATTGTGGAAACAACCCTTGCCTCGATCCATTTGGTGAAGTACTCGACAGCGATGAAGGCGAACTTAAGGTTCCTCTGAGCGGTGGGCAAGGGCCCGACAATGTCCAGGCCCCAGCGCTGGAGAGGCCATGTGTGGGCGATCAGCTTTGTATACTGCGAGGGGCTGCCTGACCGAGGAGAAAATTTCTGGCAGGCTTCGCAGGACCTTGTGACCCGATTTGCGGCGTAGATCATTGCGGGCCAGTAAAAGCCTTGGCGGATCACCTTAGCAGCTAGGGCCCTTGGCCCTGCGTGTGAGCCGCTGAGAGCACCTAGAGGGGGGGTGAATAGGTGATCCTGTAACACTTCAAAAACTTAAGCCACAAAACTTGGTTACTTGTTAGCACAGTAATATGCCAAGTGGCTAGAGAAGGATCTCAACACAACACAATAACCAAAAGATATCAATCACAGAGATGGCACAGTGGTTATCCCGTGGTTCGGCCAAGACCAACACTTGCCTACTCCACGTTGTGGCGTCCCAACGGACGAGGGTTGCAATCAACCCCTCTCAAGCGGTCCAAAGACCAACTTGAATACCACGGTGTTGCTTTGCTTCTCTTAATCCCGTTTGCGAGGAATCTCCATAGCTTGGAGCCTCTCGCCCTTACACAAGATGTTCACGAAGAATCACAGAGCAAGGGAGGGATTAGCAACTCACACACGACACAAAGATCACAGCGAATACGCACACGCAAAACCCAGACTTGAGCTCAAGAGACTAGCACACTAGAACGGAGCTCAAATCACTAAAATGTCGAACAAGTGCGCAAGAATGAAGTATGAGTGATCAATGATGCTCAAAGGATGCTTGGTATACTCCTCCATGCGCCTAGGGGTCCCTTTTATAGCCCCAAGGCAGCTAGGAGCCGTTGAGAGCAATCTTGGAAGGCTGATCTTGCCTTCTGTCGACTGGCGCACCGGACAGTCCGGTGCCCGATTTCTTTCCATAAACAGCGCAGTCGACCGTTGGCAGCCTGGGAGCCGTTGGTGCACTTGACATGTCCGGTGCACACCGGACAGTCCGATGCCATCTTCTAGCCGTTGGCTCGGCCACGTGTCCCGCGCAGATTGCGCGGCCGACCGTTGGCCCGGCCGACCGTTGGCTCACCGGACAGCCGGTGCACACCGGACAGTCCGGTGAATTTTTAGCCGTACGCCGTTGATGGTTTCCCGAGAGCGACGAGTTCGCCTGTGAGCGGCCCACCGGACAGTCCGGTGCACACCGGACAGTCCGGTGAATTTTAGCCGTACACCGCCGTTGAAGTCCCGAGAGCAGCCACTTTGCCCAAGCCAGCCTGGCGCACCGGACACTGTCCGGTGCACCACCGGACAGTCCGGTGCACCCAGACTGGGCAGACTTTGGCTGCTCGAGCCATCTCTTCTCCAACTCGATTTTTTCTGTTTACAGCACTTAGACACAATACATTAGTCCATAAAACAATGTACTAAGTTTGAGAAACATACCTTTATCCTTGATTTGTACTTTGTCCACCATTTTACAATTAGGCGCCTGTGTTGGGCACTAAATCACCAAAACACTTAGAAATGGCCCAAGGGAACATTTCCCTTTCAGCCGCACGTGCCACTGTGGACTTCGCGTAGGATCTGGATGCCTTCGGTTTCGGTGACGCACTTAAGCATTGGCTGACTGACCCCTTTTTTGTAGAGTTGGCCTTCAATCAGTGCGAAGTCTCGGCTTCGATGTCTGAGGCGCTTGGCCTCACTGATGTCGGCTGGATGATAGTACCCCTGTAGGAACAGGGTTATTGGTGCCCGCCAGTCTTCGGTCATGATAAGGTTGACTATGCGGTGGCCCTCGCTGTCGTTGGTTATTTGGAGCCCTTCGGGGCTCCGGACGGCTGGCGTGCCGATGACATGAAAGAACACGTCGGAGGGCAAAGATTCGCCCCTGGCGGCAGCCTTGGCCAATGCGTCGGCCTCTTCATTCTTGGCCCGATCCACATGCTGCAAGGTGAATCCCTTGAATTGTCTCTCGAGACGTCGGATGGCCGCGAGGTACTGCATCAGCGCGGGGTCCTTTGCTGCATAGTCTTTCTCGACTTGGCCGGCAACTACCTTGGAGTCTGTTTTGATGATGTAGGTGGTGACTCCGAGGGCCCTTAGCTTGCGGAGGCCGAGGATGACTGCTTCGTATTCTGCTATATTATTTGTGCATCTGTCGGATTCCAGAGCGAAGCTGAGGCGTGCTGCATATCTGTGCTTGACCCCGACTGGTGAGGTGATGACTGCAGCGACGCCTACCCCCGCATGGCACCATGCGCCGTCGCAATGGATCGTCCAAACCTTTTCTGCAGACGGGTCTGGCTGTGTTGTTGGCCAGTCCAGTCAACGACGAAGTCTGCCAGGACTTGTGACTTGATGGCTGTCCTGGGCTCGAAGCTGATGTGGTAGCCGGAGAGTTCGGCCGCCCACTTGGCAATCCTCACCGATGCCTCCGGGTTTCTGAACAATTCACCGAGTCCCCTGTCTGAGGTGACTCGGACCTTGAATGCTTCGAAGTAATGGCGCAGTTTGCGCGAAGACATGACGACTGCGTAGGCAAACTTCTCCAGCTCTGTCATGTTGCACTTGGACGGTGTCAGCACTTCGGAGACATAGTAAACGGGGCACTGCCTGACCACACCCTCAACTGTCTACTCCTGCACTAGTGCCGCGCTGACCGCATGCGGCGAAGCCGCGACGTAGAGCAACAGGGGGAGCGAGGAGTCGGGGCTTGTAAGGACGGCCAACTCTGTCAGGTACTGTTTTAATGAGGCGAGGGCTGCCGCCTGCTTTGGTCCCCAGGCGAAGTCTTTTGCACCACGGAGTGTTTTGAGGAAGGGGAGACTTCGCTCGGCGGACCTGGAGATGAATCTGTTGAGAGCGGCCAATCTGCCTGTCAGGCGCTGGACGTCCCTGGCGGACTGCGGAGGCGTCATATCTATGATGGCCTGAATCTTGGTTGGGTTGGCCTCGATGCCGCGGTGTGATACCAGGTAGCCCAATATTTTGCCTTGGCGAACGCCGAAGACGCACTTTTCCGGGTTTAGGCGGAGTTGTGCGTCTCGCATGTTCGCGAATGTCTCGGCGAGGTCGGCGAGATGGTCCTCCTTGCTCTTGCTGGCGACGACGATGTCGTCCACATATGTGAATATATTTCTGCCAACTTGCCCTTCGAGCACTGTTTTGGTAAGCCTGGAGAAGGTGGACCCGGCGTTCTTGAGTCCCTCCGGCATTCTGATGAAGCAATATGTGCCGAAGGGTGTTATAAAGCTGGTGCTAGCCTTGTCTTCCTCCTTCATGTATATCTGGTGGTAACCGGAGAAGCAGTCGAGGAGGGACATGACTTCACATCCGGCCGCGCTATCGACTATTTTGTCGATCCGCGGCAACGGGAAATTGTCCTTTGGGCAGGCTTTATTGAGACTGGTGAAGTCGATGCACATTCGCCACTTCCCGCTCTTTTTCTGCACCATCACGACATTGGAGAGCCATGTGGGGTAAGCCACCGGCTCGATGAATTTGGCTTCCAGGAGGCGGTGCACTTCTGCCTTGGCGGCCTCCGTCTTCTCGTCGGACATCTTGCGAAGCCGCTGTTTTTTCGGCCTTACCGAAGGGTCGATTCCCAAACTGTGCTCAATTATGGAACGGCTAACCCCGACCAGATCGAGGGCTGACCAGGCGAAGACATCTTTGTTCTTGGACAGGCAGCAGAGGAGCTTCTCCTCTTCATGCGAAGTAAGGTCTTCGCTGATGATGACTGTCTGCCTGGGCGTGGCCTGGTCGAGGGGGACAGTCTTGGTCCCGTCGTTGCTCTGTAGCTGTGCCTTGTCGTGCTGCTTATTTGTTGGGCTGGTGGGCGCGGGGACCTCGCGCTGGGCCGTGAGACAGTGCACGTTTCTCTGACAGGGCACGAAGTCCCGCTCTATGTTGCGCGCAGTCTGTTGATTGCCGAAGACCGTAATGACGCCTAACGGACCTGGTATCCTCATACATAGGTACAGTCCGTGAATGGCTGCTTCGAACTTATTGATGGAGCTCCGGCCCATGATGGCATTGTATGGATATACCATATCCACGATATCAAAGGTTACTTGCTCACTTCGGGCATTGGGTGCTACACCGAAGGAGAGAGGCAGCTCTATTTTGCTGACGGGGAAGGTGCCCTTGCCGCCGAAGCCATACAACGGGTTGTCCAAAGGCTTAAGCAGGCTGTGGCTTATGCCCATGCGATCGAAGGCGTGGAGGAAGATGATGTCCGCCTGACTGCCATTGTCAACTAGGACTTTGTGCAGGTCCCAGCCTGCCACGCTGCAATTGATAACCATGGCGTCGCAGTGGGGGGCGCTGCGCAGGTCGACGTCTCGTGCGTCGAAGGTTAGCGGTATGTGGGACCACTTTGTCTGCACGACGGGGCCAGTGATGGCGATGTGGTTGATGCTGCGGTAGTGGTCCCGCTTCTGCCGCTTTGTGTCGAAGTCGGTGCTGGACCCCCCAGTTATCATGTGAATGACTCCGCGATATGGTTGATCGGCGAAGTCTTCCTACTTTGGAGCATGGGGGATGTTTTGATGTTGCTGGTGTGGTGGTGGGGGTGGGGGAGGTATGATTTGTACTTCCTGATGGTGTTGGTAAGCTTGGTGCGGTGGATGCGGTGCAGGGGCGTGGATATACGGTGGAGGGGGTTGCTGGTAAGTGTGTGCGACAACTCGGGGGTTGTCGGCTGGTTGCGCCCGTGCCATCCTGTCTCTGGTGGCCTTCGTTTCTGGGCAGTCTTTGGTTTGGTGGGCGCAGTCTTCGCCGTGGAAGAGGCAGTAGAATCGGCGCGGCGGCTGCGCACGCCCCCGACCCCTACCGCGAGTTCCATTTCCGCGGCCCTGGGGGGGATATTTTTGGCGACGAGGGGCGTCAGCAGCGGGGTGCTGGTTGGCGATGTTGTGCACTTGCTGTTGATTGCGACCGTCTTGACCGGAGTCCGGCTGCGGAGTCCTTGTCCACGTGCGGCTGGACTGTGGAGCATCTTTTGGCTTCCTTTGGGACTCAACCTTGCGCTGGTGGAGCTCTTCGGATTTGGCGTACTTTTCAAACAGCTGATATAATTCCTGGAGGTTCTTGGGCGGATCTCTGATGCAGTGGCTATAAAGGACGCCGGCGCGAAGACCACTGATAGCGTAGTGGATGGCGATCTGGTCATCGACTGAGGGCAGCTGTGACTTGAGTGTTAAAAATTTGCGGTAATACTCCCGCAGAGTCTCCTTTTCCAGCTGCTTGCAGAGCGAGAGTTCGGCCAAGGCGTCGGTGTCTGGGCGGTACCCTTGGAAGTTGAGCAGGAACTTGTCCCGGAGACTTCTCCAGGAATCAATGGACAGCGGAGGCAATCTGGTGAACCAGGTGAGAGCTGGGCCCTCTAGGGCGATGATGAAAGACTTCGCCATTGTGGCGTCGTCCCCTCCGGAAGATGCAATGGCGACCTGATAACTCATTATGTATTGTGCCGGGTCGGTGCTGCCGTTGTACTTGGGATAGGTCCCTGCCCAGAAGTTAGCTGGCCAAGGCGTCACTTGCAGGTGTGGCGCCAGGGGACTTCGCTCGTCGAGATAGTTGACCCCTTGGAATGGCGCGGCGTGCGGGAAGGTGTGGTCGCGCTGGGGGAAACGCGGGTCTTCCGGTTGCGCGCGGTGTTGCAGGGGTGGCCCATGCTGCAGGGCGAGGTGGCCTTCGCGCGTGTCTTCCAGTTGTGCGCGCTGCTGGAGGGGTGGCTCGTGCTGCAGGCCAAGGTGGCCTTCGCGCTGCATCAGCGCGATCTCCCGCTCGAGGTCCTGGGCCTTCTACTCTTCGTCGCGTATCATTTGCCGCACTTTGGCTAGTGCGGACACGCGCTGGCGCATGGCCTCCAGTATCTCTTTCTGCCTCTGGAGATTGCGGTTCTTGAGGCGCAGGGCGCGCAGCTGTAGCTGTTCTTCCGCTGAGACGCCGAGGACTTCACCGTCCTCGGTGAAGTCCGAGCCCTCCAGTGGTGCCAAGCCTGAGGGTGGCTGCGATTGTCCTTCAGGGCCGCAGGTGCGGAGAGTGTCGTCTTCGCAGGTGCGGGGAACGTCGTCTTCAGTGGCCTCTTGGTGGGTGGATTGGGTGAGGGCGAGGGCCTTGCCCTTTCTTGCGGCGAGCAGTGCTGCCTTCGCAGCCTCGTCAGCCTTCGGGTTAGCTCTCTTGGGTGCCATCGCGGGTGGTTTTCTCGTAGCACGAACGGTGGGCGCCAAATGTTGGAACTTGCTCTCAGTTGCAAGGGGATCCAACAAGGGTGAACAATGACGTCAACAGGGTTCTCGCGCAAGATGGCAATAGCTCTGTTAATCTGCCCCCTCACGGGCACTGTGCGGGGGTATTTATAGGTGTCTGGGCGCCCAGCGCCTTGTGTTAAGGACGCATGTGCCCTCAGATACCTAGGTTATCCCCAGAATATTCTCATAAAGCAGGGTTACAGATTGTAATTACAGGAATGCCTTTGCAAATTAGGTCCGTAACACGCAACGGCCACACGGGGCCTGTTACAATGGGTCGGATCACATGTGGGCCTCTGAGCTGGACGAGGCCGCACGGTGGGGTGACGACGTCGCAGGCCTTCGTCTGGCGCCGTATCAAGCGAAGGGTGTCCCTGCCTGTTTTGTCTCCGTCGGACCAGCGACTGCAGCGAAGGCCTCGAGCGAAGGGTGGCGTCTTTGCCTTCGCCCCAACATCGGCTCGTATATGTGTATGCCACCATCTCTAACTTTGGAGGCGCATTTTATCTACACGGTGCTTCATTTGCACCCCGAGCACGTCCTCGCCCCCTCCTGTACGCGCGCCTCCCTGCCCCCGCCGCTGCCGCGCACCTCCCTGTCCCCGCGCCACCCTCTCCCCTACCGTCGCCGAGCGCCTCCCTGTCCCCGCGCCGCCGCGCACCTCCCTGTCCCCGCGCCGCCGCGCGCCTCTCTGTCAGCGTGCCTCCCTGTCTCCCGCATTAGGTTTGATTGCAAGCCCGCATTAGGTGTGATTGCAACTGTTGTATAATTCTACCCAAATATCTATTAAAAAAATTTAAACAAAATGATTGCAACCGATGGTGTGTTGTAATTGCAACTGCTGGTGTAGTGTGGATGCAACTGCTGAGTTGCTCTGATGTGATTGCAAGTACTGAATAACTCTGGGAAATTTTGTTAAAAAATATGATTGCAACTGCTGGTCTGGTGTAATTGCAACTGCTGGTCTAGTGTGATTGCAACTTCTATATAAATATGTCCAAAAATCTGTTAAACAAAACAATGATTGCAACTGTTGGTCTGGTGTAATTGCAACTGCTGGTCTGGTGTGATTGCAACTTCTATATAACTATGTCCAAAAATCTGTTAAACAAACAATGATTGCAACTGTTGTCTGGTGTAATTACAACTGCTGGTCTGGTGTGATTGCAACTTCTATATAACTATGTCCAAAATTCTGTTAAACAAACAATGATTGCAACTGCTGTCTGGTGTAATTACAACTGCTGGTCTGGTGTGATTGCAACTTCTATATAACTATGTCCAAAAATCTGTTAAACAAACAATGATTGCAACTGCTGTCTGGTGTAATTGCAACTGCTGGTCTGGTGTGATTGCAACTTCTATATAACTATGTCCAAAAATCTGTTAAACAAACAATGATTGCAACTGCTGTCTGGTGTAATTACAACTGCTGGTCTGGTGTGATTGCAACTTCTATATAACTATGTCTAAAAATCTGTTAAACAAACAATGATTGCAACTGCTGTCTGGTGTAATTGCAACTGCTGGTCTGGTGTGATTGCAACTTATGTGAAGAGGTTGAGCTGTTCGTGGATGAGCCGTTCACGGAGAAAGAGGGGCGGGGGCGGGGAAGTGAAAAGGTTCTGTCGGGAGCGTGCGGGAGGGACGAAGACGTGCGGGAGGGACGAAGACGGCTTGGGTGGTGCGGTTGGCTCGGACCTGGCGCGTAGGTTCGGCCTGGGTGCATTCTCTATATTGAATGCACCCAGGTGTAATATATAAATACAGTATATATATATATATATATATATATATATATATATATATATATATATATATATACACACTAGATGAGTGCCCCGTGCGTTGCAACGGAAACACACAATACCATGATAACTTATATATAATGTGTCTTATATTGTTATAAGAAAATATTTCATAATTCATTTTTGATCCTAGCCATATATAAATTTTGTTATTTTAATTTAACTGTTTCACTACTACATTACAACCATCAGTATCATACAGACTTCGATATATACCATGATTTGCATGGTCTCATCATTGGAGAGCACGTGCCACACCTATCGGTAGAAGTTTCCTCGTACATCGTCAGTCATCAGGCACACACAACCATACATGTTTGCTTAAATAAAAAGGCAAGTGTGTGCGTTTGCGAAGAGAATTAAAGGCAGGCCAGCACAAAAGCTACCTCGGCGATGGCAAGTGGTCATTGTTGTCGGTCCTCCTCTGCGTCACCTCTGTCGCTAAGATGACGCCACAGTCTTTGATATAGTAGTCGTCGAACGCGCGTGACATGGCGAGTACCGATGACTTTTGGCTGGGTTGCTAAACGAAGTGCACCCCGGGCTCATCAGCGAGGTAGTACACCTAGCCGTTGCACCTCCAGATGTGCTACTCCTCTACATACATCTTGTTCGAGGACACTCACACAACATCAACAACAACCGTCGTCCCAGCGCACAAGAATTTATGGCCGGTCAGTAGCGAATTACGTGGCCGGTTGAGCTTCAGGTGGATGATGAGCTAGATGGCGTGACGGCGCCGTCGTCGGATGCGGTGCCCAGAACAACCCGAGAGTCGCCGGCGTTGGCAACGACTATGAGGTCCCTCGTTTGAATATGGACAGCGGTGTAGCCGCTCTGGACCGCGTCCAAGCGACGGCTGCGCCGGAGCTTCCCGAACATAGCGACGCATGCGGCCAAGTAGGACTGCTTCCAGAGGTCGAACTGGCAGTTGTCAAGCTTCTTCTCATCGTCGATGAGCGACGCCAACGCGAGCGCCTCCTGCCAGTGGTGTTTGTTCGGGGTTTCCAAGTAAGAAACATGGATTCATCTTTGGCGTTAGTTTATAAAAATGACTCACAAGTCAGATCCATGGACAAAATATTACGGAGAATAAATGTCACACATATAAAAAAGGAATTTATGTTGAAAACTTATTCAAACAAAAGAAGTTGCATGCAAGACTCTTCTTTAAATACTACTCTCTCCATCCAAAAATATAATTCGGGAATCTCGTTGATAATTATCTACTAATACACATTGTGTAAGGGTAGCAGGTGAGCTTTGGGAGAGATGTAGTAGATATTTTTACTGTAACAAATATTAACATAAACACACATGTGGTGTAGTGGTAGCTACGAGCACATTTACTTGAGAGGTCGCGGGTTCGAATCTCATTAGGGCCACATTTGTGTTTTTTTAATTTAATTTTAGCTCACAAGAGTTCGGAATGGGAATGGCAGAATCAGGAATGGGGCAGCCTACCCCTTAGAGTCTTAATAGGTAGTATAGATTGTGTGTGTGTGATTGTTGCAGGGGAGCGAGGGTTTGCGTGCGTCAAAACTTAGGCTAGCTCCAGTAAAGGAACCCTAAAGGTTCTGTACCCTAAATATAGAGGATCAAATGGTATTCTACGCCCTGCAGCAGCGTCCTCTAAACGGTCCTCTAAATTTAGAGGACGCCGCTGGATTCTCTATGTATAGAGACATAGAGTTTCTCTAAACGGTCTTCTATCCATTTGAATACTTTAAATAACCGGTTTAGCAAAACTAAAATATGTACAATACATTTGAGAGTATGACAAATACGTATGTACAAAAAATAAAAATAAAAAATGTCTCTAATATAGATATTTGAGTATAGAGGACGTGATTTAGAGGACGTTGTTGGAGAGGAAAGAGATATAGAGGATGAAATCTTTTAGAGAAGACTGTAAAGGACGGATATAGAGGATGAATATAGAGGACATTGCTGGAGACAGCCTTATTCAATGTCTTCTGTGCTAGTTCTGTCATTTCCCACAAGAAGCCTACCATGCTTCCTAAAAATTGACACGCTCGATTGTTGCACTGATAATGCAACACATGTGGATGTCGTATGTTTTATACTGCGTGCCTCATTATCGATCAAAGTAACGACCACTCCATGCAGCACAACATATACCAAAGCCATACCGTTTTGAGATTTTGTACTAATCCAGCTGTTAACAAATTTATTTTTTCTGAGATAGTATATGGTTGTGTTTTTGTTTCTCGTGTGCCCCGAAACCTCCGCTCGTAAACATGTCTCTCCTGTGTCGCTGGAAGGCGTTGGTGGGGGGTGACCGTAGCAGTTCTCTTCCTTCGCAGTTCGCACAAGGTTTCCGTCGGGCGCGAGCGACGGCAACGGGCGCGGGTCTTCCGTCGGCCCGCCCGAACCACCGTGGCCTTGAGCCTGCCGACCGGTCAGACAAGGGGAGGGATTTTTAAAAGGGCGTCGCAGATTGCGTGCATGCAGCGCGTGCGTACAGTGAACGGATAAACAAAGCAGGTCGAGGTGGCGTCGAAGCCGCCTGATTTCGAACGTAAGTTTAAGTAGAGCGGGGGGTGGGGCCACCAGCGCTCAACTGGCCACGCATCGCTAATCCATTTTATTTGGAGAGAGAGAGAGAGAGAGAGGGTGTTGGGACTTGGGGTGTTGCCACGAGCGTACTTTGCTCCTAATCCTAATCCAGGAGTCCTAATCCATTTTATTTGATTATATTATACAGTTGATTGATGAGGCCCACCGGCACTGCACGATGCACGTCGGAGGGGCCTTTTGCTGCCCCGGGAGGCAAGGAAAGCTACGTGGAAACTAAAGCTGGACACGTCGGACCAATGCAGGCTGGCCCTGGCCCCGGCGTCGTCCTGGCCGCTGGCGACACTGCACAGCCGTGCACCGGCACTGTGGATGCAACTGCGGCGGATGCGGTGAACCGTGCCCGCACTCCTCACACTGGCGTCGTATTTACGCCCTCCATCGGTCTTGTTATTATATAAAAAAGAAGAAGAGACGAGAGATAATTTTTAAGGCAAATTTCTGACAAGGCAAAACGACCTAGGTATCCTGCTAACGAGCAGTGTCAAATAGTGCTGCGTACTGCAGATCGATACAGTACGTAGGTGCTGAACAGTGTTAGGAGATTTTTCCTCTCTCTCATAAATTTTGGACCCTGCAAGATCTTACTTTTTTTTTATGAATGGGATGGAAAGTGGGGATTTTTCAAACTTCAGCATTACATGTACAGTTGATTAGTTGAAGGACGACCTGCAGGACATACATACATATGCCGTTTCAATTAGGTTTCGTAATTAAATGCCCTATATTCATTTTACCCGGTGGAGAAGGGCCGTGAATGATGCAGACAGCAACGCTATAGGTTAATTATTACGTTATAAGAGCATCTTTCCTAAAAAAAATAACTTCCTAAGAGCATCTCCAACAATGCCTCAAACTAGTGCCTCAAATTGAAATATAGGGCTCTACACAGAAAAAACTACTCCAACAGTGCCCCATTTCATAAAATTTTGTTAAAAAACTATAGGGCACCCTCTCAAGTGACTCAAATATACTACACCGTAGTGGGCTACCCTATAGTCTAGATTTGGGGCTTTACTGTTGGAGCGGGGTGTTTTATTGGTGCCCTAAATTCTATAAAATTTACTCATTTTCAAATTATAGGGCATTTTTATAGGTCACGTTGTTGGTCTCCAACAACGTGACCTATAAAAATGCCCTATAATTTGAAAATGAGTAAATTTTATAGAATTTAGGGCACCAATAAAACACCCCGCTCCAACAGTAAAGCCCCAAATCTAGACTATAGGGTAGCCCACTACGGTGTAGTATATTTGAGGCACTTGAGAGGGTGCCCTATAGTTTTTTGACAAAATTTTATGAAATAAGGCACTGTTGGAGTAGTTTTTCCTGTGTAGAGCCTCATATTTCAATTTGAGGCACTAGTTTGAGGCATTGTTGGAGATGCTCTAATCTCTGTTTCCGAATTTGACGTTAAATCTATATCACTATACAATCTACCAGTTTAAATTTTGGAAAAACTCATTCAACCAAATTACCCCACGTCTATAACCTTCGCTAAATCCACCATGTTCGCTACTTCTAGCCGCGACTGTAGCTTCTACAGTATTTTGTCTCTATCGATTGTATCTGCATCAGTTCCAATAGTCGCGGCAACTGCGGCAACACGACAGCCACATCAGGCTTCAAATTAAACAAGACTTCACATATCATCAAAATCAATTGTTCATATAATCCCGTCTCTCCTACTCACTCAAATCCAACAAACAATCTTATTTGGATCATCCCTCAAAATCCCCCCCCCCCGCGTGACCCCGCCTCCCCTCCTCTCTCCCCCGCATGGCCACATCCCCTCATTCATGTCGTCGTCGTCGTCGCCGGCAACCCCTCCTCTCGTGCCACCGACACCGCCATTGACCCCTCTCCTCTCTGGAATTGTAGCATTGGCACGAGCTATATACTAGTATTTTTAAATTATAGTATCCTATTTTTTCTAGTTATAACTTGTAGCTTTAAATTTTGTTTTATTTATACAATCATTATGTATGAATCATGGTTTTCTCATTTTTTTGGATTGGTCATCTTTAGACTTGTCAAACGAGGATGATAAAATTATCCTTTTCCCAACTCAAATCATTCAAAGTGCATCACTTGCATACATGCATGAATTCGACGACAGATAAGTGATTTCATTGGTGTGATTAACACACAAAATGGACTATTAGGAGTGTGAAACAGCTCTCTCTAAGTCTGGGGATTAAATAGGAATATTTAGTAAGTCGATATATTTGAGGACCTCATTTAAGGAACCATTGGAGGATGGTTTTTTTGGTTAAAAACACACTAAATTAAGTTTAGGCATCATTTGGATCCTTGGAATTAAATTCCATTATAATAATAATTTAGGCAGATACTAATCAAGGTAATACAGTTTTATACAAAATATATTTGTATACTATTATTAGCAAGATGTCGGAGATATTTGTGTGCTACATTTTTACTATAGATGAGTGAGTCAAAGAGTGTCATATAAGTTACAGAGTAGATCAACATATTTTACTGATACATAAAATTATTTTCCCGTATTACATCTCATGAATCTGAGATAGACTAATATCTAAAACTTCAGAAAGTGGTGGAGTGCCAAATTATAAGCCAAATAGATTACTTTATTTAGTAAATTCCGATTCCTTAAAAATCTGACATAGACTAATATCCGATCTGGAGTCAGTCTGCCGAGTAGGTATTTAATTGGTTTCTTCAATTAGGGTTAGTTTCGCCGCACACAATTGGTAACATTTTGAGATGCACGTAATTTTGCTATAACAGTACATGACGTTAGAACACGAGGAGCAAAACGCCACCCTCTTTTGTAAAAAAAAAACGTAGCTGCCACCATACCAGTAGCTAGATTATTATTCAGTGGCTGCCGTTCGCCATGGAAGGCAATCAGATCAATTGCCGGATCGGGACTCATTGGTTTTGCATCGACCGGCTGGGTTTGGCTCTACCAGAAATTTAAAGAAATGGTCACAAAAACGCCTCATGGTTCGCGTGCTCTTTTTTTTACCGCCATTTATTGGTTTCTGTAGTGTGGCGCGTCTTTGATATCTCAACGTGGACATCGCAGAGAGCAAGCGGCAAAAAGTTGAGTGGACCCAAGCAATTAAGAGAACAGAACTTGTGGTTCTGCTGTGGGAGAGAACAACAAAAATCCTGTACGCGGTGTCGCGGTCTATTCCGGTTTAGAGGTAGCTAGCTAGGGAACAGAATATACGTACGAGTGTCGAGTGCCATGAGTCACTCCATGCATGTGTATTTTTATTCTGCCGTGAATTGCAGTTGATCCCACCATGAGATGGGCCACACACACTACACTATATATTGGGCACTGATGAGCACATATATACCAGTGATTAAACACCAAGCAAACTAGAACAAGTTTAGGCTGTTCGCTGCGGCTTGCTGCGGCTGCAATCCAGCTGCGGCTGCGGCTTCTACAGTATTTTTCTCTCTATGGATTACAGCTGCAGCAGTCTAAACAGCTACAACAGTGTCGGCTACAAGCCAGCCGAACACGCCCAACTGTTGCCGAATCAGTGACGTGTTCCTCGGTGCTTGTTGCTCGGTGGCGTAGCTTCCATTACTTTTGGTGTAAGGCTGATGGAGCTGTGTACGGGCGATTGCGCATGTACTTGGCTATTCATTTTTTAAAGTGGGATCCGTATTTTTTAATTTTTTTATTTTTGCGGTTGAAGATTCCTTTTCCCAGATTTGAGGGCCCCCATGCTAACCGGATATATTGAAGAGACCTGCCCTACTGGCCACTGCACCTCGAGATACTGTATTATTTCAAAAATAAAGTATTGGGACCCACCAATCTCTATGGGATTGAAAAAAATATAGCAATAATGTTAGTCTAGATTTGTCTGGTCTCTCTCTCTGTCGCTCTCTCTACCCTGCACGAGCAACTCAGGCGGTGAAAAACCCTCGTTATCAACCACCCCCCCTTCCCTACTCTCGCCTCTGCCTGAGTGTGGTGCCAGGAGCATCGTGTGGCTCCCTAGGACGATGGAGGCGAGGCCCTCACCCATGTGGATTGCTTTGCCGCAAGCCCCTGAGTGCAGGGCGGATCTCGGTGGCTAGGATGATGCTTAGCAGTCCAGGCTAGGGATGACAACGGATAAACTATCCGTGGATAGTGTCTCTGAACATCCATATCTGCGACTTATATCCGATATCCGAATCCGTACCCGTTATCCGCTACGAATAAAAAACAGTATCCACATCCGTTACCCGCAGGTAACGGATATCCGCGGATATATCCGTTTGTCCAATACACATACAACATATTTAAATCCATCAAATTCAAATATGATAACATATTTGTCCACTAGAGGTTTCCATGGCAGCTGTAAGACAATAAATTAATAAAAGTAACTAGGATCAAAGTATTTCCAATCTGAAAAGCCTACAAGAATCTACAAAAAAACTGGACCTGCTGGGCGAGCTGGCGATGTCCTGTGCAGTGCTCGATGTGGTCGCATGGAGAAGATTGATCCCCCTACGTAGTGCTCGGCGTGGAGAGTAAGGAAGGTCGCGGTCGCGAGTGGCTGGCAGAGAATGGAGCTGCACGAGGACAACCGGTCTCCGGTGGCGTGTGCGAACAATGAAGCTGGCGGCGGCGCGCGGATCTAAGCTACAACGGGGAGTGGGGACCGGTCGTCCGTAGTCCGCACATGCTGGGTCGCTGGCATGCACGAGGAGTGGGGACCGCCGGGCGCGGGACCATGGTCGTGGTGGCTGCCTGGCTAGGTGGCGGCTGGCCGTCAAGGCCTCGAGGAGGGTGGGGTGGGGACAGGGGTTGTGGGCTTGTGGCTAGATCTAGACGGGTTGCTGCCTTGCCTTGCTAGATTGGGGATTTGGGGAGGCTAGACGGTCAGGAGATGGGCTAGTCGTCGAGGCCTCGAGGAGGGTGGGGGTGGGGACGAGGGTTGTGGGCTTGTGGCTAGACCTAGATGGGTTGCTGCCTTGCCTTGCTAGATTGGGGATTTGGGGAGGCTAGACGGTCAGGAGATGGGCAGGCCGTGATGGGACTTGGGCTGGCTGTGGTCCGTGAAGTGGTTTCAAACTCCAGCGACCCCACATGTTAGGTTACTTTAACGGGTATTCGGGTATTCGTGTATGGATATTGATTTTTGTACCCGTTTTAAAAATATCCACGGATATCAAATGCTACCCGTATCCGTATCCACGGGTACAGGCTCTTACCCAAAACCGTGCCCAACAGGTTTTTTATCCACGGGTACACGGATAAATCACATCCCTAGTCGAGGCGATGATGTGGTTTGGCCCGACGGGAGCAGCACACAGAGGTGTGGAGGGAGCCACATGTAGAGGCTTGGCAGGGGTGGAGGTGCCCATGTAAGATGAAAGGTTCTAGTTTGGTTTCGATGATTAATGATGATATAAGATTATTATGTCTGACGTGAGTTCTGTAGAAACAAGGTTTGTTAGGTCATAACAATGGAATATGATTGGGTTTATATGATATTCATGTCCTTATTAATGGAAACCAATGATTGATTTTCAAGGACGATCAAGAAGGATCAGTTAGTTCTAATTATCAATGGAGTTGTTAGACACTTAGGCCTCCTTCGGATTGTGGGATTTTTTTCTCATTTTCCTATGTTTTTTCTGTGAAAATGAACTGATTCATGTAAAATTCCTATATGGTTCATCCAAAATTCTTGGAACCCAAAGGAGGCCTTAGAGTAGTGATAGGACCTTATTTTTCTTTAGTCGTACATACTATAAAGAGGGCATGAAATGGATAGCTTGATCTAGGCAAGCCTAGTTACGTGTGATGGTACACATTTATGTAAAGTAGTGCTAGGTAGACCCAAGAGAGCCCCCTGAGAAGTTTGAAACAAAACCCAACTCGAAAAATGATCAAAACAAGCGAGTTGACCATGGTGCAGTAGTCTACTGGGCACCGTGCCTGATAAGGGTCACCAGATAGAATTGTGTTCTATTATGTTTGAGCAAAACACCAACATGTCTGATATGGTGCACCGGACAAGACACTCAAAGAGCTTGTAGAAGTGGCCTTAGACACTTGTACTCATCATACGTTTATAGTGTACCACAAAATATAGCACTAGACAACACACTCATAGAGGATGTAAACTCGACATGTTTAGTGTATCATCGGTTATGGCACTAGATAGGATACTCAAAGAGGTTTACAACTATGCATTCGACGTTGCATTCATTGATCGTGTCTAGTGTGAACTCCGAACACTAGTACAATATTGCCTAGTTTAAGAAACTAGGTGTTTGGAAGGCACCAATCATGTATAGTGTAGGGAGTTGGTGTTCATCGGACATGTCAGGTGCCCCCAACTATTTTGATTTGGATTTTAATGACTAGTTCCTTTACTTAGGGCTATTTATACCCTGACTAAGACAAATAAGATCTCTTGCCCATTTCAACTGCTAAAGAAATTATTTGAGAGTGAGGAAGAGCCTTTTCCTAGTGAGGGACTTGAGAGTTGATAATCACATTACTCGATGGACATGGTCCAAGAAAGGGAGCATTCGTAGGTGGACAATCAGTAGTCCGAGACAGGATATTCTAGAGATCCACTTGCACGTGGTGAAGGCCCCAGGCTATCCATAGAGTTACCCGACTGGGAGCTTGGGCCTTGCATGCACATCCTTGCAATGGGGTCCAACGAGGACTACCAAAAACTTTCATGCTTTTTGATACCTTAGTAAGAATACAAACATCATCGAACATCAGTTCACATATCTATTATTTTTAGGTTTCGCATTTACATTGTGTACCTTGGTTTTGCGATTTACCTTCCTTGCTTAGTAGATACACTAGTTTATAGTGTTGGAACCTAGGTTGCATAACCCTTTTGCAGTAGAGAAAGCAACACACTTAGTCAAAACTATAGTTGCACATATAAATAATTTATTTATTGCATATGTTTTGACTAGGGTAAAAATAAGAGGCCATAGCTAACAAGTAGTTTTTTAAGTTTCCTAATTCGCCGATCTCATCTTAGGCATCACAGTCCCTTCATCATTGTTCACATTTACATTACTTCGTTGCACTTCATGCTATAAGGATGTTTAAACAACTAGCTTGACCTCATTAAGGTTAGTTCAAGTCCCACCTTATAGTGGCACCCTTACTTGATTACTACTTTGAGTTTAGGACACACAATCATTCTTAGTGGACCTAAAACCGATAGAAGTAGAATTTGAGCGAGAACTCATATTCATGCATGTAGGAAATTGCATTGGATTCTTCAATCACCCAAAAATTGCAAAAGGGATAACCTGATGTAGTAAAATAATTTTACTAAAGTGAAACATGAATTTTACTAAGGATGTACAATTGAATACAAGTGTAACACCCAAAAACTCATTTTGGGAATACAATAAAAATTATCTAAAGACTTTGAATTGAAAATGTATTTTGAAACAAGAATATCTTAATATATATGTTTTCTAATAAAAGTTCTCTACATAAATTAAGTTCTCCCTTTTTATTTAACTATATACTTAAGTTAAAAGCATCTCTTAGTAAGGGTTATACACTATAAAATGCTTCCCTTAAAAATAACTATTTTTGTGTGTATCTTTAAAAGCATTTGCATAAATGAGTAAAACATTAAATAAATAACAAATAAAAGTGACTTTGCATTTTTCATGTTGGATATTTGGAGTGTTGCATATTGGGTGCAAAATTTGAAATAGGAGTTCTAAAATTGAAACTTGAAAATAAAATGAAACAAAGAAAAGAGATCGGAAAACAGAAAAGAAAAGGCTAAAAAAGGGCAAAACATGTGCTGGGCCAATTCCCCATCTCGTGGCCCACTAACCTTCACCCGCGCCGGCCCATCTAGCACACTACACGGCCTAACCCTCACCTCAGCCTCTCTTCATACCGCTGACTGGTGGGACCTTGTCTGCAGTCTCCCACTCCCTCACGATGGGTGGACCTGTTTGTCGGTGTTTGGAACCCGACCGCACACCCGAGGTTACCCCTCGTGGTGCTTTTGGGTAGGACGGTGCTGTTGACTGTAACTCAATAGTTCGTGCGAGATGCACGAGAGGTGACGAGCGATCTTTCTATAGGTTCAGGCCGCTTGGAGACGCGTAACACCCTACTTCCTGGCGTGGATCTTTATATGGTGGGTTACAAAGGAAATTTTCAGTATGGAGGAAACTAATGAGCTACGTAGGTGATTGATGAGTGACTTGGAAATGATGGGGTACCCCCTGGGCCTTATATACTCGACCGTGGGGCATTACATGCGTGTATGATGACGACATATCCCTAAGTAATAGTGAATTGATTGAACCTATCTTCCCACAATCTTGCCGACTTATCTTTATTTGGTTCCGACGTCCATGGGTGCTGCGTGGGAAAATCGGGTCGGCGCTGAGGATAGCGCTTAGATCCAATGAGCTGCTTGGGCCCGAGCCTACTCGTTCCCCGCATCGGCCTATTCTGCTAGCAGTTCTTCCATGGCCCATGAGGGGGCGGCCTTGTGAGACAACATGCTCGAAGCCTTTCGTGAGGCCCTTTTTGCTTTCTAGTGGACTCGGGGGATATCCGTCCCCCACAAGCCCCCAATCTTTGAGTTGATTTTGGAATAATCGGCCCAAAGATTCTAGGTCTAGCTTGCGATTCCGTGGCTTAATTTTCATTTTGATGATGGGTGCTCCGAAGGTGCACCCGTTTGAACGTTGCTTCTGAACTCTAAGTGACTCAGCAAAAACGACCTTCTGTTGTCCTCCTTTGGTGTATTTAAAGGTCTTCATGCCTTAGAAATCGGCGCTCTTTCATCAACCTATGCTTTAGAGATCAACACTTTGTCTTTTGGAATTAAGAACTTATTGGGCGCACTGGAGGTTCACCCAGGTGTAGCCCCCGAGCTTTGAGTGGATTTTTGAAAATAATCCACTCAAAGATCTTCGTCTTACGCTTTTTAGAAATCAGCATTTAATCTTCACCTCATGCTTCAGAACTCGGCATTTTATCTTCACCTCATGCTTTAGAACTCAACATTTTATCTCCACCTCATGCTTTAGAAATCAGCATTTTATCTCCACATCATGCTTTAGAAATCAGCATTTTATCTTCACCTCAGCATTTTTGCTTCCTTCATGCTCTTGTGAATTCAAACAACGTGGTCTGCCCATGCCATGTTAGGTTTGAAATTTATTTGATCGGTGGCGGATTGGACGTCTGGTATATGGCTCTTGGCTGGTCCTCGCCTTGCTCTATGCTTCAATGCTTCTACTGACTAGACATGTAGTTCAGTAGCTATATTTGGATTTCCTTTGATCTCTACCAATATCTTCCTTCTGCCTCAATACATTCATTGTGTATACTGTATGGATGTGACTTGTTCAGAAAATCTATTGAAAATTCCTGGCCATCCTCCCAATGGGTGTGACCAAGGGACGTCTTGGTACGCAAAGCGTTTAGCACACTGTCCTGGAGTAGTAACTTGACGTGACCGCAGGGCGTAATCATATCGCTTGAGCAGTTGACCTTAGTCCAAATGGTGTCGTGTTACGCGAAGCGGCGTCTGTTGCCTGACTTGTTTTCAGGCGGCTTGAATTGCTTATTGAATGTTTGCGACTGTTCAGCGGGCGTGGTAGGAAGTGGACGGTCACTCCTGCCCTCTATAATTAGCCTGCTTGCACCGTTGTTCTCTTCACCTTCCTTCGATCATCCATTTCTTCTTTTCTGACTCCTTCTCCTCCGTTCGATCATGGGCAAGGACAAGAAGGGCCAAGGTTCGCCACGTCGCTCCGTCGACAAGCGGAAGCGCGAGCCGAGTTCTCCCTCGAAGGACTACAGTGACTCTAAGTACTCAGAGGAGGAGTTTTCCTCTGAGTCTGAGGGGTCACCGAAGTACGCTTCCCCCCAGCGTCGTCTGACGACTCGGACGACTCCTAGGGGATAGCTGCCGAGGTGTGGACGTACATCCGATCCGTCGAGCGCGCCGGGCTCGAGGGCTCGGATGAGTCGGAAGTCTCCTCAGATGAGGAGAACTCTTCTGACTTGTCCGAGGAAGGAAACGGCGGCGACGGCGATGACGAAGGTGACGATAGTGGCGGCGACAACAGCGGAGGTGGTGGTGGCGACGGCGGCAACGACGATGGTGGCAAGGGCGGCAAGGGCGACGACGACGGTGGCGGCAAGGGCAGCGGCAGCGGCGGCAAGGTCAGTGGCAAAGCTCCACTGGCTTAAATGTTAGTATGAATAGTTAGTAGTAGCAGCAGCAGCAGTAGCAGCAGCAGCAGCAGCAGCAGTAGTAGTAGTAGTAGTAGTAGTAGTAGTAGTAGTAGTAGTAGTAGTAGTAGTAGTAGTAGTAGTAGTAGTAGTAGAATAACGTAGTATTAGTTAGTAGTATAGCATAGTGTAAGTAGTGTAGTAGTGTAATGTAGGGTAATGTAATGTAGTTAAAAAAGAGAAAACAAGGCTGACTCATAACGAGTCAGTCTTTGAGTTCGTGAAACTTCCCTCCTCTGTGCAATGAAGGACTCTGGTTATCCCGAGTGCATGTTGTTCTTTTGCTGCTTCTTCTTTATAACCGCTTGATAGTTCGTCCTTGCGCCTAGTGCCGTCGGTGTTTTTAGAAATAACCGCCGAGCGACTGCTGATGACACTGGTGTTTTAGAGGTAACCACCGATTGACACTTAACACTATCGACGTTTTAGAGGTAACGCCGAGTGGTGCTTGATACTGCCGACATTTTAGAGGTAATGCCGAGCCAAGTTAGATGTTGCTGGCATTTCAGAGGTAACTGCCGAGCCATGCCTGAAGTTTTACTTTCCCGAGTGATGACTTGGCACTTTTAGAAATAGCACCTGACCCAGGAAAGCCCCATTTATACTTGCGCCGATGTGGTTTTTAATTTCCATGCCCTAATTTCACATTTCTGCCTCGAACCACTCCTCTGCTTCCTCGAGATATTGCACCTGTCCACTCCGTCGACAAGATTGCAATGGCGCCAAAGCAGAATAGGCAAAGTTCCGCCGTGGCCATCATTCCCCCCGTCGACCCCAATAGCCAGTTGCCTTTCGCGGGTAACCATATGTCCATTATCTCAGAGTTTGATCTTCTTCACCTTGTCGATGTTGGGGTTTTACTGCTGAAAGAGATCTGCTCTTGGCGAATGTTAGGGACTTGTTCTCAACTTCTATGAATTAAGAACAAGGCAACATAAAATATTAATGGTTAAAGACCTTCGTCCTTCGAAGCATTATCTCCCTTAGGATATAATGATCTTTAGACGAAGGATATAGGACATACCTTCATCATCTCAGTATGTAATAATGAAAGTAGGAGTATATGAAACATGAGAAATGACATGAATTATCATATGACATCATTAATATATTGTCATGAACGAATATAAACAACATTGAATTACATTTATACCTTCGGCTCGACAGAAGGCAAAGATCCAAGTGTGATGTTCAAGTGAATATAAGTCAGCGTAAACAGTACGATGTCATTGTTCATCTATTTATAGGCACATGACGCAGCCTGTGTAAATTACATTCATGCCCTTGACATTTACTACTGAACTAGGGATAATCTATCAAGGACTAGACATCCTTTTCCCCTTTAGGTCGGTTCCATTTTCCGCCGCTAAGCCGAAGCTTCTCCACAGGTAGCTTCGGAACTGGTTCATCCTTCTCCCGATCCGTACTTTTATATCGTGTATAGCTTCATCCCGAGGCCGAAGGTCCCTGTATATATATTTGAACTTGGGAAACATATTAGTCGTGTTTTTGAGGACCTTTGGAAGACGAAGGCCCCCAACAGTAGCCCCTCGCAGTATTAATTCGTTATAATGACGGATTTAAACTGTGACATGGACGAAGGCCTTAAGCCGAAGGTCCGAAAAAACACCTTCCCTTTGCTAGAATAGGAATAGTCAATGACAGACGGGGCTCACCAAGTTGCAAAGCGCCAGGCATATAAATAGGAACCCATACTGGCAGCATTTGATACGCCATTTCTGCCATCTGCGTTATTCTCTCAAACTTTTAGCTCTTGCTCATTAGCTCTTGCCTGATTTTTGAGTTTTTAGAGCTTCGGTTTAAAGATATGTTTGCTCCACATTTGAAAAGAAGAAGATGAGTGGAGAGAAGAAGATGACTAAAGAGAAGAAAACGACCGGGGAGACGAAGCTGTATGAAGAGAAAAAAGTTATGGATCCTTTCATTGCTGAATTTATTGAGTCCATGGCAAAAACAAATACAGAGAAAATTACTAAGGAGATCATGGAGGGTTTATCCGAAGATTCTGATGGCAGTGATAGTTATGACGTGGAAAGTGGGGGATGAAGACTCTGAGGATCGGCCGTGGCGCCCAAGCCATACTATCTTCGGAAAATCAACTATCAAGCAAAGTCATATTGATGCCATGAGGGGGAGATATTTTCGCGATATGTCTATTGTCAGAGTTAGAGGAGACAGTACTGCCCCTGCTCCGGAGGAAAATGAAGTTGTTATATATCGAAGCTTCTTAAAGGCAGGTCTTCGGTTCCCGCTGAGCAAGTTTGTGGTTGAAGTGCTGAAGATATACCAGATCTTCCTTCATCAGATTACCCCCGAAGCTATAATTAGGATGGGGATTTTTGTCTGGGCTGTAAGGAGTCAGGGGCTAGAGCCAAATGCGAAGTGCTTCTGCAGTATGCACGAGATTTTATATGAGACAAAGGCTACTGGCAAAGAATAGTACCACAACAACTTCGGTTGTTATGGATTTATTGCCCGTCCTAATGCAAGCCACCCAGTGCCAACATTCTGAAAAAGATGGCTCGGGGCATGGATGGAGGAGTGGTTTTACGTTAAAAATGATTTAAAGACAAGGGAAGACATCAAAGAAATCATTCAGCGCCCCATCTGGTCTCGCTTCGGCCTCCGAAGGCCGAAGGTGGAAATTGACAACAATGTTGAAGCATGTCAAAAGGCCTTTAGCACTGTGTGTGCTTTCATTGGCACGGGGGATTTGATTCAAGAGCATATAGCCTTCAGGGTATGGCCACTTGTGGAGAGCTGGGATATGCCGAAGGAGACCATCGCCGATTCCAGCGAGGGTGGTCTGGTCTGATTGAAGTATACCTTCAAATTTAGGGAGAAGTTTGATGAGCCAGATGATGACTGGCTGAAGTGTACTGAAGCTACCAGCGATGAGTTACTTGGGGCATACTCCAAGGCCGAAGATAATGCTTTGTCCGCAGCTTTCGGTGGTCGGGGCAAGAAAAGATTGAACAGGGTATTTAATGCAATTGGCTTCGTATACCCTGATTACCACTACTCGCTATGAGGGCAAGGGAAAAAGAGAAAGATTGCCGCTTCAGCCACCCCAGGTCCCCAGCTGAGCCGAAGAGCAAAAAGGTGAAGGTTCTGACCCACCGGCCGCGTTATATTGAACCGGCCGTAGTACCTGAATTCGGCGAAGGGACCTCTTCAGCTGCCGAAGCAAAACAAACTGCTCCGATTGTGCAGAGCGCTGAAGAGCCAACTGTAGTGCCTAAGGTGCCTACAGTTAGGCCAACCAAAGCTAAAGATGATAAGGCCAAAGAGCCATAGGTGGAAAAAGTGATAAAAGTGCCTGAAATACTGAGCCCACCGACAGAGGCAGATTTGCCGAAGATGCAAAAAACTCCTGTTGCAACTCCCAAGAGGAGGAGGATGGCCAGCATGCTAGACGCTGTTATAGAGACTACGAAGGCCTTAACTCCTGCTCCTACCAAGAAAGTTGCCGAAGCTGCCAAAATCCAAGAAGAGGCCGAAGCTGGGCCTTCAGCGCCCACTGAGACGAAGGCTGCCGTGCCTGAAGATCCAGTCAGCAAATTTTAGATACCGGCAAGACGACAAAGCAAGGCACGACAAAAAAAGCAAAATCCCCTGTCCCCAAAGCCTTAGTTGAAGATATTGATTACATTGTTCGACATGCTTCGGGGAAAAATTATGTAAAGAAGAAATCTTGGAAGCCAAACACTACACCCGAAGACTGAAATATCCAAAGGGGGCCTTAGTGTTCAATGGTACTAACGAAGATGATTTCCTGTACTGTCTCCCGGATAACAAAGAAATATCCGTTTACCGGGAGATAGCTAAGAGTATGGGATTTCCTAAGCTTGAAGAGGGCCTTTCGGTCTTGTTGAAGGATGATCTTGCTGATAGCCTCGCGTTTAATAGTTTAAAGGTATAGAGGTTAACTTTGAAGCTAGAAAATGAAGTATTTTATTGCCATGCTCAAGTATTTCTTCTTCTTTGCAGGGTTTAATTCTTAGTAATGCCTTGAGGGCTCAGAAAAGCGCCAAAGACGAAGGCTGTACGATGGCTCTTAACAACCTTCGCTCTGAGGTGATTGAATTGAGAAACGAAGGTCTAGAGAAAGACAAAATTTTGATTTCATTGGTGAACAAAGCAAAGGAAGACGAAGCAAATTACAAAGCTCAGGCCGAAGCCCAGAAAACCGAAATTGAAGACCTTCGGAGACAACTAGCCGAAGCTAAGGAGAACTGCGCGCTCGCACAGGCTAATCAAGAGATCAGTGAATACTGAAAAAATAAGCTAGAGAAAAATGTTGAAGAACTTCGCAAATCTAAGGAAAGGTGCTTTGAGAAATCCTTGGATTGCGTGAAGAAATCAAAAACTAGCTTCACCAAAGTGGGCGCCTACTCTGCTGAAGAAAACTTCATACGAGGCGACCCTGAAGGCGTTGTTGAATGGATAAGTGGAGAAGCTGAAGCCTTCGAGGAAATTTTGAGTGATCGCGGAGATATTTGCGTGTTTTCCGATCCGCGGGGAATTTCAGCTATTCTAGAGAAGGTTGGATGTGATCACGTTAAGGCCATAGCCTAGGCCGAAGCTGCCTTCTCCGTAGATGATACGAAAGATCCTTCAGCCGAAGCAACTTTAATGGGCGGGAAATTTTATAACAATGTCTGGGTGAATGGTGGCCGAGAGCTGGCCCCCGAGATTATAAAAAAGAGTGAAAAAGACACCCACGACGCCCGGGCAGAAGCAAAGCGAGCTGAAGAAGCTATAGAACACGAAAGGCGTATAGGTACCGTTTCTTGATTATTTAGCTTCGGTACTTGCTTTTTGGCTTCGAACTAATCTGTTTACCTATTTCAGCTGAACAATCCCTGCCACCAGAGTCGTACGATCCCCTAGCTGATCTAGAGATGAAGGAATCATTGGACATCATAAACATGGCTGAATCCATTATCGACGAAGTCGTCAACAAATTACTGAACGAAGTTGCAGAGAAAGTCCTTAGAGAGGAATAAGTTTTATTGTAATAATCGTTTTGAAAGGCTTGATGTATAGAACTAATGAAGGAAGACTAAACCTCTTTTGTAATGAATCTATGTAACATTTGATGTATGTAGCATTGAATTGAATATGTAAATTATTGTAATTTATTTCTTTGTGATGCATGAAATTTTACACACATACCGTTTTTGAGCCTTCGGCGAAAAAACACGTTCCCTTCTTTTCATGCTTCGTAAAGAAAAAGATCCCTTATGACAAGGTTGGTAAAACTGTATTTCCCAAGCTTACTTCATGCCTTAGCATATTTTCAATTTGACGAAGCATTTGTCGAAGATTAGCTTCGTATTCGATTCTTGTGCCATTAATGCAATATTATGTATGATGTAATGTTATGTGAAATGATGTGATGATATGATGCAAAATGATGAGGATGCCGAAGACACACACCCACACGCCCACACTAGAATACCCAAGCTCTGCATCCCCTTAGGAACGACTTTTGAGCTTCTTCACCTTCTATTTCGATGATATAAGTTCTGTATCCCCTTAGGAATGTCTTTTGAACTTCTTCGCCTTCTATTTTGGTGGTATAAGTTATGCATCCCCTTAGGAACGACTTTTGAACTTCTTCGCCTTATATTTCGGCGGTATTTGGCTCTGCATTCCATTTGGAACGACTTTTGAGCAGAAAACTTACATTGCGCTCCCTTAGGAACGACTTTTTGTAGCTTCGTCAATTTTGGCTCTATATTCCCTTAGGAACGACTTTTGAGCAAAAAACTTACGCTGCACTCCCTTAGGAATGACTTTTGTAGCTTTGTTTATGTTGGTTCTACATTCCCTTAGGAACAACTTTTGAGCTTCGTAAATCTATGAAAAAAGATATATTTCATTCTGGTACAGGCAGAATCCTTGCAAGAAATTAAAACTAAGTTTTCATTGCTCGTTTCTTGTATAGAAAAAAATGGCATAGAAAATAAAAGTATTTCAGAAGTAGGATATTGTTCAGTATATGTGCTTTGATTCTGGTACAGTGCTGTTCATTGTACGAGCTTCGGACTCCTCCCTGAAGTCACGTTGTTGCTGGGAGTGCTAGCGCCCTTCTGGCTGCTAGCTTCGGGTATAAGCAAGTTGCAATGGTGGTGGTGGTGGAAGCTGAGGCGAGGAAGCTTGTGAATGGCTTGCTGAAGCAACAAAAGCTGCGGGTTGATTGGCCACATATTCTGGTATGTAGGGAGAGTGCCACGAAGCAGTATGTAAGACCTGCTTCGGCTGATTCTCCTGGGCTTCTGCTTCGACGATCTCTTTTTGCTTTTGAATGGTAATCTGACATGTTTTTGTCGTGTGGCCCTTGTCTTCACCACAGAATAAGTAGTAGATTTTCCTTGGCTGATCCCCATATCTTCCTACGAAGCCCCTACCGCCTCGGCCCCTTGGAGCTGGTGGCCTGAAGGAGCTTTGCTGCTGTCCTGAAGATTGTGAGCTGTGCTGTGGCCTCTAAAACTGCCCTCCTTTGTCATCATTCTGAGTGGAGCTATGGATTGATCTGACATGCCTAGGGTGAATTCTTCCTCCAAAGCCCCTAGTCATCTCAGAAAATCTATAGGCTTCCTCCCTTCTTTGGCGAAAGTCATTGTTAGCCCGAATGTACTCATCTATTTTCTGAAGCAGCTTCTCTAGACTCTAGGGGGGTTTCCTGGTAAAGTATTGAGCCATAGGCCCTGTCCGAAGACCTTTGATCATGGCCTCATTGACGATTTCATTGGGCACCGTGGGCGCTTGTGTTCTCAGATGCAAGAACCTTTAGACATATGCCTGAAGGTACTCCTCATGGTCTTGAGTGCACTGGAACAAGGCCTGAGCAGTGACTGACTTCGTCTGAAACCCTTGAAAGCTGGTGACCAGCATGTCCTTAAGCTTCTGCCATGACGTGATTGTCCCTGGCCGGAGAGAAGAGTACCATGTCTGGGCCACACTTCATACTGCCATGACGAAGGACTTTGCCATGACTGCAGTAGTGCCCCCGTACGAAGATATAGTTGCTTCGTAGCTCATTAGGAACTGCTTCAGATCTGAGTGCCCATCATACATGGGGAGCTAAGGTGGCTTGTATGATGGGGGCCATGGGGTAGCCTGCAGTTCTGCTGATAGAGGAGAAGCATCATAAAAAGCAAAATTTCCATGATGGAAATCATCATACCAATCATCATCAATGTAGGAATTGTCTTGGCGAAGCTCTCTTTGTGGAGGCCTTCGGTCCTGGTCATCTTGAGTAAGATGACATATTTCTTTAGCAGCTTCATCGATCTTCTCTGTAGATCGGAAAGACGAAGCATTTTCTCTCTCTTCCTTTCCACCTGCTGATGGATAGCTTCGAGATCCCTTATCTCCTGGTCCAGCTCCTCCTCCTAGGGTGTCGGACTTGTAGCTTTCCTCTTTTGAGTTCGAGCTTCGCGCAGTGCGTCCTGGTTGATGTCCAGTGGCTGCAGTGCAGCCCCTAGCCCTGAAGAAGTTTTCTTCGGCGGCATGACGAAGGTCACAACTTGCTGAAGGTGGTCGATTGAGCTCACCGAAGGTGGGCGCCAATGTTGGGGACTTGTTCTCAACTTCTATGAATTAAGAACAAGGCAACACAAAATATTAATGGTTAAAGACCTTCGTCCTTCGAAGCATTATCTCCCTTAGGATATAATGATCTTTAGACGAAGGATATGAAGGACATACCTTCATCATCTCGGTATGTAATAATGAAAGTAGGAGTATATGAAACATGAGAAATGACATGAATAATCATATGACATCATTAATATATTGTCATGAACGAATATAAACAACATTGAATTACATTTATACCTTCGGCTCGACAGAAGGCAAAGATCCAAGTGTGACGTTCAAGTGAATATAAGTCAGCATAAACAGTACGATGTCATTGTTCATCTATTTATAGGCACAGGACGCAGCCTGTGTAAATTACATTCATGCCCTTGACATTTACTACTGACCTAGGGATAATCTATCAAGGACTAGACATCCTTTTCCCCTTTAGGTCGGTTCCATTTTCCGCCGCTAAGCCGAAGCTTCTCCACAGGTAGCTTCGGAACTGGTTCATCCTTCTCCTGATCCGTACTTTTTATATCGTGTATAGCTTCATCCCAAGGCCGAAGGTCCTTGTATATATATTTGAACTTGGGAAACATGTTAGTCGTGTTTTTGAGGACCTTCAGAAGACGAAGGCCCCCAACAACGAATTTGTCGAGAAGTCACTGTTCCGACAGAAGACACCCATGAATCCATGATCTATGTTCCTTTCCTCATCCACGGCCTTGCTCTTCCCATCTCTCCCTCCTTCCGTGGCCTCCTTGATTTCTATGAACTGAATTTGACCCACTTGAATCCTAATTCTGTCTTACAAGTTTCCATCTTTGTTCATCTGTGTGAGGCCTACCTCAGGATTCTCCCCCACTTTGGCCTCTGAAAGTATTTGTATCATTGTCGGCCTGGAATGGCAGGGGGACAACACCAGCTCGTTGGTGGTGCGAGTCTGGAGATGCGTCGTGGGAGGGAAACAGAGTACCTCGACACCCCCCTCAGGGATAGCATCAAGGGGTGGCGTCTCGAGTGGTTTATTGTGGAGAACCACTACCAGTCTCTCCCCCTCGGTCAGGGAGGCAGCTGGATGTCCGCACTCCAAGCTGGGTAGAGTCTCCGAGTCCTTCGGAGATAGCAGAGGCTAAAGTTCTGCTCACCAAGGTTTGCTTGCTGAAGGACAGAGGTCTAACTGCTGAGGCTGTGGTTGCTGATTTTATCTTCAAGAATATCCAGCCTTTGAAGGACAGGGTATATCCTGCTTATATGTATAGTGGCATCAACTACTCCACTCGGGTTACAAATAAGAAAATCCCCACTGCAGATCTGATGAGCCGATTGGATATGATCTTGAGGGGTAAAGTTTTAAATGCTGGTGCTCCTGTGGCCTATTTTGCCTGGAATTTGCCACCACTTAGGCCATTTTCCGAGTTTGTGTCCAATCCTCCTACTCGCCATGGTAGCCTAGGTCTTAGAGTGTGACCCTATTTTGAGGATATTGAGGCTCTGATCGCTCCACTTCGGAATCTTCCAGGGATGAAAACAGACTCATTTTGAGATGCTGGTCAGCACTGACGACGCGGAAATAAATGCAGTGCTTAGTTTGTTGGCTGGGGAATCGTCTGACTCAACCCATGCCGAGCCAATGGCTATCACTGATGGGCAAGAACTTGGTGAAGTGGTGAAGGCCCGGAAACCCGAAGGCGTGAGAGCACCTAGAGGGGGGGGGGTGAATAGGTGATCCTGTGAAACTTGAAAACTTAAGCCACAAAACTTGGTTAATCGTTAGCACAATAATTGCCAAGTGGCTAGAGAGGAATCCTCAACAAAACACAATAACCAACAAGGATCAATCACAGAGATGGCACGGTGGTTATCCCGTGGTTCGGCCAAGACCAACGCTTGCCTACTCCACGTTGTGGCGTCCCAACGGACGAGGGTTGCAATCAACCCCTCTCAAGCGGTCCAAAGACCCACTTGAATACCACGGTGTTTTGCTTGCTTTTTCTCAATCCCGTTTGCGAGGAATCTCCACAACTTGGAGCCTCTCGCCCTTACACTTGAAATTCACAAAGAACACGGAGCAAGGGAGGGATTAGCAACGCACACAAGACACAAGAATCAGAGTGTCAACAAGCACACAAGTCGCAACAAGAGCTCGCAACACAACTCAATGAGTTCACAACTCCACTAGAGCTCTATATGCTATCACAATGAAACGAATGCGCGAAATCGATGTCTTGGTGCTTAGGAATGTTGTAGGAATGCTTGGTGTACTCCTCCATGCGCCTAGGGGTCCCTTTTATAGCCCTAAGGCAGCTAGGAGCCGTTGAGAGCAATCTAGGAAGGCTGATCTTGCCTTCTGTCGACTGGCGCACCGGACAGTCCGGTGCACACCCGACACTGTCCGGTGCCCGATTTCCTTCCATAAATGGCACAGTCGACCGTTGGCAGCCAGAGAGCCGTTGGCGCACCGGACATGTCCGGTGCACACCGGACAAACCGGTGCCCCCTTCTAGCCGTTGGCCCGGCCACGTGTCCCGCGCAGATCGCGCGGCCGACCGTTGGCCCTGCCGACCGTTGGCTCACCGGACAGTCCGGTGCACACCGGACAGTCCGGTGAATTATAGCCGTACGTCGACGATGAATTCCCGAGAGCGACGAGTTCGCCTGTGAACGGCCCACCGGACAGTCCGGTGCTGAAAGTCGCCTAGAGGGGGGGTGAATAGGGCGAAACTGAAAATCTCAAAAATAATCACAACTACAAGCCGGGTTAGCGTTAGAAATATAATAGAGTCCGCGAGAGAGGGCGCAAAACAAATCGCAAGCGAATAATGAAGTGAGACACGCGGATTTGTTTTACCGAGGTTCGGTTCTCTCAAACCTACTCCCCGTTGAGGAGGCCACAAAGGCCGGGTCTCTTTCAACCCTTCCCTCTCTCAAACGATCCCTCGGACCGAGTGAGCTTCTTTTTCTCAAATCACATGGGAAACAAACTTCCCGCAAGGACCACCACACAATTGGTGTCTCTTGCCTCAATTACAAGTGAGTGTTTGATCACAAGAAAGAATGCCAAAGAAAAAGAAGCGATCCAAGCGCAAGAGCTCAAATGAACACTACAAATCACTCTCTCTAGTCACTAGGGCTTTGTGTTGAGTTGGGAGAGGATTTGATCTCTTTTGGTGTGCTTTGCAATGAATGCTAGCTCTTGTATAGTGGTTGGATGTTGGAAAACTTGGATGCAATGAATGGTGGGGTGGTTGGGGTATTTATAGCCCCAACCACCAAACTTGACCGTTGGTGGAGCTGTCTGTCGTATGGTGCACCGGACAGTCCGGTGCACACCGGACAGTCCGGTGCCCCCCACCACGTCATCGAAGCCGTTGGATTCTGACCGTTGGAGCTTCTGACTTCTGGGCCCGCCTGGATGTCCGGTGCACACCGGACATCAACTGTTCATTGCCCGGTGCGCCGGTATGGGTGCGCCTGACGTCTGCGCGCGCAGAGCGCGCATTAAATGCGCAGCAGGGAGCCGTTGGCGCCGAATTAGCCGTTGGCCCGCTGTTACACCGGACAGTCCGGTGCACACCAGACAGTCCGGTGAATTTTAGCGGAGCAACCGAAGTGAAAACCCGAGGCTGGCGAGTTCCAGAGGCCGCTGTTCATTGAAGCACCGGACATGTCCGGTGTACACCGGACAGTCCGGTGAATTATAGCGGAGTGGCCTTTGGAAAATCCCGAGAGTGAAGAGTTCGGAGTTGGAGTCCTCTGGTGCACCGGACATGTCCGGTGGCGCACCGGACAGTCCGGTGCCTCCAGACCAGAGGTGCTTTCGGTTGCCTCTTTGCTCCTTTGTTGAATCCAAAACTTGATCTTTTTATTGGCTGAGTGTGAACCTTTTGCACCTGTATAACTTATACACTAGAGTAAACTAGTTAGTCCAATATTTGTGTTGGGCAATTCAACCACCAAAATTATTTAGGAACTCGGTGTAAGCCTAATTCCCTTTCAATCTCCCCCTTTTTGGTGATTGATGCCAACACAAACCAAAGCAAATATAGAAGTGCATAGTTGAACTAGTTTGCATAATGTAAGTGCAAAGGTTGCTTGGAATTGAGCCAATATAAATGCTTACATGATGCGCATGGATAGTTTTCTTTATTTTTGACATATTGGACCACATTTGCACCAAAGGTTTTGTTTTTGCAAATTCTTTTGTAAATTCTTTTCAAAATCCTTTTGCAAGATAGTCAAAGGTAAATGATTGAGATTTTGCAAGGCATTTTCAAGTTTTGAAATTTTCTTCCTTTGTTCCAAATGCTTTCTCTTTGACTAAACAAAGCTCCCCCTCAAATAAAGTCTCCTCTTAGTGTTCAAGAGGGTTTTAAGATATCAAATTTGAAAATACTACTTACTCCCTCTTTAGAGCACAAAGAGATACCAATTTTGAAAGTTACCAAATGAAAATCATCAATTTTAAAATTAGGGTGGTGGTGCGGTCCTTTTGCTTTGGGCTCATATTTTCTCCCCCTTTGGCATGAATCGCCAAAAACGGAATTATTAGAGTCCATAGAAGTACTTTCTCCTCTTTTGGTCATAGAATAAATGAGTGAAGATTATACCAAAGATGGAGAGTGATGCGGAGCGACGGCGAAGAATGAGTAGTAGAGTGGAGTGGAAGCCTTGTCTTCGCCGAAGACTCCAATTCCCTTTCAATATACCTATGACTTGGTTTGGAATACACTTGAAAACACATTAGTCATAGCATATATAAAAGAGATATGATCAAATGTATACATGTGAGCTATGTGTGCAAGTTTAGCAAAAGAAATTCCTAGAATCGAGAATATTAAGCTCATGCCTAAGTCTGGTAAAAGATTGTTCATCAAGCGGCTTGGTAAAGATATCGGCTAATTGATCTTTAGTGTTAATGTATGAAATCTCGATATCCCCCTTTTGCTGGTGATCCCGAAGAAAGTGATACCGAATGGCTATGTGTTTAGTGCGGCTATGCTCAACGGGATTATCCGCCATGCGGATTGCACTCTCATTATCACATAGAAGAGGAACTTTGGTTAATTTGTAACCGTAGTCCCGCAGGGTTTGCCTCATCCAAAGCAATTGCGCGCAACAGTGACCTGCGGCAATATACTCGGCTTCGGCGGTAGAAAGAGCGACCGAATTTTGCTTCTTTGAAGCCCATGACACCAAGGATCTTCCCAAGAACTGGCAAGTCCCCGATGTGCTCTTCCTATTAATCTTACACCCTGCCCAATCGGCATCCGAATAACCAATCAAATCAAAAGTGGATCCCCGAGGGTACCAAAGCCCAAACTTAGGAGTATAAGCCAAATATCTCAAGATTCGTTTTACGGCCGTAAGGTGTGATTCCTTAGGGTCGGCTTGGAATCTTGCACACATGCATACGGAAAGCATAATGTCCGGTCGAGATGCACATAAATAAAGCAATGAACCAATCATCGACCGGTATACCTTTTGATCCACGGACTTACCTCCCGTGTCGAGGTCGAGATGCCCATTTGTTCCCATGGGAGTCTTGATGGGCTTGGCATCCTTCATTCCAAACTTGCTTAGAATGTCTTGAGTATACTTTGTTTGGCAAATGAATGTGCCCTCTTGGAGTTGTTTGACTTGAAATCCTAGAAAATACTTCAACTCCCCCATCATAGACATCTCGAATCATGGTCCTACTAAATTCTTCACATGTAGATTTGTTAGTAGACCCAAATATAATATCATCAACATAAATTTGGCATACAAACAAATCATTATCAAGTGTTTTGGTGAATAAAGTAGGATCGGCTTTGCCGACTTTGAAGCCATTTGCAATAAGGAAATCTCTAAGGCATTCATACCATGCTCTTGGGGCTTGCTTGAGCCCATAAAGCGCCTTAGAGAGCCTATAGACATGGTTAGGATACTCACTGTCTTCAAAGCCGGGAGGTTGCTCAACATAGACCTCCTCCTTGATTGGTCCATTGAGGAAGGCACTCTTCACGTCCATTTGATAAAGCTTGAAGCCATGGTAAGTAGCATAGGCTAATAATATGCGAATTGACTCAAGCCTAGCTACGGGTGCATAGGTTTCACCAAAATCCAAACCTTCGACTTGTGAATACCCCTTGGCCACGAGTCGAGCTTTGTTCCTTGTCACCACACCATGCTCGTCTTGCTTGTTGCGGAAGACCCACTTGGTTCCTACAACATTTTGATTAGGACGTGGAACTAAATGCCATACCTCATTCCTTGTGAAATTGTTGAGCTCCTCTTGCATCGCCATCACCCAATCCGCATCTTGGAGCGCTTCCTCTACCCTGTGTGGCTCAATAGAGGAAACAAAAGAGTAATGTTCACAAAAATGTGCAACACGAGATCGAGTAGTTACCCCCTTATGAATGTCGCCGAGGATGGTGTCGACGGGGTGATCTCATTGTATTGCTTGGTGGACTCTTGGGTGTGGTTGTTCATCCTCCTTGTCTTCATCATTTGCATCTCCCCCTTGATCGTTGCCGTCATTTTGAGGTGGCTCATCTTCTTGATCTTCTTCTTCAACATCTTGAGCCTCAACCTCAATTTGAGTTGGTGGAGATGCTTGCATTGAGGAGGATGGTTGATCTTGTGCATGTGAAGGCTCTTCGGATTCCTTAGGACACACATCCCCAATGGACATGTTCCTTAGCGCTATGCATGGAGCCTGTTCTTCACCTATATCATCAAGATCAACTTGCTCTACTTGAGAGCCGTTAGTCTCATCAAACACAACGTCACAAGAAACTTCAACAAGTCCTGAGGACTTGTTAAAGACTCTATATGCCCTTGTGTTTGAGTCATATCCTAGTAAAAAGCCTTCTACAGTTTTAGGAGCAAATTTAGATTTTCTACTTCTTTTGACAAGAATAAAACATTTGCTACCAAAAACTCTAAAATATGAAATATTGGGCTTTTTACCGGTTAGGAGTTCATAGGATGTCTTCTTGAGGATTCGGTGAAGATATAACCGGTTGATGGCGTAGCAAGCGGTGTTGACCGCTTCGGCCCAAAACCGATCCGGTGTCTTGTACTCATCAAGCATGGTTCTTGCCATGTCCAATAGAGTTCGATTCTTCCTCTCCACTACACCATTTTGTTGTGGAGTGTAGGGAGAAGAGAACTCATGCTTGATGCCCTCCTCCTCAAGGAAGCCTTCAATTTGAGAGTTCTTGAACTCCGTCCCATTGTCGCTTCTAATTTTCTTGATCCTTAAGCCGAACTCATTTTGAGCCCGTCTTAAGAATCCCTTTAAGGTCTCTTGGGTATGAGATTTGTCCTGCAGAAAGAACACCCAAGTGAAGCGAGAATAATCATCCACAATAACTAGACAGTACTTACTCCCGCCGATGCTTATGTAAGCGATCGAGCCGAATAGGTCCATGTGTAGGAGCTCCAGTGGCCTGTCACTAGTCATGATGTTCTTGTGTGGATGATGAGTGCCAACTTGCTTCCCTGCTTGGCATGCGCTACAAATCCTGTCTTTCTCAAAATGAACATTTGTTAGTCCCAAAATGTGTTCTCCCTTTAGAAGCTTATGAAGATTCTTCATTCCAACATGGGCTAGTCGGCGGTGCCAGAGCCAACCCAAGTTAGTCTTAGCAATCAAGCAAGTGTCGAGTTCAGCTCTATCAAAATCTACCAAGTATAGCTGACCCTCTAACACTCCCTTAAATGCTATTGAATCATTACTTCTTCTAAAGACAGTAACACCTATATCAGTAAATAGACAGTTGTAGCCTATTTGACATAATTGAGATACGGAAAGCAAATTGTAATCTAAAGAGTCTACAAGAAAAACATTGGAAATAGTATGGTCAGGTGATATAGCAATTTTACCCAAACCTTTGACCAAACCTTGATTCCCATCCCCGAATGTGATGGCTCGTTGGGGATCTTGGTTTTTCTCATATGAGGAGAACATCTTTTTCTCCCCTGTCATGTGGTTTGTGCACTCGCTGTCGAGTATCCAACTTGAGCCCCCGGATGCATAAACCTACAAAACAATTTTAGTTCTTGACTTTAGGTACCCAAACGGTTTTGGGTCCTTTGGCATTAGAAACAAGAACTTTGGGTACCCAAACACAAGTCATGGAGCCCTTGTGTTTGCCCCCAACAATCTTGGCAACTACCTTGCCGGATTTGTTAGTTAAAACATATGATGCATCAAAAGTTTTGAATGAAATAGCATGATCATTTGATGCATTAGGAGTTTTCTTTCTAGGCAACTTGGCACGGGTTGGTTGCCTAGAACTAGATGTCTCACCCTTATACATGAAAGCATGGTTAGGGCCAGAGTGAGACTTCCTAGAATGAATTTTCTTGATTTTGCTCTCGGGATAACCGGCAGGGTACAAAATATAACCCTCGTTATCCTGAGGCATGGGAGCCTTGCCCTTAACAAAGTTAGACAAGTTCTTAGGAGGGGCATTAAGTTTGACATTGTCTCCCCTTTGGAAGCCAATGCCATCCTTGATGCCAGGGCGTCTCCCATTATAGAGCATACTTCTAGCAAATTTAAACTTTTCATTTTCCAAGTTATGCTCGGCAATTTTAGCGTCTAATAATGCTATATGATCATTTTGTTGTTTAATTAAGGTCATGTGATCATGAATAGCATTGATATCAACATCTCTACATCTAGTGCAAATAGAAACATGCTCAATATTAGATGTAGAGGGTTTGCAAGATTTTAATTCAATAACCTTAGCATGTAATAAATCATTTTTAGTTCTAAGGTCGGAAATAGTGGCATTGCAAACATCAAAATTCTTAGCCTTAGCAAGTAATTTTTCATTCTCAATCTTAAGGCTAGCAAGAGACTCATTCAACTCATCAATTCTAGCAAGTAAATCAATATTATCATCTTTAGAATTGGAAGTTGAAACATTGCAAACATGTGAATCAACCTTAGCAATTAATCTAGCATTTTCATTTCTAAGGTTGGTAATAGTGTCATGGCATGTGCTTAGCTCACTAGTTAATTTTTCACATTTTTCAATTTCTAGAGCATAAGCATTCTTGACCTTAACATGCTTCTTATTTTCTTTAATAAGGAATTCTTCTTGAGAATCCAAGAGATCATCCTTCTCATGTATGGCACTAATCAATTCATTTAATTTTTCTTTTTGTTGCATGTTGAGGTTAGCAAAAATAATGCGCAAGTTATCCTCCTCATTTTTATCATCATCCTCATCACTAGATGTTTCATATTTAGTGGAGGACCTTGATTTTACCTTCTTTTTGCCGTCCTTGGCCATGAGACACTTGTGGCCGACGTTGGGGAAGAGGAGGCCTTTGGTGACGGCGATGTTGGCGGCGTCCTCGTCGTCGGAGGAGGAGTCGGTGGAGCTCTCGTCGGAGTTCCACTCGCGGCACACGTGGGCATCGCCGCCCTTCTTCTTGTGGTACCTTTTCTTTTCTCTCCTCTTGCCCTTCTTGTCGTCGCCCCTGTCACTGTCACTAGACATAGGACATTTTGCAATAAAGTGACCGGGATTACCACACTTGTAGCAAACCTTCTTGGAACGGGGTTTGTAGTCCTTCCCCTTCCGTTGCTTGAGGATTTGCCGAAAGCTTTTGATGATTAAGGCCATTTCCTCATTGTCGAGCTTGGAGGCGTCAATTGGTTGTCTACTTGGTGTAGACTCCTCCTTCTTCTCCTCCGTTGCCTTGAAGGCCACCGGTTGCGCTTCGGATGTAGAAGGTTCATCAAGCTCGTTGATCTTCTTGGAGCCTTTAATCATGCATTCGAAGCTCACAAAATTCCCGATAACTTCCTCGGGGGTCATTAGTGGATATCTAGGATTACCACGAATTAATTGAACTTGAGTGGGGTTAAGGAAAATAAGTGCTCTTAAAATAACCTTAACCACCTCGTGGTCATCCCATTTTTTGCTCCCGAGGTTGCGCACTTGGTTCACCAAGGTCTTGAGCCGATTGTACATGTCTTGTGGCTCCTCCCCTTGGCGAAGACGAAAGCGACCGAGCTCCCCCTCGATCGTTTCCCGCTTGGTGATCTTGGTGAGTTCATCACCCTCGTGCGCCGTCTTGAGTAGGTCCCAAATCTCCTTTGCGTTCTTCAACCCTTGCACTTTGTTGTATTCCTCCTTGCTTAGAGAGGCAAGGAGAATGGTTGCGGCTTGGGAGTTGAAGTGCTCGATTTGGGCCACTTCGTCCGTGTCATAATCCTCATCCCCTATTGATGGTACCTGTACTCCAAACTCAACAACATTCCATATACTTTTGTGGAGTGAGGTTAGATGAAATTTCATTAAATCACTCCACCTAGCATAATCTTCGCCATCAAAAGTCGGCGGTTTGCCTAATGGAATGGAAAGTAAAGGAGTATGTCTAGATGTACGGGGATAGTTTAAGGGGATCTTACTAAACTTCTTGCGCTCTTGGCGCTTAGAAGTTACGGACGGTGCATCGGAGTCGGAGGTGGATGTTGATGAAGTGTCGGTCTCGTAGTAGACCACCTTCCTCATCTTCTTGTGCTTGTCCCCACTACGATGCGGCTTGTGAGAAGAAGATTTTTCCTTCTTCTCCTTGTGGTGAGAAGAGGAAGATCTTTTCTCCTTCCGCTTGGAGGAGTTCTTCTTCTTCTCCCTTCTCTTGGTGCGGGACTCTTCCGATGAAGTGCTCCCTTGGCTTGTAGTGGGCTTGTTGTCGCCGGTCTCCATCTCCCTCTTGGTGTGATCTCCCGACATCACTTCGAGCGGTTAGGCTCTAATGAAGCACCGGGCTCTGATACCAATTGAAAGTCGCCTAGAGGGGGGGTGAATAGGGCGAAACTGAAAATCTCAAAAATAATCACAACTACAAGCCGGGTTAGCGTTAGAAATATAATAGAGTCCGCGAGAGAGGGCGCAAAACAAATCGCAAGCGAATAATGAAGTGAGACACGCGGATTTGTTTTACCGAGGTTCGGTTCTCTCAAACCTACTCCCCGTTGAGGAGGCCACAAAGGCCGGGTCTCTTTCAACCCTTCCCTCTCTCAAACGATCCCTCGGACCGAGTGAGCTTCTTTTTCTCAAATCACTTGGGAAACAAACTTCCCGCAAGGACCACCACACAATTGGTGTCTCTTGCCTCAATTACAAGTGAGTGTTTGATCACAAGAAAGAATGCCAAAGAAAAAGAAGCGATCCAAGCGCAAGAGCTCAAATGAACACTACAAATCACTCTCTCTAGTCACTAGGGCTTTGTGTTGAGTTGGGAGAGGATTTGATCTCTTTTGGTGTGCTTTGCAATGAATGCTAGCTCTTGTATAGTGGTTGGAAGTTGGAAAACTTGGATGCAATGAATGGTGGGGTGGTTGGGGTATTTATAGCCCCAACCACCAAACTTGACCGTTGGTGGAGCTGTCTGTCGTATGGTGCACCGGACAGTCCGGTGCACACCGGACAGTCCGGTGCCCCCCGCCACGTCATCAAAGCCGTTGGATTCTGACCGTTGGAGCTTCTGACTTCTGGGCCCGCCTGGATGTCCGGTGCACACCGGACATCAACTGTTCATTGTCCGGTGCGCCGGTATGGGCGCGCCTGACGTCTGCGCGCGCAGAGCGCGCATTAAATGCGCAGCAGGGAGCCGTTGGCGCCGAATTAGCCGTTGGCCCGCTGTTACACCGGACAGTCCGGTGCACACCGGACAGTCCGGTGCACACCGGACAGTCCGGTGCACACCGGACAGTCCGGTGAATTTTAGCGGAGCAACCAAAGTGAAAACCCGAGGCTGGCGAGTTCCAGAGGCCGCTGTTCATTGAAGCACCGGACATGTCCGGTGTACACCGGACAGTCCGGTGAATTATAGCGGAGTGGCCTTTGGAAAATCCCGAGAGTGAAGAGTTCGGAGTTGGAGTCCTCTGGTGCACCGGACATGTCCGGTGGCGCACCGGACAGTCCGGTGCCTCCAGACCAGAGGTGCTTTCGGTTGCCTCTTTGCTCCTTTGTTGAATCCAAAACTTGATCTTTTTATTGGCTGAGTGTGAACCTTTTGCACCTGTATAACTTATACACTAGAGTAAACTAGTTAGTCCAATATTTGTGTTGGGCAATTCAACCACCAAAATTATTTAGGAACTCGGTGTAAGCCTAATTCCCTTTCAGGTGCACCACCGGACAGTCCGGTGAATTATAGCCGTACACCGCCGTCGAAGTCCCGAGAGCAGCCACTTTGCTTGAGCCAGCCTGGCGCACCGGACAATGTCCGGTGCACCACCGGACAGTCCGGTGCTCCAAACTGAGCAGACTCTTGGCTGCTCGAGCCAAGGCATTTCCAATTGGATTTTTCCTGTTTCCAGCACTTAGACACAATACATTAGTCCATAAAACAATGTACTAAGTCTGAGAAACATACCTTTATCCTTGATTTGTACTTTGTCCACCATTTTACACTTAGGCACATGTGTTGGACACTAAACCACCAAAATACTTAGAAATGGCCCAAGGGCACATTTCCCTTTCAATCTCCCCCTTTTTGGTGATTTATGCCAACACAACATAAAGCTAGTAGAACAAGTACAAAATCAATTCAAATAAGAACTCAAATTGTTTTGATTCAAATTTGACATATATGGATCACTCTTTGCCACCACTTGGTTTGTTTTTGCAAATCAAACTTAAATTTCTATCTCTAAGTCAAACACACATGTTAAGACATAAAGAGAGTCATTCCAAGAGAAATTGATTCAAGATTTCAAAAACTCCCCTTTTTCCCATAATCAATACATCTCCCCACGAGAAGCCAACTTTTGACAAGAGAGACAATAAAAGAGTTTTGACAAACCAAAAGCTCTATTCTACTATTTTCAAAATCTCTCAAGTGGTAGCTGATCCATTTATCGCTTTGGCCTTTATTTTCTCCCCCTTTGGCATCAAGCACCAAAACGGGATCAATCTTGGCCCCTTAACCCCATTGCCTCACCAAAATCTTCAAATAAGAACACATAGGCAATAAGAGTATAAAGATGAACTTGGAAAAGTTACTCTTTTCATCGGAGTGCAGTGGAAGTCTTGCATGGTCCAAGTCCACCTTTTCCCTTTCAATCCTCCTTTGAGACTAAAACAACCAAACTCAAGTACATGGTTAGTCTCAAAGGGTCAAGTTGTAGCACAGCTCCCCCTAAATATGTGCATCACTTGCAAAAAGGACTTGTGAGGTCCAGGGAGTGTTTGTACAACTTGAGCACCACAATAAGCAACAAAATGCAGAATGAACATGATCAAAGGCATAAACACATGTATGCTATAATTCAATCCAAGTTCCGTGAATCTAAGATATTGAGCTCACTACGCAGCCTGCAAAAGGTCTTCTCATCTAGAGGCTTGGTAAAGATATCGGCTAGCTGGTTCTCAGTGCTAACATGAAACACTTCGATATCCCCCTTTTGCTGGTGGTCTCTCAAAAAGTGATGCCGGATGTCAATGTGCTTTGTGCGGCTGTGCTCAACAGGATTTTCCGCTATTCGGATAGCACTCTCATTGTCACATAGGAGTGGGACTTTGCTCAGATTGTAGCCAAAGTCCCGGAGGGTTTGCCTCATCCAAAGTAGTTGCGCGCAACACTGTCCTGCGGCAACGTACTCGGCCTCAGCGGTGGAAAGGGCAACAGAGGTTTGTTTCTTAGAGTTCCATGACACCAGGGACCTTCCTAAGAATTGGCACGTCTCCGATGTACTCTTCCTATCGACCTTACATCCAGCATAGTCGGAATCTGAGTACCCAATCAAGTCAAAGTTAGACCCTTTTGGATACCAGATCCCGAAGCAAGGCGTAGCGACTAAATATCGAAGAATTCGCTTCACAACCACTAAGTGACACTCCTTAGGATCGGATTGAAATCTAGCACACATGCATACGCTAAGCATAATATCCGGTCTACTAGCACATAAATAAAGCAAAGAACCTATCATGGACCAGTATGCTTTTTGATCAACGGACTTACCACCTTTGTTGAGGTCGGTGTGTCCGTCAGTTCCCATCGGCGTCTTGGCGGGCTTGGCGTCCTTCATCCCAAACCGCTTTAGCAAGTCTTGCGTGTACTTCGTTTGGGAGATGAAAGTGCCGTCCTTGAGTTGCTTCACTTAGAACCCAAGGAAGTAGTTCAACTCGCCCATCATCGACATCTCGAATTTCTGCGTCATAACCCTGCTAAACTCTTCACAAGACTTTTGATTAGTAGAACCAAATATTATGTCATCGACATAAATTTGGCACACAAAAAGATCACCATCGCACGTCTTAGTGAAAAGAGTTGGATCGCCTTTCCCAACCTTGAAAGCATTAGCAATTAAAAAGTCTCTAAGGCATTCATACCATGCTCTTGGGGCTTGCTTAAGTCCATAGAGCGCCTTAGAGAGCTTACACACGTGGTCGGGGTACCGTTCATCCTCGAAGCCAGGGGGTTGCTCTACGTACACCTCCTACTTGATCGGCCCGTCGAGGAAAGCACTCTTCACATCCATTTGGTACAACCTGAAAGAATGGTGAGCGGCATATGCTAGCAAGATACGAATTGATTCTAGCCTAGCCACAGGAGCAAAAGTCTCCTCAAAGTCCAAACCTACGACTTGGGCATAACCTTTTGCCACAAGTCGAGCCTTGTTCCTCGTCACCACCCCGTGCTCGTCCTGTTTGTTGCGGAACACCCACTTGGTTCCCACAACATTTTGCTTGGGACGAGGCACCAGTGTCCAAACTTCATTGCGCTTGGAATTGTTTAGTTCCTCCTGCATGGCCAACACCCAGTCCGGATCTAGCAAGGCCTCTTCTACCCTGAAAGGCTCAATAGAAGAGACAAAGGAGTAATGCTCACAAAAATTAACTAATCTCGAGCGAGTAGTTACTCCCTTGCTAATATCACCCAATATCCGGTCGACGGGATGATCCCTTTGAATCGTCGCTCGAACTCGGGTTGGAGGTGCCTGAGGTGCTTCTTCCTCTTCAACTTGAACATCCTGTGCTCCCCCTTGATCATGCGCCTCCACTTGAGGTACCTGTTCGTCATCTTGGGTTGGGGGATGCACCATAGTTGAGGAAGACGGTTGATCTTGCTCCAATTGTTCCTGAGGCCGTACATCTCCAATCGCCATGGAGCGTATCGCGGCCGTTGGAACGTCTTCTTCATCTACATCATCAAGATCAACAACTTGCTCTCTTGGAGAGCCATTAGTCTCATCAAATACAACGTTGCTAGAGACTTCAACCAAACCCGATGATTTGTTGAAGACCCTATACGCCTTTGTATTTGAATCATAACCTAATAAAAACCCTTCTACAACTTTGGGAGCAAATTTAGAAGTTCTACCTCTCTTCACAATAATATAACACTTGCTCCCAAATACACGAAAATAAGATACATTGGGTTTGTTACCAGTCAACAGCTCATATGAAGTCTTCCTGAGGAGGCGGTGAAGGTAGACCCTATTGATGGCGTGGCAAGCCGTGTTCACGGCTTCCGACCAAAAGTGCTCGGGGGTCTTGAACTCTCCAAGCATAGTCCTCGCCATATCAATGAGCGTCCTGTTCTTCCTCTCTACCACACCATTTTGCTGAGGTGTGTAGGGAGCGGAGAACTCGTGCTTGATCCCCTCCTCCTCAAGGAACTCCTCTACTTGAAGGTTCTTGAATTCGGACCCGTTGTCGCTCCTTATCTTCTTCACCTTGAGCTCAAACTCATTTTGAGCTCTCCTTAGGAAGCGCTTGAGGGTCCCTTGGGTTTCAGACTTATCCTGTAAAAAGAACACCCAAGTGAAGCGAGAAAAGTCATCAACAATAACTAGACCATACTTACTTCCTCCTATGCTCAGATAGGCGACGGGTCCGAAGAGGTCCATATGCAGCAGCTCCAGTGGTCTTGAAGTGGTCATCACATTCTTGCCGTGGTGTGCTCCTCCCACTTGTTTACCTGCTTGTCAAGCTGCACAAGGTCTATCTTTTTCGAAATGTACATTGGTTAGACCTATCACGTGTTCTCCCTTTAGAAGCTTATGGAGGTTCTTCATCCCCACATGTGCTAAGCGGCGATGCCACAACCAGCCCATGCAAGTCTTAGCCATTAAGCATGCATCTAGACCGGCCTCTTCTTTTGTAAAATCAACTAAGTAAAGTTTGCCGTCTAGTACACCCTTAAAAGCTAGTGAACCATCACATCTTCTAGAGACAGACACATCTACATTTGTAAATAAACAATTATATCCCATATTACATAATTGGCTGACAGATAGTAAATTATATCCAAGAGACTCAACTAAAAACACATTAGAGATAGAGTGCTCATTAGATATTTCAATCTTGCCTAAACCTTTCACCTTGCCTTGGTTCCCATCACCGAATATGATTGAATCTTGGGAATCCTTATTCTTGACGTAGGAGGTGAACATCTTCTTCTCCCCCGTCATATGGTTTGTGCATCCGCTGTCGATAATCCAGCTTGAGCCCCCGGATGCATAAACCTGCAAGGCAAATTTAGGCTTGGGTCTTAGGTACCCAACTCTTGTTGGGTCCTACAAGGTTAGTCACAATTTCCTTAGGGACCCAAATGCAAGTTTTATCACCCTTGCATTTTGCCCCTAATTTCCTAGCAACTATCTTCCTATCCTTTCTAGAAATAGCAAAGGAAGCATTTAAAGCATGATAAATTGTAGAGGGACCATTCATAACCTTTCTAGGAACATGATGAATATTTTTCCTAGGCACATGATGAATATTTTTCCTAGGCATATCTCTATCATGCATATAGGAAGAACTGGGAGCAAACATAGCATAAGAATCATAGGCATGTGAATCAAAAGCATTACAACTCCTATGAGACTGTCTTCTATCAAAGTACATAAAAGCATGGTTCTTTTTAGTACTACTTTCCATAGGGGCCTTCCCTTTCTCCTTGGCGGAGATGGGAGCCTTATGGCTTGTTAAGTTCTTGGCTTCCCTCTTGAAGCCAAGCCCATCCTTAATTGAGGGGTGTCTACCAATCGTGTAGGCATCCCTAGCAAATTTTAGTTTATCAAAATCGCTTTTGCTAGCCTTAAGTTGGGCATTAAGACTAGCCATTTCATCATTTAACTTTGCAATAGAAGCTATGTGTTCACTACAAGCATCAATATCAAAATCTTTACATCTATTGCAAATAACAACATTTTCTACACAAGTTGTTGATTTCCTAGCTATTTCTAACTTAGCATTCAAATCATCATTAATGCTCCTTAAGCTAGAAATTGTCTCATGGCAAGAAGATAATTCACAAGAAAGCATTTCATTTCTTTTAACTTCTAAAGCATGAGATTTTTGTGCTTCTATAAATTTGTCATGTTCTTCATACAACAAATCTTCTTGTTTTTCTAGAAGCCTATTCTTATCATTCAAGGCATCAATTAATTCATTAATTTTATCTACCTTGGTTCTATCTAGGCCTTTAAATAGACATGAATAATCTATTTCATCCTCATCACTAGATTTGTCCTCACTTGAAGAAGCATAAGTAGAGTCTCGAGTACATACCTTCTTCTCCCTTGCCATAAGGCATGTGTGACGCTCGTTGGGGAAGAGGGATGACTTGTTGAAGGCGGTGGCGGCGAGTCCTTCATTGTCGGAGTCGGAGGAGGAGCAATCCGAATCCCACTCCTTTCCTAGATGTGCCTCGCCCTTTGCCTTCTTATAGTTCTTCTTCTTCTCCCTCTTGTTCCCTTGGTCCTGATCACTATCATTGTCGGGACAGTTAGCAATAAAATGACCAAGCTTACCACATTTGAAGCATGAGCGCTTCCCCTTTGTCTTGGTCTTGCTTGGCTGCCCCTTGCGACCCTTTAGCGCCGTCTTGAATCTCTTGATGATGAGGGCCATCTCTTCATCATTAAGTCCGGCCGCCTCAATTTGTGCCACCTTGCTAGGTAGCGCCTCCTTGCTTCTTGTTGCCTTGAGAGCAAGGGGTTGCGGCTCGTTGATCGGACCATTCAAGGCGTCGTCCACGTACCTCGCCTCCTTGATCATCATTCGCCCGCTCACGAATTTTCCAAGGACTTCTTCGGGCGACATTTTGGTGTACCTGGGATTCTCACGAATATTATTCACCAAATGAGGATCAAGAACGGTAAAGGACCTTAGCATCAGTCGGACGACATCGTGGTCCGTCCATCGCGTGCTTCCGTAGCTCCTTATTTTGTAGATAAGGGTCTTGAGCCGGTTGTATGTTTCGGTTGGCTCCTCGCCCCTTATCATCGCGAACTGTCCAAGCTCGCCCTCCACCAACTCCATCTTGGTGAGCAAGGTGACGTCGTTCCCCTCATGAGAGATCTTGAGGGTGTCCCATATTTGCTTGGCGTTATCCAAGCCGCTCACTTTGTGGTATTCATCCCTGCACAAAGAAGCTAGAAGAACAGTAGTAGCTTGTGCATTCTTATGTATTTTCTCATTAATGAACATGGGACTATCCGTACTATCAAAGTGCATTCCACTCTCTACAATCTCCCATATACTAGGATGGAGAGAGAATAGGTGACTACACATTTTGTGGCTCCAAAATCCGTAGTCCTCCCCATCAAAGTGTGGAGGCTTGCCGAGAGGAATGGAGAGCAAATGTGAATTTAAACTTTGCGGAATACGAGAGTAGTCAAAAGAAAAGTTCGAATTAACCGGTTTTCTTCTCTCGTAGTCGTTGTGGTCGTCGTCCTTTTGGGAAGAAGTAGACTCATCGCTGTCGTCGTAGTAGACGATCTCCTTGATGCGCCTCGTCTTCTTCTTCTTCCCATCTTTCCGTCTATGGCCCGAGCCCGAGTCGGTAGGCTTGTCATCCTTCGGCTCGTTGATGAAAGATTCCTTCTCTTTATCGTTGATCACAATACCCTTCCCCTTAGGATCCATCTCTTTGGGCAGTTAGTCCCTTAGTGAAGAGAACGGCTCCGATACCAATTGAGAGCACCTAGAGGGGGGGGGGGGTGAATAGGTGATCTTGTGAAACTTGAAAACTTAAGCCACAAAACTTGGTTAATCGTTAGCACAATAATTGCCAAGTGGCTAGAGAGGAATCCTCAACAAAACACAATAACCAACAAGGATCAATCACAGAGATGGCACAGTGGTTATCCCGTGGTTCGGCCAAGACCAACGCTTGCCTACTCCACGTTGTGGCGTCCCAATGGACGAGGGTTGCAATCAACCCCTCTCAAGCGGTCCAAAGACCCACTTGAATACCACGGTGTTTTGCTTGCTTTTTCTCAATCCCGTTTGCGAGGAATCTCCACAACTTGGAGCCTCTCGCCCTTACACTTGAAATTCACAAAGAACACGGAGCAAGGGAGGGATTAGCAACGCACACAAGACACAAGAATCAGAGTGTCAACACGCACACAAGTCGCAACAAGAGCTCGCAACACAACTCAATGAGTTCACAACTCTACTGGAGCTCTATATGCTATCACAATGAAACGAATGCGCGAAATCGATGTCTTGGTGCTTAGGAATGTTGTAGGAATGCTTGGTGTACTCCTCCATGCGCCTAGGGGTCCCTTTTATAGCCCCAAGGCAGCTAGGAGCCGTTGAGAGCAATCTAGGAAGGCTAATCTTGCCTTCTGTCGACTGGCGCACCGGACAGTCCGGTGCACACCGGACACTGTCCGGTGCCCGATTTCCTTCCATAAATGGCACAGTCGACCGTTGGCAGCCAGAGAGCCGTTGGCGCACCGGACATGTCCGGTGCACACCGGACAGACCGGTGCCCCCTTCTAGCCGTTGGCCCGGCCACGTGTCCCACGCAGATCGTGCGGCCGACCATTGGCCCTGCCGACCGTTGGCTCACCGGACAGTCCGGTGCACACCGGACAGTCCGGTGCACACCGGACAGTCCGGTGAATTATAGCCGTACGTCGACGATGAATTCCCGAGAGCGACGAGTTCGCCTGTGAACGGCCCACCGGACAGTCCGGTGCACCACCGGACAGTCCGGTGAATTATAGCCGTACACCGCCGTCGAAGTCCCGAGAGCAGCCACTTTGCTCGAGCCAGCCTAGCGCACCGGACACTGTCCGGTGCACCACCGGACAGTCCAGTGCACCACCGAACAGTCCGGTGCTTCAAACTGAGCAGACTCTTGGCTGCTCGAGCCAAGGCATTTCCAATTGGATTTTTCCTGTTTTCAGCACTTAGACACAATACATTAGTCCATAAAACAATGTACTAAGTCTGAGAAACATACCTTTATCCTTGATTTGTACTTTGTCCACCATTTTACACTTAGGCACATGTGTTGGACACTAAACCACCAAAATACTTAGAAATGGCCCAAGGGCACATTTCCCTTTCAAGGCGTCCGCCCAAAGCGTCCACGCCGAGTGAGCCGGCCGACTGCACCTGTTGTGGAAAACTGGAAAAAGAGGCGACTTCACCGACTATCATGCTTGGACCAGGGCGCAGGTCCCTCTGCTCCAGCTCCAGATGAAATGCTAGCAAAGGCCCTTCCCGAGGTTAATGCCAAGGGTTGTGATCGCGTGCAAGCTGCTGTTTTCATGTTTGATGAGGACAAAGAGGAGGAAGAAGAAGAAGTCCCGCTGATCCGAAAGAACAGCAGGCGTTATAGAGGTAGCGAGGGGGGTAGTGACATCCCTTCTCCAGCTCTGTCGGCACTTGTCAGTCTTCAAGGACTTTCCATATTAGATTTTGAATAAGCGCTAGAGGAAGTCGTCCCTGAAGATATGCTGTTAGAGCCAACTACTGGTGATCCCCCGTCTGTCTGTTCAGAGGTCCCAGACGGCGGGCTTTCCTTGCTCGGCTCCGCTGGGCAAGAGGTAACCCGTGCGGTGTCTCGCTCATCATTGACTTTAGAGGGAAGTCTTCAATGTCGAGACACTAGTCTGAGTCATCCGACTCCCATGAAGGTGACTGAGGAGCCTTCAGCTTTAGAGGTGGCCACTGCAGAAGAACCAGCCCCTGAGGGTGGTGCCGGCAGTTACCTAGCCCCAGAGGGTGTTGTCGGAAGTGATCCGGCCCTGGTGGGTAGCGCAAACTGCAACCCAGCCTCCGTGGGTGTTCGGGTGGGCTCTCCTTCCCACACCTCTATGGACGTCCATGTCGGGCCGTCCCCACATCGGTCTGATGGGGCGACGGCGGTGCATGCTTCCCCAATTTTAAATGAACAAGTCGCCTTAGAGGTCGGCGAGCTAGATGTAGGAAGCCTGCTATCTGCTGGTGGGGCTGAGATCGCTCCTGATAATGCCCTTCAAATTATTCCTGCTAATCATTCCCCGTCAAGCCATGACATAGCTCCTCCTTCCTTGGGTCTGCCATCGTTCCTCTCCAATCTTCAGGTGAGTCAACCTCTAGCCTTTTATTGCTCATGTTAGTAAATTATTTTTCTTCTGCTCATCTGTCTTATCATCACAGGCTTTGGTTGATGGAATGTCTGCCCAGCTGAAGTCATGTGGTGCCACTGTTCCAGAAGAAGCTCTGTCTCTAATGCAGTGGAACCCATTGCTGCTTCAGAAATAGATTGTTGACTTGAAGGCGTCGAACGTTGGTTTGTAACCTTACAGCCTCCTTAGGTATTTTTATTGATCTCCCTATTCTTAGACATGCCTCCCATTGCAGCTGCATCGTCGGATATGGCCCAACGGTGCTATGATCTTGAGGAAAAGTATTCTCGAAGTTGGGCCAAGTTGATCCAACAGTGCTCTAACTTCGAAGAGAAATATTGTCAAAGCCAATCTGACTTGGCCCAAACCTCTGCTTCATTGGACGACGCGCGTTCTTTGATTTCTTCCCTTAATTCCCAACTTGACTCAGAGAGGACGGCGCATGATGTAAACTTCCTTGGTTGACTTTGTCAAGCTTATTGTTGTCTGGATGTTGAATGTTGCTTCTTGCTTTGTAGGAGGAAAAACGAGCACTCGCGGCCTCTTGTGATAATCTGGACAAGTTATACCGTGATGCCAGTAACTCCTTGACAATTTTGGAAAGGAGCCACTGCTTCACCATGTCAGACCTGGACCATCATCGTCATGAGCTGCAGGTATCCCAAGATGAGGTTTTGTGACTTAAACAGTTGGTGTCGACCAAGGACTCTGTCATCAAGGATCTGCGTGTCTCCAAGAAACTCGTTGCACAGGAGCTAGAGGCCGCTCGACTGGCTACCAAAGCTTCAGAGGACAACTGTGCTATCTTGAAGATTCAGCGCGACAAGGCTAAGGATAAAGCCATTCGCGCTGGACGTATCCCGATGAGGAGGCCTGGCGTCGTGGTGCCTGACGATATTGTCGCTGATGTTAAAGCTGCGCCTGATGCCTCGAGTCATCCTTCCTCTTTTGTTGCTCCTGTGAAAGACATTACTAGCAGAGATATTTCAATGCAATGATGTCATGCAGAACATCCAATGTAATATGAAATATGTGTATGTTACAGTTATGTTAGAACTTGAATATTTTGCAAACAGGGTGCCAGAATATGCCCCTAGTGCCAGCAAGTAAAACGTTCCTCTTTCTCTGAAGGGTTGACTATTTTGCTTTTAGGGTATAGCGATCACCCTGAACAGTCGTGAAAACAAGTGCACAATGTCGGTTTTGAGTATATTCCTGATTCAGGCCGATCGCCTGGTCATTAGGGCATAGTGGTCGTCCCAAAGTAAGCGGATGTGAATATACCGCACCGACTTAAGTTATCGCCAACTTAAGTCGGTTTTTCTGTTAGTAGGGTATAGTAGTCACCCTGAGTCAAGTAAGCGTGAGCATGTCACATCGACTTAAGCCATTGCTGGCTTAAGCTGATTGCTCCGTTAGTAGGGTATAGTGGTCACCCTAAGTCAAGTAAGCGCGAGCATGTCGCACCGACTTAAGCCATTGCTAGCTTAAGCCGATTGATTCGTCAGTAGGGTATAGTGGTCACCCTGAGTGAAGTAAGCGCGAGCAAGTCGCACCGACTTAAGACATTGCTGGCTTAAGCCGATTGCTCCGTGAGTAGGGTATAGTGGTCACCCTCAGTCAAGTAAGCGCAAGCAAGTCGCACCGACTTAAGCCATTGCTGGCTTAAGCCGATTGCTCCGTCAGTAGGGTATAGTGGTCACCCTGAGTCAGGTAAGCGCGAGCATATTGCACTGACTTAAGCCATCACTGGTTTAAGCCGATTGCTCCGTCAGTAGGGTATAGTGGTCACCTTGAGTCAGGTAAGCGTGAGCATGTCGCACCGACTTAAACCATCGCTAGCTTAAGCCGATTGCTCCGTCAGTAGAGTATAGTGGTCACCCAGAGTCGAGTAAGCGTGCTGATTGTAACACCCATGTGTTACCAAGGCCCTGACTCCCTACTTGCACCCATGACATGTTATCTCATGTGGTTAAGTGGAGGAGAGGGAGCCCTAAAACCTTAAGAACCATGTATTAACCAAGAATGTTAATGACCCAAAAGCACTACCCAAGCATTTATGCAATTATCACCTTGGGCAAGAGAAGAATAAACCCTAGACCATCCTTAAGCTCTTAACTCCCAAAACCCTAGTAAAGGGGGGGGGAAGGTTAAGCAAATGTGTAAATCATGAGTTAACCTTTAGCCAAAGTTTAAGTAACATTATAATCTACAAAATACAGAGATGAAACATTGCAAAAAGACCCCTTAAAGAACCCCAAATCCATTCCTTAAGTGGAGAGAGAGCTAGAGCTCTCTAATTCAACCTAAGTCAAATTTTGAACCTAATCTAAAGATCCACCGTGTTCACTTAGTAGATGGCACCAAAACCACCTAAGTTGTATACCAAAAATGTGGCATACCACCTAAGGCACCCCCTGGAAAACGTTGAAACCGAGCCCTAGGCGTTTGACATGATTTGGCATGGCTTTTGTCGCGAGGTGGGCAGAGGGACAAGCCAAATTTGGCATCCGCATATCTCCCTACCTAGGGCATATCTGCCATGGGGACTCACATACAAGAGATAGCCCTAGGTGCCAGGAGGAGGCCTTCGCCGGATTTTTTCCAAGATTCGCACGCTAGCGATCTCGGCGAGCTGTTGAACACGGGCAGAAGAACACTTCCACGTGTTCGACGCGCTCTCAGCGTGCCAGAGCACGCCCGCGCCCGACCCGCGTGCTCCGCGCCGCGCTGAGCCATGTCTGTGTCCCCTGCTCGCGCCCGTGCCTATAAAGCCCCCTCAGGCGTCGACCAGTACTCATCCGCGCACTCGACCTCACTGGAGCTAGAAAACCACCGACGTTGCCCTGCAACGGCGTGCCTGCGGCCACCTGATCCACCGCCACCGTAGACCGGCCAGCAGAGCCCTTCCCAGCCACGCCCGACCCTTGGAAGTGACCGTGCATGCCTCGGTGAAGCTCCCCGAGCAAGGAATCCAGACCTTGCTTCGCGGGAGAAGCCAGTCCACGGTCGCCGGACTTCACCCGACCGTCGGTGATCGTAGACCGGGTAAATCTCTGCCCCATTCTTCGATTCCTTGTGCACATAGCCTCTATGTCATCCCGTGGAGCTCATCGTGCCTTTTAATTGAACTAGATCGCCGTGGTTCAGCCGGAACACCCGCCGCCGACGAGATCACCCGCCTACGCACGTGGACCGCCTGATTCCGGCCACCCCCGCCGTCGAGCCGTACCTCACTGTGACCGCCAGAACCTCCCGAAGCCAACCCCGCCCCTCGCCGGACCTCTCTCACCGCCGGTAAGCCGCGCTGCCCTTTTCTTTCCCGCGGGTACTGTTTACATTAGGGGAAGGACCTCGGGGAAGAGGAAGGAAAGGTGGGGGGGGGGGTTTGAACTGTCAGTGACTCAGAGGAATAGTGGCGCAGGGGTAGAAATGAGTGGTTTGATTTAGAATGAACCCAGGGTCCTCAGTGTAAACTGGTTTTCCAGGAAACCTTTTTAATATTTCTAATTTAAATGCAAACAGAGCTTGCAAAATTCATAACTTCAGTTTCATACAACCAATCTGGTCAAACCAATTTTGCCTTATTCCAAATAATGTGAACTACTTAGGAAAAATACAAAACGCCCTTAGTATTGCAAAAGAATTTAAAGTTTAGATTTAAATATTGATTTGGCCAAAAGCTAAATAATAAAAGGAAAAATAGTTACACTGTTAGACTAAGTTTAAGAAAAATCAGTGAAGTGCTTGATCACTTCCTAACATGTACAAAAATAATAAACCCCTCTGTACACCACGTTAAGGTAGAGTTTACCATTTAAATCATTTTTAGCCTAAGGTTAGAGAAAATATTAAAAGTGGTTTAAATAAAGAACCAGGGAACACCCACATTTTTGTTAGTTCACTTATTTAGTATAGTTCACTAGAAAAATTTATTATACCCTTGTTTAGTACAGAATAAATAAGATACCTTTTATTTTAGGAAAACAAGGAAAACTTAGAAAAACCCTAGAAAAATAACCCCAAGGAGAAAACACCCCACACCTTGGGATAACTAATGTTTTGTTATTATGAACATAGGAAAAATATGAAATCTGTTGTTTGATATTTTTCAAATAACAAGTTAGTTATAAGCACCTTTTTGGCATAAAACTTTAGAAATTCACAACTAAATATCTAGTATGTCTTTTTCTGTGATTTTTAACACAAAGGCCTAATATCACCTATGTGTTTGGACAAAAATACAACTTGGTACAGAAACCTCAATTAAATCACAGCTATAGTGTAAAATGCCCTTTTAAACTTATTCTTGTTAATTTTGCACAAGTAATATCTGGATTAGTTTTCACCTCAATTTTATTGGACAAACTACAATGACCAATAGTAACCCACTGTAATTTTTAGAGAATTTTTGGAAAAAGTTAAACCACTGTTGTAGTTCAAACCCACCCTAGAATTCATAAATAGAAAATGAAAAAGGGAAATTAATAATGGAGAGTAATGTCATTTTAACCCAACCAGCAAAATCCCTCATATGTCTACTAAAACATCTAAGGGAAATCCAAGTTCAATTCACTATGCTTATCCCTGGGCAAAACCCAAACCTAAAATAGATAAGCATAAACCACTAAAGAGCCACGTATAACCGGGAAACCCTAAATTACTAACTAACTTAGTTTTTCTTCGCTTAGCATAATGATGATTAAATCCTGCATAATCATGGCATACATATTCTTATTCATTGCATTCGATAGATTGCAACCTCGCCGACGGAGAGTACGTCCTCGTGCCGGAGCAAGGAGCTGCTCAGGAGGTAGCCCCGGATCCAGCACCAGAGCCTGCCCCAGAGGATCTGCCTGCCCCAGCTTTGGAAGGCAAGCCCCGGTTTTATGCATAACCTGTTCTATATGATATTTTACTACACTTAATGCTGTAGGCTTGTATTGTGCACTTAAGTGTAGGAGTTGGTTGAAACCCTAGTTGCATGAACTCAGGAACCCTTGTTGAAATGGATACTAGTATGCTAGGTTGAGTAGCTGCTTTGCTAAATAGGGATCTCGGTAGAAGTCGTGTGATTTTTCTAGCACTCGCGCGAGGTCAGGAAAGTTGATTGTATCCACCTTGATAACAGAATGATAAGGGTCTGTGGACTTGGACCCATGGGGGGTTGCGATGTCTACGAGATGAAATTGGAATAAGGATTTAACGTGCGGATACCTGTGTCAAGCGTTTGAATGTACTAAACATATGCCGAGAAATATGGTAAATCGGTAAGCCTAGTACCTGATTGAACCTGGCAGTAGATTGCCCTCCTCACGCGACCTGAGACGTGGTCTCCCATTCCGGTTATGGTGGGTACAAGTGCGGTCACTGCACGACGGCAGTCGGGGTCAGTGAGGCATTGTACGCCAAGACGGTGAGCCGCTCTCTGCTGACAGGGAATCGATGGGGACGGTTGATGTGTGTGGGGACGAAGTGCCTCGCCACGTCGTGTGTTTAGGTTTACCTTGCAAGGATAAAAACTCGATTTGAATTGTCTGCTTCTCGCAGCTAATGAGACTGCTTGATCCATTGTACTGCATTGAGTAACAAGTGGAAATGTGAAGATGTGACAAAGATGTTGATTGCTAAATTTGCTTGCTACCATGAATGAGTAGATAGTACACCTCTAGTCTTAAGAGAGTCACACTAAAACTTGACAAAGCTAAAACTTGATTTATAAACTCAGCTAGTGCTTTTGGCAACCAAACCCACAGCCAAACAGCTGTATGTCTAGAGGTAGAGGAGTAGACTCCTCACACCGGGTAAGTCTAGCTGAGTATTAGTATACTCAGCCTTGCTTGTGGCATAATTTTTACAGGTTCTCTAGATGACATGGTTGCTGGAGTGACTTGGCCGTCCACCTTGCCACCGGGTTGGACAGTCGAGTGGGATCCTGCCTCGGCTGAGGAGGAGCATGAGGAGTGATGGGACAGGCTTCCCCATCTCTCTGTTTATTTATCGTTAGTTTTATTCCGCTTCACTTCGAACAATGATGACTACTTTTGCTAAAACTCCGATGATGATGTAATAAGCTTAATACTCCTCAATGTATGGATTTATGCTTTATTGTATTTGCTCTGTGACTCACCATCGAGTGAGACTGTGGTACTTGATCCTGTTAGTGACCTCGTCGGACTAGATCCGAGGGATTGACGGGTTATTCCCATTTAAGTGTGGTCTAGCCTCTAAGGTGGGACTCAGGCACTTAAGTTGGAATAATTCGAGTGGTTCCGCCACACTGATTTCGAGCCCAGTCAAGTCGAGGTCAACTAAGAGTCGAGAATCTGAATGCCTTTGAAAACGAAAACTTTATTGATGATGAAGTCCCCTAATTACAGAGTACAATGTTTCTTTGGGAATCTTTGAGGCCTTGCTAAGTATAGAATTTTCTGAGATGTTCTATGTTCCACAAGTTCCCTACTTCCGTGCCATCCATTTGAGTGAGCCGGTATGACCCTGGCCGAGTGACTTCTGACACAATGAATGTCCCTTCCCATAGCGGCCACAATTTGTGCCGTCCTTACCCCGTTAGAATTCAGCAGAGGACCAAGTCTCCTACTGAGAAAGATCGGTGCCGCACGGTTTTATCATGGTAGCGCCTCAAGGTCTGCTGGTATCTGGCCGACTGAATTACTGTGTTCAGTCGCTCTTCTTCCATCACATCAATATCCTCTAGCCTAGTAGCTTCTGCTTCAGCTATGTTTTTGAAGACCAACCTCGGTGCTCTGAACATGAGGTCAGCGGGTAGCACCGCTTCTGAACCATAAACCATGAAGAACGGAGTATTTCCATGCAGAGCCCGACTAGGTTGAGTTCTTAAGCTCCAAACCATATATGGTAGCTCTCTGATCCACTTTTTTGCAAGCTTTTCACTTTTGTCGAACACTTTCTTCCTGAGTGCCTCTAGTATCATCCCATTGGCCCTTTCCACCTGGCCATTGGCTCTTGGATGTGCTACTGATGCGTACTTGATCTGGATACTCCGTTGCTCACAGAAATCAAAGAATTCAGAGCTAGTGAAGTTGGATCCCAGGTCAGTGATGATGCTATTTGGTATCCCAAATCTGAATATTATATCTTGTATAAACTCTGCTGCTTTGGCTGAGGTCAGGGAAGCGATTGGCTTATACTCTATCCACTTTGTGAATTTGTCAATGGCAACTAGCACATGAGTATAGCCTCCCTGAGCCTTCTTGAAGGGTCCGATCATGTCCAGCCCCCAGCACACAAATGGCCATATTATGGGGATGGTCTGCAACTGCTGTGCCGGTAAATGTTGTTGTTTTCACAAGAATTTACAAGCTTCGCATCTCTGGACTAACTCGACGACGTCATTCGCTGTTGGCCAGTAGAAACCAGATCTGAAAACTTTCCCAACCAGAGTTCTGGATGCAGCATGTACTCCGCATTGCCCAGCATGGACTTCCTCCAATAGTTGCTTCCCAATAGTCGAGTGAATGCACTTCATGAGGACTCCTGTCGTGCCTCTTCTATACAGTGTGTCCCCTATGAGGGTGTAGTGGGCTGACTGTCTTGCAATGCGTTCTGCTGCCACTTTATCATCCGGTTCTTCTTCATTCTTTATGTACCTGATGATGGGCTCCCTCCAGTCATTACGGTCCGACTCAGGTTGGCTCACGGTGTTGCATTCTTCTGCCTAATCTAAGAGAATACTCGGGCGTGATACTTCTTGGACAAAGATCCCGGGTGGGACCTGGGCCTGGCCGGACCCCAGCTTCGACAATGCGTCCGTCGCTGTGTTGCGCTCTCGTTCTACGTGATGGAATTCCAAACCTTCAAATTTGTCCTCTAGTTTTCGGACAGCTGCACAATACCTGCCCATAGAATCAGTCGAGCAATCCTAGTCTTTATTTATCTGGTTTATGACCACTAGTGAATCTTCGTACACCATTAACTTCTTAATGCTTAGTGAGACGGTGATGTTCAATGTAACACCCCAAGTGTTTATATTCCGCTCGACAACGAGTACGGATGTAAGCACGTAATCAGTGGATAAAACAGATGCCAAAATTTTAAACATCTTCGCCTATTGCGATTTTAATATCGCATCTATTCCGTCTGTCGCGAGTGCGACATTGTTTTTATTTCTCTCTATCCGGGCTCTTCCGAAGTTTTTGTGATGTTCGGAACATAGTTGTTCCGAAAATCGGTGATTATTCATTGCTCGCGCGAATACGAATTCGGAAGCTCGATGTGCTTTTACACATTTTATCCTAGGCAAATTAATTCGCACTTGACGACTAAAATATTCGGAGCAAAATAATCCGAATCGCGCATCGTCCGAGAGAAATCATGCGCGAGATTAATAATTAGGAGTATTTGGTAATAAATCTGTCGGGGACCATAATTAGGGGTACCCTCAAGGCTCCTAATTCTCAGCTGGTAACCCCCATCAGCACGAAGCTGCAAAGGCCTGATGGGTGCGATTAAGTCAGGGATCAGTCCATTCGAGGGACACGATCACGCCTCACCCAAGCCTAGCCTCGGACAAGGGCAGCCGACCCCGGAGGATTTCCGTCTCGCCCGAGGCCCCCCTTCAGCGGCGAACATATTCCCGGCTCGCCTGAGGCCCTGCCTTCGCTAAGAAGCAACCCTGACCAAATCGCTGCACCGACCGACCAAGTCGCAGGAGCATTTAATGCAAAGGTGGCCTGACACCCTTATCCTGACGCGCCCCCCAGCCGGCAGAGCCGAAGTGACCGCCGTCACTTTGCCGCTCCACTGACCGGCCTGACAGAAGGACTAGCGCCGCCTGCGCCACTCCGACTGCGGTGCCACTTGACAGAGTAAGACTGACAGGCAGTCAGGCCCTGCCGAAGGCACCATAGGAAGCTCCGCTTCGCCCGACCCAGGGCTCGGACTCGGGCTAAGTCCCGGAAGACGGCGAACTCCGCTCCACCCGACCCAGGGCTCGGACTCGGGCTAAGTCCCGGAAGACGGCGAACTCCGCTCCGCCCGACCCAGGGCTCGGACTCGGGCTAAGTCCCGAAAGACGGCGAACTCCGCTTCGCCCGACCCAGGGCTCGGACTCGGGCTAAGTCCCAGAAGACGGCGAACTCCGCTCCGCCCGACCCAGGGCTCGGACTCAGGCTAAGTCCCGGAAGACGGCGAACTCCGCTCCGCCCGACCCAGGGCTCGGACTCGGGCTAAGTCCCGGAAGACGGCGAACTCCGCCCGACCCAGGGCTCGGACTTGGGCTAAGTCCCGGAAGATGGCGAACTCCGCTCCGCCTGACCCAGGGCTCGGACTCGGGATAAGTCCCGGAAGACGGCGAACTCCGCCCGACCCAGGGCTCGGACTTGGGCTCGGCCCCAGAAGACGACGATCTCCGCCTCGCCCGACCCAGGGCTCGGACTTGGGCTCGGCCCCAGAAGACGACGAACTCCGCTTCGCCCGACCCCAGGGCTCGGACTCCGCCCCGGCACCAGCCGGCAATCTCCGCCTCGCCCAACCCGGGGGCTCGGACTCGACCTCGGCTTCAGGAGGAGCTTCCACATCGCCCAACCTAGGGCGCAGACCAGCCACGTCAACAGGAGGCGCCATCATCACCCTACCTTCGAGCTGACTCGGGCCGCAGGGAACAAGACCGGCGTCCCATCTGGCTCGCTCCGCCAGATAGGCAATGATGGCGCCCCGCATGCTCTGTGACGACGGCGGCTCTCAGCCCCCTTACGGAAGCAAGAGGACGTCAGCAAGGACTCAACCGCTCCAACAGCTGTCCCTCCGCCAAGCTCCATCGCTCCTCCGACGGCCACGACATCACACCAGCTTGGGTGCCAAGATCTCTCCGGCTGCCACAACGACATGTACCTAGGGCGCTAGCTCACCTCCGCTAGACACGTAGCACTCTGCTACACCCCCGATTGTACACCTGGATCCTCTCCTTACGCCTATAAAAGGGAGGACCAGGGCCCTCTTAGAGAAGGTTGGCCGCGCGGGGACGAGGACGAGAACAGGCGCTCGCTTGGGGCCGCTCGCTCCCTCTCCCGCGTGGACGCTTGTAACCCCCTACTGCAAGCGCACCCGACCTGGGCGCGGGACGAACACGAAGGCCGCGGGATTCCCACCTCTCTCACGCCGGTCTCCGGCCGCCTCGCTCTCCCCCCTTCGCGCTCGCCCTCGGGCTCGACCCATCTAGGCTGGGGCACGCGGCGACATTCACTCGTCGGCTCAGGGACCCCCCGGACTCGGAACGCCGACAGTTGGCGCGCCAGGTAGGGGCCTGCTGCGTGTTGACGAACAGCTTCCCGTCAAGCTCCAGATGGGTAGTCTCCAGCAACCTCTCCAACCCGGGACGATGCTCCGTTTCGGGAGTCTTGAGTTCATGTCCCTCGACGGCAGCTACGACATGATACTCCTTCCACCACCGTGCGACAACGACAGTGGCGGCCAGCAGCCCGCCTGCCGGCGGCGGAATCGACGACGTCTTCCCCGCATGGTGGAAGAGCAACCTTCGAGCTCACCCCGTCCTCTCTCCCACCGACGGAGGAGGAGGCGGGGCAACCAAGGCCAAGCAGGAGACAGCGCCTCGTCGGCTGTCGAGCGAGTCGATGACCCCAGCGCCCCAACGGGCGGTGCACCGGGCGTCGACCTCGCGTTTGAGACGAAGGCGAGCGCCGTCACCCCGCGACACGCCAAACCCGAGCAAGCGGACGACGCCAGCACGCTCGCGAAAAGCTTGCTGGACGTCACCCTCGTACCTGAGACGACGGCGTAGTCAGTCCCCGACGCGACCTCATCGCCGCCCGTCGACCAAAAGGTACCGACCGATTCCCATCCCACTGTCTTTCGGATCCAGCCTCAACCCGCCTAGCGACTTCGCTTTGGCGGGCGCTCTCGTAGAGGCAAATCCAGACCCTCTGGGGTTTCGTGTGCGGTCACCTTGGGACCGGCTGACGGACGTCTCGACCTACGGGCCCTCTGGGTCCGAGGAAGACGACGAACCCAGCATCTGTTGGGATTTCTCTGGACTTGGCAACCCCAGTGCCATGCGAGACTTCATGGCCGCATGCGACTACTGCCTTTCCGATTGTTCCGACGGTAGCCGTAGCCTCGGCGACGAGGTCTAGCGGCCGAAGTCGCGAATGCTTCCACGTCGATCTAGGGGTCCCCCCGAAGGCAACCATCTCGGCATGCAGGAGGACGGTGACCTCCCTAGGCCAGTGCCTCGCGTTGACATCCCACGGGAGCTAGCTGTGGTCCCCGTTCAGGCGGGGGGTCATGACCCACAGCTCGAGCAAATCCGCGGGGTGCAGGCTAGGCTCGACGAGGGAGTAGGAGCGCTTGAGCCGATCCGTCGGGACGTTGGGCAGGCATGGGCGGGCCAACCTCCGGCCGGAGAAATGTGTCATCTACCCCAGGGCTTCCAGCACCGCATCACCGACGACGTCAGGCTCAGGCCACCACTCGCATCCAGTGGGGTTGGCCAGAACCTGGCGGCAGCAGCAATGCTTCTTCGTGCGATGCCAGAGCCATCAACCACCGAGCGGCGGCGAATCCAGGGAGAGCTCAAGAATCTCCTGAAAGGCGCCGCGGTCCGACGGGCCGAGAGCTCTGCCTCCCGAAGGCAGGGGTACCCCTCGGAACCTCATGCCGCGACTTCCCGACTCATGCGGGAAGCTTCGGTCTACACCGGGCGCACGCGCAACACCGCACCTGCGGCCCCGGGTCGCCTCGGCAACGAGCACCATCACCGCGACCGTCGGGCCCACCTCGATGAGAGGGTGTGCCGAGGCTACCACCCCAGGCGTGGGGGACGCTACGACAGCGGGGAGGATCGGAGTCCCTCGCCCGAACCACCTGGTCCGCAAGCCTTCAGCCGAGCCATCCGACGGGTGCCGTTCCCGACCCGGTTCCGACCCCCGACTACTATCACGAAGTACTCGGGGGAGACGAGACCAGGAACTGTGGCTCGCGGACTACCGTCTGGCCTGCCAACTGGGTGGAACGGACGATGACAACCTCATCATCCGCAACCTCCCCCTGTTCCTCTCCGACTCCGCTCGTGCCTGGTTGGAGCACCTGCCTCCGGGGCAGATCTCCAACTGGGACGACCTAGTCCAAGCTTTCACCGGCAATTTCTAGGGCACGTATGTGCGCCCCAGGAATTCCTGGGACCTCCAAAGCTGCTGACAGCAGCCGGGAGAGTCTCTCCGGGACTACATCCGGCGATTCTCGAAGCAGCGCACCGAGATGCCCAACATCACCGACTCGGATGTCATCAGCGCGTTCCTCGCTGGCACCACCTACCGCGACCTGGTGAGCAAGCTAGGCCGCAAGACCCCCACCAGGGCGAGCGAGCTGATGGACATCGCCACCAAGTTCGCCTCCAGCCAGGAGGCGGTCGAGGCTATCTTCCGAAAGGACAAGCAGCCCCAGGGCCGCCCATCGGAAGGTACTCCCTGAGGCGTCAACTCAGCGCGGCGCCAAGAAGAAGGGCAAGAAGAAGTCGCAAGCGAAACGCGACGCCACCGACGCGGACCTTGTCGCCGCCGCCGAGTACAAGAACCCTCGGAAGCCCCCCCGGAGGTGCCAACCTCTTCGACAAGATGCTCAAGGAGCCGTGCCCCTATCACCAGGGACCCGTCAAGCACACCCTTGAGGAATGCGTCATGCTTCGGCGCCACTTCCACAGGGCCGGGCCACCCGCGGAGGGTGGCAAGGCCCGCGACGACGATAAGAAGGAAGATCACCAGGCAGGAGAGTTCCCCGAGGTCCGCGACTACTTCATGATCTATGGTGGGCAAGCGGCGAACACCTCGGATCGGCACCGCAAGCAAGAGCGCTGGGAGGTCTGCTCGGTGAAGGTGGCGGCGCCAGTCTATCTAGACTGGTCCGACGAGCCCATCACCTTCGACCGAGACGATCACCCCGACCATGTGCCGAGCCCGGGGAAATACCCGCTCGTCGTCGACCCCATCATCGGCAACGTCAGGCTCACCAAGGTCCTCATGGACGGAGGCAGCAGCCTCAACATCATCTACGCCGAGACCCTCGGGCTCCTGCGTGTCGATCTGTCCTCTGTCCGGGCAGGCGCTGCGCCCTTCCATGGGATCATCCCCGGGAAGCGCGTCCAACCCCTCGGACAGCTCGACCTTCCCGTCTGCTTCGGAACACCCTCCAACTTCCGAAGGGAGCCCCTGACGTTCGAGGTGGTCGGGTTCCGAGGAACCTACCACGCGGTGCTGGGGAGGCCATGCTACACGAAGTTCATGGCCGTCCCCAACTACACCTACCTGAAGCTCAAGATGCCGGGCCCCAACGGGGTCATCACCGTCGGCCCCACGTACAAACACGCATTCGAATGCGACGTGGAGTGCATGGAGTACGCCGAGGCCCTCGCCGAGTCCGAGGCCCTCATCGCCGACCTGGAGAGCCTCTCTAAGGAGGTGCCGGACGTGAAGCGTCACGCCGGCAACTTTGAGCCAACGGAGACGGTTAAGTCCGTCCCCCTCGACCCCAGCGGCGACACCTCCAAGCAGATCCGGATCGGCTCCGGGTTCGATCCCAAATAGGAAGCAGTGCTCGTCGACTTTCTCCGCGCGAACGCCTGACGCCTTTGCGTGGAGTCCCTCGCTGATGTCGCCGAGCACTCGCTGGACATCCGGGCCGGAGCCCGACCCGTCAAGCAGCCGCTGCGCCGATTCGACGAGGAGAAGCGCAGAGCCATAGGGGAGGAGATGCCACAAGCTAATGGCGGCAGGGTTCATCAAAGAGGTATTCCATCCCGAATGGCTTGCCAACCCTGTGCTTGTGAGAAAGAAAGGGGGGAAATGGCGGATGTGTGTAGACTACACTGGTCTCAACAAAGCATGTCCGAAGGTTCCCTACCCTCTACCTCGCATCGACCAAATCGTGGATTCCACTGCTGGGTGCGAAACCCTGTCTTTCCTCGATGCCTACTCGGGGTATCATCAAATCAGGATGAAAGAGTCCTACCAGCTCGTGACTTCTTTCATCACACCCTTCGGCATGTACTGCTATGTCACCATGCCGTTCGGCTTGAGGAATGCGGGCGCGACGTACCAGCGGTGCATGAACCATGTGTTCGGCGAACACATTGGCCGCACGGTCGAGGCCTACATCGATGATATCGTAGTCAAGACGAGGAAAGCCTCCGACCTCCTTTCCGACCTTGGAGCGACATTCCGATGTCTCAAGGCGAAAGGCGTCAAGCTTAACCCCGAAAAGTGTGTCTTCGGGGTGCCCCGAGGCATGCTCTTGGGGTTCATCGTCTCCGAGCGGGGCATCGAAGCCAACACGGAGAAGATCGCAGCCATTACCAGCATGGGGCCCATCAAGGACTTGAAAGGCGTACAGAGGGTCATGGGATGCCTCGCGGCTCTGAGCCGCTTCATCTCACGCCTCGGCGAAAGAGGTCTACCTCTGTACCGCCTCTTAAGGAAGGCCGAGTGCTTCACTTGGACCCCTGAGGCTGAGGAAGCCCTCGGGAACCTGAAGTCGCTCCTCACAAAGGCGACTATCTTGGTGCCCCCAGCTGCTGGAGAAGCCCTCCTGGTCTACGTCGCCGCGACCACTCAGGTGGTTAGCGCCGCGATCGTGGTCGAGAGGCAAGAAGAGGGGCATGCATTGCCCGTTCAAAGGCCAGTCTACTTCATCAGCGAGGTACTGTCCGAAACCAAGATCCGCTACCCACAAGTTCAGAAGCTACTGTACGAGGTGATCCTGACGCGGCGGAAGCTGCGACACTACTTCGAGTCTCATCCGGTAACTGTGGTGTCATCCTTCCCCCTGGGAGAGATCATCCAGTGCCGAGAGGCCTCGGGTAGGATTGCAAAGTGGGCAGTGGAGATCATGGGCGAGACAATCTCGTTCGCTCCCCGGAAGGCCATTAAGTCCCAGGTCTTGGCTGGACTTCGTGGCTGAATGGGTCGACACCCAGCTACCAACGGCTCCGATCCAACCGGAGCTCTGGACCATGTTCTTCGACGGGTCGCTGATGAAGACAGGAGCCGGCGCAGGCCTACTCTTCACCTCACCCCTCGGAAAGCATCTACGCTACGTGCTACGCCTCCACTTCCCGGCGTCCAACAATGTGGCCAAATATGAGGCTCTGGTCAACGGGTTGCGGATCGCCATCGAGCTAGGGGTCCGACGCCTCGACGCTCTCGGTGACTCGCAGCTCGTCATCGACCAAGTCATGAAGAACTCCCATTGCCGCGACCCGAAGATGGAGGCCTACTGCGATGAGGTTCGGCGCCTGGAAGACAAGTTCTACGGGCTCGAGCTCAACCACATCGCTCGGCGCTACAATGAGACTGTGGACAAGCTGGCTAAAATAGCCTCGGGGCGAACGACGGTTCCCCCGGACGTCTTCTCCCGAGACCTGCATCAACCCTCCGTCAAGATCGACGACACGTCCGAGCCCGAGGTACCCTCGGCTCAGCCCGAGGTACCCTCGGCTTAGTCTGAGGCACCCTTGGCTCAACCCGAGGCGCCCTCGGCTCATCCCGAGGCACCCTCAGCTCGGCCCGAGGCGCCCTCGGTTCAGTCCGAGGTACCCTCGGCCCCCGAGGGTGAGGCACTGCGCGTCGAGGAGGAGCGAAGCGGGGTCGCGCCTAATCGAAACTGGCAGACCCCGTACCTGCAATATCTCCACCGAGGAGAGCTACCCCTCGACCGAGCCGAGGCTCGGCGGGTGGCGTGGCGCGCCAAGTCGTTTGTCTTGCTGGGAGATGAGAAGGAGCTCTACCACCGCAGCCCCTCCGGCATCCTCCAGCGATGCATCTCCATCGCCGAAGGTCAGGAACTCCTGCGAGAGATACACTCGGGGGCTTGCGGCCATCACGCAGCGCCTCGAGCGCTTGTCGGGAACGCTTTCCTGCAAGGCTTCTACTGGCCGATGGCGGTGGCCGACGCTACTAGAATCGTCCGCACCTGCGAAGGGTGTCAATTCTACGCGAGGCAGACCCACCTGCCCGCTCAGGCTCTACAGACGATACCCATCACCTGGCCTTTTGCGGTGTGGGGTCTGGACCTCGTCGGCCCCTTGCAGAAGGCACCCGGGGGCTACACGCACCTGCTGGTCGCCATCGACAAATTCTCCAAGTGGATCGAGGTCCGACCCCTGAACAGCATCAGGTCCGAGCAGGCGGTGGCGTTCTTCACCAACATCATCCATCGCTTCGGGGTCCCGAACTCCATCATCACCGACAACGGCACCCAGTTCACCAGCAGAAAGTTCCTGGACTTCTACGAGGATCACCACATCCGGGTGGACTGGGCCGCCGTGGCTCATCCCATGACGAATGGGCAGGTGGAGCGTGCCAACGGCATGATTCTACAAGGGCTCAAGCCTCGGATCTACAACGACTTCAACAAGTTCGGCAAGCGATGGATGAAGGAACTCCCCTCGGTGGTCTAAGGTCTGGGGACAACGCCGAGCCGAGCCACGGGCTTCATGCCGTTCTTTCTAGTCTATGGAGCCGAAGCCATCTTGCCCATAGACTTAGAATACGGTTCCCCGAGGACGAGGGCCTACACCGATCAAAGCAACCAAGTCAGCCGAGAAAACTCGCTGGACCAGCTAGGAGGAGGCTCGGGACCAGGCCTTGCTACACTCGGCGCGGTACCAGCAGTCCCTGCGACGCTACCACGCCCGAGGGGTTCGGTCCCGAGACCTCCAGGTGGGCGACCTGGTGCTTCGGCTGCGACAAGACGCCCGAGGGTGGCACAAGCTCACTGCCTCCCTGGGAGGGGCCATTCGTCGTCGCCAAGGTTCTGAAGCCCAGGAACATACAAGATGGCCAACAGTCAAGGCGAGGTCTACGGTAACGCCTGGAACATCCAACAGCTACGTCGCTTCTACCCTTAAGATGTTTTCAAGTTGATCATATACCTCGCACCCACGCAAAGTTTAGTCATCAAGGAAGGGTCGGCCTCGCCTCGGCAAAGCCCGACCCTCCCTCGGGGGCTAAAAGGGGGGGAACCCCCTCTGCGTCGAAATTTTTCTCGAAAAAAGATCTTTTCTGCCAGAATGTCTTTCGCGCTTTTTGGCTACTTCGAAAGTGGATCCTGAAAACGACGGAGTACACGTAAGCAGCCAAGGATGACCGAGCCGAGGGACTCCTACACCTCCAGGATACGGATACCTCACTCATCACCTTCTGCGACTAAGTAACTCACGTTCGGATAAGTGATTCTGCGGACCGAACAAGTCTTCACGCTCGAAAGCTCTTCTGCCGAAGCGATCCTTCGAGCCTTCTCGACTGCGTCAGCGACAGAGCCCCATGGACGGGTAAGAGTGCGCGTAAGCGGCAAGGCCGACCGAGCCGAGGGACTCCTATGCCTCCGGGATACGGATACCTCACTCATCACCTTCCGCGAGAAGCAACTCTTGCTCGCACAAACATTTCTGTTACCGATAAAAAAGTCCAGATACTCGAAACGAAAGAAAAAGAGACGCAACTTTACAACATGGCGAGGGTGTGTTTAGGCCTCGGCGGCCGCGGGAAACACACGCTACAAGACAATCCGATCCTGCAGGCTCGGATCTTGATGGCTGAAGGGAGCAGCAGCACCCTTGGCATCGACGACACCTTCGGCGAGGGCCGACCTAGCCTCGGACGGCGACGCGGTCCGAGGATCTCCACTCTGGAGGACGACGTCATCACCACGCCTGGGCCATCGCCGCCAGGGTCTTCTCCGAGAATCCGACCCGAGCAGGCGGCTCGGCCGGTCACCCCGGGGCCTCGGCCAGTTACCTTCCAAGGACGTCAATCCGGCCCGAGCAGACGGCTCGGCTGGTCGATTCCGGCGTCGGTCCCGCTAACGGACTGACCCGGCCAGGCTCCGGCCAACCAGGTCTTCTTTTCGAGCCAACTCTGCCTCTGTTCATGTTGACGCCGCTACCCCTGGCCTCAGCTCATCGAAGAGCGGCCGAGGGGTTCCTTTAACTAAGCTAGAGAAGCCTCGGACAACAAGGCCGACCGAGCCGAGGGACTCCTACGCCTCCGGGCTACGGATACCTCACTCGTCACCTGTACCCGGGGCGACTCACGCTTGGTGAAGCGGTTCAGACAACCAACAGGCGAGTCTTAGTGCTCGAAAAGGAGGAAAAACACGGCTCCGTGCCAAAATCACCTACATGTTCAGGCCCCGACAGCCACAATGAACAAAAACCCTGGCATTCGAAGTGCCATTACAAACGGAACCCCGTTTCGGTCTCCGCGGGTACGAACAACCCCATAAGATTGGGGAACCCGCGGAGCAATCGCGGGCCGACGGGCAGCTCGCCGCCGCCCGATCCGGCAACAGCGACAACAACCCCCGTCCCGGGCGATGAAGCAGCTTCAGCAGCAGCTTCGGGGCGGGTGCTACGGCAGAAGGACTCTCACCCACCGAAGACGAGAGCCAGCCATTCAAGCCGGGAGACAGAGACCCAGGGCTACTGGCGGAGTTGGCAATCTCATCGGTAGAGAAGCCATCTCCGGCTGCCGACGCCTCAAAGCGCGCCGGCAGGTCTTCGCCCTCGCCAGAACCGCCCAGAACATGGGCGCCGCCCTCGCGGTACGCGGCGCAACCGTTGTCCGGACGGAGGACGTAATGCTGCGCCCTGGCTGAGTGGCGGCGGTCCGCCTTTCCCGGCATGGCTGGAAGAATCCTCCGCGAGGCTGGAGGATGCCCTTCTCCCCCAGACGCCAGGGGAAGAAAAGGGTAACCGACCCACGCGGAGGCAGCTCCCCGACTCACCTCATCCTCCACCTCAGTCTGGATGACGAAAATCCTTGAGGCTGAGGGAGGGGCAGAGGCCGCGGCCCGGCTTGCTTTCCCCCTCCATCGAACTGGAGGTCACCGTCTTGGGTGACCACCGGCGGTGGGGTGCAGCCGGGCTGCCTGATGAAAATCCTTGAAGCCGAACGATGGCTGAAAGGTACCAACTCCCGCGGAGTTGCGTTCCTCCAACGACGAAGCGGAAAGACGGCGGATCTCCCCATCCGGGGGCTTGGAAGGTGGAAAGACACGATGCATAAGGGAGCGCGAAGACATGGTCGCCTTCCAAGGGGGTCACCCTCCTTTTAAGGGCGGTTCTCCCTACTCGTGTCCCCAGCTGTCACGGGCTGAGTCTTCTCCAACACACTCCTAAGGCCCTCCCCTGCGGCGCAGGGGCTGGGTCCCACACGTCATGCAAGCCGGCTTAGAGCAGAAGAAGCCAAACCGCCGCACGCGGTGCGTACAACCGCCCAGCGGTTACAAGCGACCCTCCACTTTTGCCCAGACCAGCGGGCGAAAGGGTGGGCAGCCATGCAGGCGGCATGCAACCGCACCAAGTGGGCGCGCTTCTCCGACTCCCAACACGCCCGACGTGGAGGCCCAGGCCCACGCGTCATGCAACCGGCGCGCCGAATGCTTCGTGCATGCAACTGCACCTCCACTTGCGCCACTACCGCGCCTCCTCGACTGCGGAACCAATACCGCGACTCGAGGTGACCCGGCGCGCGACCCAGCGGCACCAGCCTGGCGCGACGGTGAACGCGGCCAAAAGTGGGCCGGCAGTAATGGCGGTGGCAGGCGGGCAGGAGCAGAGGCCACATCGTCAGCCAAGCTTACGCCCCATCCGGGGGCAGCGAGAGAACCCTCTCCCACGGCGTGAAGACAACGCGCCCGTGATCCGTTCCTTGAACGGCTCGCGCACGCGCAACGGTCGCCCCTCTAACCACTCGCCCCAGTCGCATTAACTCCGCGGCGGGACACGCGGCGCCTCTGGCAGGAGGAGCGGGCGACGCTTCGCCTTCGCCATAATGACCGCAGTCCAAAAAGGTACGCCGCGTCGTTCGATTTCGTATCCTTTTCTGTTTTTCCTCTTTCTCTCTCTTGCGACAGGGACCGGGAAAGTGGGATACCCCGAAAAGGATCCTTCCCCGAGAGGGAACCAGGCTCCGAGCCCCCCTACTGATCAGAGGTTCGAAGGCTGGCCACCCAGAAGGGTTCAACAGCCGCCTCAAATCGCGTGGGCCCCGCACCCACTACTGGTCAGAGGTTTGAAGGCCGGCCCCTCGAAAGGGTTCCACGGCCGCCTCAGGCTACTCGGGCTCCGTGCCCATTACTGATTAGGGGTTCGAAGGCTGGCCCCCGAAGGGTTCACAGCCGCCTCAGACGCTGAGCGAGGGATGACCATGGGTACGTTCGATACATAACCGAGGCTCGGGTTGCGCTCCCGAGGTACCCTAGGACATTTCCAAGACCAGCGGGAACGATCTTGTAACAGAATCCCATCAGAGGGAGGCATCGAGCCCTCGGACCCCGTCACCAGGGGACCAGGTCTGGCAGATCACCCGCAGGTACTTTTGGGCGTGCCTCTGGGCCCCTAGCCGACCCCTAACGAACGGGGCACGGACGTCCACTCGGATCACCCGCTTGCAGCTCAACGGAGACACCATGTTCGATGCCCATCGAGGGCAACATGGCGCTTCCCCCCTCCTCCTTGCGGAAAGGCGACGCAGGGGCGTATGTAAAAAAAGCCGAGTCTGTCCTTGATCGCCCTCTCGCCCTGTGCAGAGGCTCGGGGGCTGCTCTCGCAAACCCGGCTCCGGCCGAACCGTTGACAGCGTCAACATACCAGCCCGAGAACTTGGGACCCGACCGTACACCAGGGCTACGGCCAGCTCGCATGAGGGAACGACCAGACCAGCCGAAACATTACGCGAGGCATTAAGACCTCGAAGGAGTGAGACCACTCCTCCGAGGCCTCGGGGGCTACACCCGGCAGGTGCGCTCGCGCGCACCCACCGGAACAAAACGCAACCGAGAGAGGCTGGTCCCCTTGCAAAAAAGTGCGACGAAAGCCTCCAAGCGAGTGCAAACACTCCCTTCGAGGCTCGGGGGCTACTGTCGGGGACCATAATTAGGGGTACCCTCAAGGCTCCTAATTCTCAGCTGGTAACCCCCATCAGCACGAAGCTGCAAAGGCCTGATGGGTGCGATTAAGTCAGGGATCAGTCCATTCGAGGGACACGATCACGCCTCGCCCGAGCCTAGCCTCGGACAAGGGCAGCCGACCCCGGAGGATTTCCGTCTCGCCCGAGGCCCCCCTTCAGCGGCGAACATATTCCCGGCTCGCCCGAGGCCCTGCCTTCGCTAAGAAGCAACCCTGACCAAATCGCTGCACCGACCGACCAAGTCGCAGGAGCATTTAATGCAAAGGTGGCCTGACACCCTTATCCTGACGCGCGCCCCCCAGCCGGCAGAGCCGAAGTGACCGCCGTCACTTCGCCGCTTCACTGACCGGCCTGACAGAAGGACAGCGCCGCCTGCGCCACTCCGACTGTGGTGCCACTTGACAGAGTAAGACTGACAGGCAGTCAGGCCCTGTCGAAGGCACCATAGGAAGCTCCGCTTCGCCCGACCCAGGGCTTGGACTCGGGCTAAGTCCCGGAAGACGGCGAACTCCGCTCCGCCCGACCCAGGGCTCGGACTCGGGCTAAGTCCCGGAAGATGGCGAACTCCGCTCCGCCCGACCCAAGGCTCGGACTCGGGCTAAATCCCAGAAGACGGCGAACTCCGCTTCGCCCGACCCAGGGCTCGGACTCGGGCTAAGTCCCGGAAGACGGCGAACTCCGCTCCGCCCGACCCAGGGCTCGGACTCGGGCTAAGTCCCGGAAGACGGCGAACTCCGCTCTGCCCGACCCAGGGCTCGGACTCGGGCTAAGTCCCGGAAGACGGCGAACTCCGCCTGACCCAGGGCTCGGACTCGGGCTAAGTCCCGGAAGACGGCGAACTCCGCTCTGCCCGACCCAGGGCTCGGACTCGGGATAAGTCCCGGAAGACGGCGAACTCCGCCCGACCCAGGGCTCGGACTTGGGCTCGGCCCCAGAAGACGACGATCTCCGCCTCGCCCGACCCAGGGCTCGGACTTGGGCTCGGCCCCAGAAGACGACGAACTCCGCTTCGCCCGACCCCAGGGCTCGGACTCCGCCCCGGCACCAGCCGGCAATCTCCGCCTCGCCCGACCCGGGGGCTCGGACTCGACCTCGGCTTCGGAGGAGCTTCCACATCGCCCAACCTAGGGCGCAGACCAGCCACGTCAACAGGAGGCGCCATCATCACCCTACCCCGAGCTGACTCGGGCCGCAGGGAACAAGACCGGCGTCCCATCTGGCTCGCTCCGCCAGATAGGCAATGATGGTGCCCCGCATGCTCTGTGACGACGGCGGCTCTCAGCCCCCTTACGGAAGCAAGAGGACGTCAGCAAGGACTCAACCGCTCCGACAGCTGTGCCTCCGCCAAGCTCCATCGCTCCTCCGACGGCCACGACATCACACCAGCTGGGTGACAAGATCTCTCCGGCTGCCACAACAGCATGTACCTAGGGCGCTAGCTCACCTCCGCTAGACACGTAGCACTCTGCTACACCCCCATTGTACACCTGGATCCTCTTCCTACGCCTATAAAAGGGAGGACCAGGGCCCTCTTAGAGAAGGTTGGCCGCGCGGGGACGAGGACGAGAACAGGCGCTCGCTTGGGGCCGCTCGCTCCCTCTCCCGCGTGGACGCTTGTAACCCCCTACTGCAAGCGCACCCGACCTGGTCGCGGAACAAACACGAAGGCCGCGGGATTCCCATCTCTCTCACGCCGGTCTCCGGCCGCCTCGCTCTCCCCCCTTCGCGCTCGCCCTCGCGCTCGACCCATCTGGGCTGGGGCACGCGGCGACATTCACTCGTCGGCTCAGGGACCCCCCGGTCTCGGAACACCGACAAAATCGATTAAAACAGATAAAGGTAATTAGAGCCGAACTCGAATAATTTCTAATCAGTTAAACCTAAACGAAATCAGTCGTAAATTAAAATACCAAAGCCGAAATTCGTGTAGTTCGGTCCGTGTGTTCTCGTCTCGATCTGAATCTTCAGATATAAATGATAGGTGCACATTCATCTGATTCCAAGCATTCGCTAAATCAAAACCGTGACAGCTCGTCTGAGAATTTGTAATTGAGTCTCGATTCGCTGGTAAATCATCCGTGGCCATGGAACCAGATGTTCAGACCGCAGGTAAATTTACCAGATTTTGGATCAAATTCAACCGCGTCACAAGTACCGTTGACCCTCTGCTTATCGCTAAAAATCTTACTTCAGGAATATCTGTAATTTTCGGTGAGAAAAGAAAATCAAAAAAAGGAAAAATATCCCGCCTGCCCTTATCCCAACGCCACCTAGCCGCTCTTGTTTTCTTTAAATACGTTCGAGCTCCTGCGCGTTGTGTGCCCAGCTCCCTCTTCCGAGCGTGCGCGCTGCTTCTTCTTCCTGTTGCCGTGCCCAGCTTTTCTGCGCGCCGACCTGAACTCTAGTCGCTGTGCCCTGAAGGTCCCTGCTACATCGCTTGCTCCAATCGCGCGCGTCCTGGTCCAAGCTCCTCCATGCCGCGCCCCCTCAGTCCACCTCCCTGCTCAGCCATGGATGTAACACCACAAAAGCCATCAAATAAAAATAATGAATTTAGTTATTATATTAATTAGGGTCATAATTTTTTAAGTGTTTAATTATTTATTTGCATTTTGAATCAATTTTCGTTGTGTGCGCTTGATTGATTATCGAATGTTTTTCTAATCAAATCTTGTTAAAGAAAAACCTAGTAAATAATATAATAATTAAATAATATAACAATTACTAGTCTAAAAATAAATATGTTATTTATAAATAATTTTGGTGAAGTTTTATGAATTTTTGAGCTATATAGAAAGGTATTTCGGAATTAAAAAAAAACTAAACCTACACCCAGCCGGCCCACTTGGGGCCCAAGACCCCAAACCCTAGCTTTCCCAGCCGCGTGTCCCCAGCCAAAGCAGTCGCCGCCGCCTCCCCGTTCTCTCTCCCTCTCTCCTCTATTCTCTCTCTCCCTCTCTCCTCCCTCCCTCGCTCCTCTCTCTTCACTCCCTCGCCGAGCACACGCTCCAGCCGCGCCCGAGCGCCCCTGCTCTCGCGCCGCGCGCGCGCAAGCCACGCGCCCCGCCCTGCGCAGGCCGGCCGACGTCCGAGCCCGACGCCGCGCCCTGCCTCCGTGCGCGCCTGCTCCCTGCATGCGACGCCGGCCGCGCCGCGCACCCAAGCGCCCGAAGTTGCTAAGCCCTGCGCATCCGAGCTAGGCCGACTGCGCGACGCCACGACCGCGCCTGCTCCCTGCGCAAGCAAGCCAACGGTCGAACCCAAGCGCCATGCACACACACGTCCGTTCTTCATCACGAATTAATAGAGCTTCAACTCTACCGTTTCTTCCTCCTCCTATAATTTCTCCCTTGATAACCGACGTATTGATGGCATATGAAGACAGCCGGCGCCCCCTTTGAAGTTCCCTGGCAGACTTTTCTTCTTCCCTCCCTCTCTCTATAAAATGGAGCAGCAGAGCTCTCTCCCTTCTCCCTCCTACCCGAGCTCGCCTCTCTCTCTAGCACTCCTCGCTCATCGCTAGTGCCGTTCGCCGTTGTTTGTTGCCGTTCGTCGCCGGAGTTCACCGGAGCTGCAGTTCGTCGCCGGAGCCTCGTACCGCCGTCCGTAGTCGAGCCCCTGCTTTTCTTCACCCAGTCGAACCCCGTCGAACTCTCCCCGTCGCACGTGCGAACCCAAGGTTGATGACGACCCGAATTATTTTGTATATTTTATAAAATACTTTTGATTCGATTCATGAGTTGTATATTTTGTTTGTTGTAATTTGAACACATGTGATTCACGATTTATGTATATGTGTGCGTTATGAAATTTGTTAGAGATATGCGATTATTAGTGCACCGTTATATTTTATGTTAGTCGTGGCATTGATTTTTGGATTAGAAGAATATGTCGTAGATTTAGTAGTCACCCGTTGGCGATAAAAATACTAGATAGGAATTTTTGTAGTTAAATGTGGTCGCAATAAACTTAGAAACTATTTGGAGAATTATAGGAGCATTTTTGATGGATTTAGAAAAACTGGTATAGAACTCATGTCGTATGAATAATATAGGATTTTTAGATGATTTATCCGATTATTTAATTAATATCTTCTTTTAGAAAGGAAAGGAGAAAATATCATTAGTAGGATGGAAAATAGGTTTTTGCTAGTCAAATAAACATGTTCGCAAATTTAGCACTTAAATTGTTAGAGTACTAGTTTATGTCAAATAACCTCGCTTGTGTTAGAAAATGTTCAATTAGTAGTTTATAAGGATTTTTAGAATATTATATTCATTTTTTGCTATGTTCAATAATTTGAGTTAGAAATAAAGAGGGATAAAAGCTAATAATTTATTTATTAGTACTAAAGACGATAATTATTTTCATTAATGATGTCAAAATTTATTAATATTGGTTAAAATTATATTCATTGCACCCACCCATAAATTCACCATTAGGACTCACATTAATAGCTATAATTGAATTAATAAGTATTTACGCGATTAGTACGTAATTAAGATGTGATTAGTGCGATATGTTAATGTGTGTTTAATGATGTATTTGTGTATGTTTATGAAATGGTGCATGTTTATTTATTTATGTATGTTTTATTTTTGTATGTGCGCTATGCAACTCTATTAGAAGCCGATTGTGCGGTAGGCAATCCGAATTCGTTCGAGGACGACCCGCAAGACGCTTTTGAGCAAGGCAAGTGGATTCTCCCTCTGCATATTCTATTTGTACCTACTAATTGCATATAATAATGTTTACTTTTTGATATACTGCATAATTTGTTGGGTTATACCTAATTAAGGATTTCCTAGATTTACTACCTGTATTCCTTGTTTAACCTAGGAAAATTACTAAGCTGTGCAAAATTTATGCTATCGCCCAACTTAATGATTTTTAATGTCACTCATTAATTAGTTTAATGTTCCAAAAATGTTAATTGGCAATTATGACATTAACCCGATGGTTAAGATAACTTTATTACAAATTAATTGGAACATGGAGTGACCACCCAGGATAACAGTGCAACCACGAGTGCTATCATGGCTCTGGCTTTGGTAATTAGCTCTATATGCTTAGTGCCTAGCAACCTTACCTAAAATATGGGCAAGAGGGGGAGCGGTAGGTGCTGGCAGCCCACGTTAACATGGGGTCGTATTCTTGGCTAAGGTACTTCACCCAGGGGGCCACCACCATCGTCTTAGAAACCTTAGCGGGTTGCTTCGTATTAAGTGTATTTTGTGAAAGCCTCATAATGGATCCCTAGCCATTCACCTCGGCAGTGTTTAAGGGTCCGATCAACCCGGGCTAGATGGGATACATGGCTTGTGGGTAAAGTTGTACCACCTCTGCAGAGTGTAAAACTGATATATCAGCCGTGCTCCCGGTTATGAGCGACCTGGACTCCTCACATGATAATTGAACTTGAAGATGGAATTAATTTGAGGTCCGATGATCTGCCAATAATTTGCTTAAGTGGTTTCACTTAAGTGTTTTTGTTATATTCATATTCCTTTGTTTAAATGGGATATTTGGGATACACTCTTATTAGTAAGACAGGTGTTGTTAATAAAATGTTGACCAACTAAAATGCTTACTGCTCAACCTTAGCCTTACCTTGTTATACCTGCATTAATTTTTCCCCCACTTGCTGAGCCCCGACCATAAGTGAGCTCACCCTTGCTTATTTTGATCAGAGGGTGATGTTGGAGACTTTGATGGAGTTTTTGATGACGAGGAATTCTAAGTCTAACGATACGCCGGTCAACTTCCTGTGGAAGATTGCCTAGTTGTTTATTTTCTGTCGCAGAACCTCCCAAGTTGTCGGGCCCACATGCACCTGTCCTTGTCTCAAAGACCTCAGACAGCTATGCGTGTGCACCAAACAACTTAACAGGATCTAGTCCGAGTGCCCCGAGGACCCCGGATAAACGACTTACCGCCAAGATCGCAGGATTAAGTAAACACAAATCACACACCAACATTTGCAGCGGAAATAAATTCTTTATTGCAAAATGATTACATGTTACAATAAGTTTACATTATACAATTATCGGAGTGATTACAAAAGAAAGTGATTCAAAAGAATTACAATTTAACAGGTATAAAATATTTATAGGTTTTTAAAATACATGCTAGCTTAAGTGACAATCCTCAATAAAGAAGCTAAAGATGGGATACACCTATATAAGAAGGCCGAGCCCACCGGCACTTAGCAGCACCCACAACAGAATAAAATTATAACCTGAAAAACAACAGGGAATAAAACCCTGAGTACGCAATTACTCAGCAAGACTTACCCGACTAAAGAAAAGACTCTCAAGGGTATGCTGGTTTATTGGGAATCAAGGTAAAGCTTATCAAATTTCAAAGACTCATTTTGCAAAAGAGCTTACTAGTAGTGGATCCTTATGCTAAAATTTTACTTCACTGGTTAAGTACTTTACCTGAATCTAGATTTTCCTAATCTAGAGCATTCACTTGTCCTACACTAACTTTATTTTAGCATCTTTAGTTTCACTTGTTAGCTACGATGCAGGGCAGTGATCCAGTCTTCATATCCGAGAAGTTCGGCGATCCGAATCGATTAATACTCAGCTGAGGATCTCCAACCACACGACATATGTAGCACTTAACCCTTGCATATGTCAACTCGCCCACGGGTTTCTCAAGACCAGAACGGGTTCACGCGACCCAAGAGCACAGCACTCCACCGTCCAGCCATTGGCCTGGTTGGTACACGTTACTCTCGCCATGGTGCCCGCCATGTTTCCGAGAGTACAGCACCCCACCTTCCAGTCTCTTGCCACGGAGGGTACAAGCTACTCTCGCCATCTCTCCACTCCCAGTGCGTGCGAGCTGTTCTGGTATTGGTCCGACCGAGGCTAAGCTTACCCATGACGAGGCATGTGGCCAGTTAAAGGGTCCTAGATCAGCAAGCCTACTTTCGGTACGGTCCTTAATCGACACAGACGGGCGACCTTTCCTGCTCAACGTCTGGTCTCATTTTAGTTAAGCCATTTCCCAATCCTTGGTACCTGACAGAGGTACTTTTTCTGGATGTTGAATCCATCATGGCCATATGGATTCACCATCCCAATTTCTTTTTCACACCAATTTCCCATATCCCGTGTAACACATCATCTTTTTAAAAGAAACAACTTTTAATTATCTAAGCAGGGCTAAGCCTCATTAGTTCTCTTTTATAAACAGGAATCAAGGAATAGTAATCAAATTCCAAGGAATGGCAATGCATCAATTGTTTCATCACTCAACTCCTATCACCTAATGCAACATATAAGTGATAAAAGTTTTATAACAACAAGGGGGTGGCAAATGCACCGGGGCTTGCCTGGGATAACACTATGTTAGTGTTGTTAAATGACGTCCGCTTGGCGAGCATCTCATATCCTGGCGCTTGATTTGATCACGCAAATCTTCAAGTTCATTCATCAGTATCCCTTGAGATCAACTCAACTCTTGTTCTCCCACTCCGTGATCAATTAACGTACCTAAATGATATGCAAAATGCATATGGATGAGCACGAGTATGTAGCACGAGCTAGATAATGCTACTCGAAGTAGATTAAGCACTTAAAGCAAGACATTTCAACTTTACTTAGATGCTTTTGACTTTACACAAACATGACCTTTAAGTCAAATGGACCTAAACCAAACATCTAGTAACACGTTTTACTTGGGTTCTATATTCTCCTAGGATTAAGCATTCATCGAAAAAACTAATAACCTTAGGTTCCTCACTAACATACATCTAGAATAAAATATGGATAGAAGCAATCTATTGACTTTCTAAACTACCATGTCCAAATGACTTGAATCATACAATAGCTAAGACATCACAATTGTGAGCTAGTAGACAAAGCATCCATCACATACATATTCACTCAAACAACTAAATCATCACAGTAACCTCGACACCACTTCCCTGCAAAATATTCAAAATACTAACTTACCACTCTACACATAATTGGCATTTCAACCTAAACTCCTTATGCAAATCTAGTATCACATAGATTTCATAATTTACTTGGATTAGACTTATTGGTGCTACTTGATCCCAGATACTCGAAATGGAAATCAACAACCATTCATGACTTATTAATGCCCGTGATTACATAGAAGACAATACTTCCTAAGACAAGGCATCAATGTCACTAATTCAAATGCACTCACCAAAGTATTTATTTTCCTTCTTAAAATGCTAAAGTCTAAGGCAAGCATTAAGAAAGAAAAGAACAACCCTATGCAACTACAAGACTTCATTAACCAAGACAAGAACTAATCAAATCTAAGTATCCACACAAAAGAAATTCCAAGCAAATCATTTTAATGCTTGCTGATTTTGGACAGCAATACAGCAGTCATTTGTTTTATTCATAACTCACACGATATTCATCCAAAAATAGTAAACTATGACTTTTTGGAAAGCTTATAAAGTCCTCTACATCTTTGGTATTACCATTACGACAAGATTCGACCTTTAGAAAGGTCAAACAGAACTAAACATAAATTATGTCCAGATTTGGACAGAAATCGACTACTCACTTCAAAAATCCATAACTGGAGTTTCAGACATCCAAATCAGGTGATCCTAGACTTTTTAGAAAGCTAATAGAATTCTATACAATTCATTTATGAACATCCCAGGTTAATTTAATATATATCAAGGTCAGAAAACATGAGAAAGGCTCTGCTGTCCAAATTGGGACAGATTCAGAGATCCTAACTCAAACAGTTGTAACTTAATTTATAGATCACCAAAAATGGTGATCCAAAATTTGTTGGAAAGCTTAAGAAAAGTAATACAATTCTTCTATAATTACTAAGAGCTGATTCTCAGTTTAACTTGGACCAACAGGGTCATTTTCGAAATCAGTACAGAATCTGGACAGATTCTGAAACTGGACTTGGAAAAATCATAACTCCTAAATTGCTAAGCCTATGGTCATGAAATTTTTTACACAAGTAAGATAAAGAGATTATCTACAACTTTTCTATATTATATTTCTACAGAAAACATGGTTTACTTTACTAAACTAGCTGCGCAATTAAAACTGTACATGCAGCCCTAAACAGCAAGAATCCTAATTTAGCTCCTAGTTAACTTCTACCATCACCATGTGCTTGATACTTATTAAGACAAGGTATGAAGGTTACCATAAATTAGGAGTTCACACAAGTACCAGTAATAACTCTCCTTGGAAAAATGCTAGGAATAATAAGCATATTCTTGACACTACTAATTTAACCATGCCATACTACTTCATCTCATACAAGCACAACCATCACAAGTAAATTAGAGAAAGGACATCCTTCTCTAAGCATCGTCACACAATAGCACTTGAAACAACAAAAATTTGGAGAGCAGCACTGTAACATTCCTATATACTTCAGATAAAAGAATCATTGCAATAATTATCCATCCAATCCAATCATCACTAAGCAGCAAGAGAAGTGACTTAGCTTAACACATCACAATATGACTCAGTATTCGCCAACACAGCAAAGATCTCCGGTTCGGGTATATCATCGAACACCAAGCAGCCGTCATGTCGGAGCTTGCTCTTCCTCATATACACATACATACAAAGCAGCCACAACAGCAATATTTTAACAAGGATCTATTTATACTAAGAATTAGTGAAACAACAGAGAGGAGATGGGGAATCACCGCTTCAACCAAAAACAATTAGAGCGAGGTTAAGTGATAAGACTGGAGCTCGCAGGAAACGGTCCAATGTGCTGGTGATTAGGGCGCTGCTGCAGGGGAGCTTAGGTCCGAGATTAAGCCAGCGGCGTCCAACAAGCACCAAGAAAACAACACTAGCAAGGTCAGCCGACCATGGGGACGAGGAGAGGGAGGTTCAGAGCTGAAATCGAGCAGGGGAGAGCCACCATGGGCAAGCTCACCATGGGAGGAGGTGAGGGCGCAGCTGGCTGCCATCTATAGAGAGATGGAGATGTCCTATGCAGCTCAGAGCAGGAAGGAACGAGCACCTTGCTGCCAGAAAGGGGATAGGGGAGGGCAGCGAGCAGAGGGGCTGGGAGATGAAATTCAGCGAGAGAGAGACGCGTGGGGGAGCAATGGAAGGGAGATCGGCTGGTGTTTGACACAAGGAGCAGATCAGACGGCGGTGGAATACTCAGGAAACATGGAGAAGATAAGGAAGAGAGAGGGCGGTGGAAATAACTATGTAAACAAAATTTCTCTTCTCCCATTTTCTTTACACAAAGTTAAATACAATTATCAAGTTTCTAGAGTGTATGAGAGTTTAAATGAGTCAGCCTAAAATACATTTTAGACTACACATTTTATTTTTCGGACTACAAATTAGAGAACCAAATTAATTACCAATTACTCGCTTTCAGTTCTAATTAACTTGGTCTGATTTGTTTCTGACTGAAAACCATTATCGTCAAGTTCCAATTAATTTGTTCGGGATAAAATCGTAAGAGTGGGTCGAGCTTCCGAATTCGTATTTTTTAATCCATAAATTTTTAAACAGACACAAGACTCGATATTTCGCGAAATAAATACGCGAGATCGATCTGGCATCGAAATTGTGATCCTTTCGGAATCAACGTCACTGCAACGTTCACGTGGGCGAGAGATTGTGCGCTGCCACATACGGATTTGCACCCGCCACACGCATCACGATGTCTGACCATAGATAGACATGTGCAACGCAAGTGTGAAAGAATTTCAAATGAATTTTAAGGAACCCGATTTGATTTCAAGGATTAGAGTTTGGACAAGACGTCGATGGCTCAACCCAAACGATATTGGATCTGATGTTTCGAAAGATTACTAAAGTCTAAATTTTTGCAAAATAAATTAGGACAATTTAAGCAGATGGAGACAGACACGATATCAAAATCGTGATAGACAAAGATGATTAAAATGTAGTGTCCATTTACATTCACAGCTATCACTTGTTAACGTCCGCACTCGTGGTCGAGTAGATGATAAACACCTGGGGTGTTACAGCCTTCCCCCCTTAAAAGAATCTCGTCCCGAGATTCAGAACAAAAGACTTCTAAGAGTAGAGAGGCGTATAACCCTGTCCATAATAGTGATAGCATAAACTAATTCCAAGCAAAGACGAGCATCTCAAAATGTTGCTTCTCTAATGGGTATAGCACATACCACTTTAAGTTAACTAGAGACTGTCAACAAACAAGCTATAACTGACAAAAGAACACATAAGGTTCCATGTGTGCAGTTTGCTTTTTCTGATGACACGGTACTATCTGAGTCTGTTGAGAACGGTGGACAAATGGATAGCAATTCCTAGCACATAAGACGAGGATGGGTGTCGAATAACATCACAATTAACTCGTGGTTAGCCAGGGAATCCAAGTCCAAGAAAAATAATAGAGATTCAAGGAATGAAGGGATCTGTAGATGTTGACCTCGTGTCCAATCCATTTTATCAAGCACTAAGCATGGCTCGACCTGATTACACATGTTAGAAAATCACATGTGAGGCGATTGAGGCACGACTAGAGCGATGATTAGGTGGTTACTGGCCGACTTAATCTCGATTCTTGAAAGTACTTCCTTAGGATGGGTCGAACTAAAGTGAGTTTAGACAACTCGATAAAACGATCTCTAAACTCAACCTTCGTTCACTGGGCAGTTACAAGTTAGCAAAACAAACTTGTTGAACTACTTCTGACATTGGGCATGTCCTCTCAGTACCATCGGTAAGCCAAGGGTTGAGAGTTCACTTTGATTAACAGGAGATCATGTATTTAGTTAAAGATCCATTCAATCAGGTTGTTCATCCATTTCTTCATCTGAGATGGAATGACTTGGTTAGGAAACACATGTATTGGATAAGAGAGAAAATGAATAAACTCCTGCATCTCAGTAGGAGAGAAAACAATTCTCCATCTTGAGAACTAATAGCTGTCTTCCAACACTAAAAAGCTTCAAGGCTTCACCTTTACAATAAAGGATGCAAAGGGAACTTGTATGTGTGCAGTCACCACTTGAGTCAAAAAAGACATGCGACCACACATGGGAAGATGGATTTTTATCACATGATCCAAACACAGATAGGTTTTGATTTTTGTTGGAGATTTCTGAATGGGTAGAAAATTTACCAAGGAATACATCAGAGTTATATACTCTTTTGATTCAACAGTGATGGCATATGTTGTTGGATTGTTTCAGCAAACGACACAAAATTCGTTTCAAGGGTGGAGTCCACGGAAGATCACACATCAGTGTAGTTCCACAATGGATCATGACCAAAGATCTCGATACCAGCATGCGCCAAGCAGCATAACCTTGTGTGTACATTCACAAGGTGCTCTCAGTTTCGCGGCGGCACCAAAAATCATTAATCGTGACACCATTACCGAACATCACCAATAAAGAATCTCACAGCGTAAAAAGATTGTGCCACGATAACACATTGATATAGTCTCATAATGGATTACAACTACTAACCATGATACCAGCGCGTGCCGAGCAGCACAACCATCTGTGTACATTCACAGGAGGCCATCGGTCTCATCGCGGCACCATCAGTTTTAGTCATAACACCATTGCCAGACGTAATTAATAAGAAATCTCACGCGACACAAATAGACTGGGCCAGGATAACCATATACAAAATAGACTCCACTAAGAATGGTTATAAGTAGAGAGCCAAACAGATCATGGACCGATGAAACGAACAAGACATGGCCATAACCTAAACTCGTTGATGAATGAGTACGATGGGAGACTGGTTTTTTTAGCCCCAAGCATATTTCTATGCCCATCGCAGCAATTTCAAGGTCAATAATTAACGTCCAATTAGAGATAGAGGGGAAAACGATCAGAAGACCAAATTGGTATGCCTTCGAGAGATATGTGAAAACCAAAGGCATTAAATTCAAGAAAACTATTGGGCATTCCTTTCCTAGGTTAGATTGAGGAATCAACAATGTGATTCTCATGGAGAGGCAAAGCAGAATAGAACCATCAGCTTGCACCAACCAAACAAGGGTATGGTTTAGGATGAAAATATGACCATAAGAGAGCTACAAGTGAATTGTCAAGATCACAGACCTGAGATTCTTATCTTAAGCTTCGGTCCATTTATTTTCTACAAGAAGATTACCTAAACACCAATTTAGATAAACTTGGTCCTAAAGTAACGATGGAAATTTAAACTCGTCCACTTTTGGAAACTGGGGAAAAACTTCGGGAAATTAACATCGATTTGGGTCATGGCTCCTAGATGAGGACATGGCCAAATTTTGGCTTTATGCAAACAAGTCACCAATATTCTATCGGCACACAGGCACAAAAATAAACATAAGTTGCACTATCGGTCAAACTAAGAAGAACCACAGACCACATAAACACATGTCTAAAGGACACATCAAACAAAGCTAGAAATTGCTTATAGAACAGTAATACTTCATACAGTTTCCAATTATTCATTATCGGGATAAAGATGAGAAAAACATGTTCGTTCACAATCACCTATTATTAGAATAAAGGTGAGGAAAGCATTTCTGTGCGCAAACAACAAACACAATGCAACAATCAGGATGCATGCTCGTCCTATTCATCCTCACGAATTTCGCCAACATAATTTGGCAATAGCGTTCTATATCGGTGGCATAACTACATCTCTCTCGATATATTGCTAGTCGTCAGCTACACATACGAGTTCGAAGTTAGTGTACCTGCAGAAAACTCCATCGCAAGCCCAGTTCCCAATGATGCAATTCACACATGACAGTTTATCACAGTTTATACTCCATATATTTCTATATGGAGGCCAGCTCTTCATTAAGCGTCGAGCCACGCATAGGCGCCGCTGCCACACTTTAACCATAGGGCAGCTCATTATGGTAACTCACCTTCTTACCTGAGCGTAGGTGCGTCGTTGCAAATACATTACACTTCTCAGTATTCCCATGTCTGTATACCCATACACATCCATGGGGTACTGAATCCCGAAAAAGTAATTACTCCACATCGCAGCCTTCATATATACATATGTAAAACATGTATATAATCAAGCGCTTTTTATGCTCTTTCCTAGACCGACGTTTGTTCGGTCATGCTCTCACATCTCACCTTACCTTGAGCGTCGATCCATTCAAAACTGAATGGCCTCAAAAATAACATTACACATGTATGCATTACCCTTCCCAGGTTGTGGGTTAGTATTCTGAACTAAGCCACCTAGTAGTCCTTAACTTAGGGCTTAACAGAGGATGTCGCTAACATTATAGTTTTTCAAATCTGTTTTTCAAAACCAAACAATGTGTTTAGCTGAAAATAGATTTTCCAAAACCAAAATTTTGTTTTGAAAATATGTATGTGACCGTATCATACTTAATCAAGCTCCGATACCAGCTGTCGCAGAACCTCCCAAGTTGTCGGGCCCACATGCACCTGTCCTTGTCTCAAAGACCTCAGACAGCTATGCGTGTGCACCAAACAACTTAACAGGATCTGTCCGAGTGCCCCGAGGACCCCGGATAAACGACTTACCGCCAAGATCGCAGGATTAAGTAAACACAAATCACACACCAACATTTGCAGCGGAAATAAATTCTTTATTGCAAAATGATTACATGTTACAATAAGTTTACATTATACAATTATCAGGAGTGATTACAAAAGAAAGTGATTCAAAAGAATTACAATTTAACAGGTATAAAATATTTATAGGTTTTTAAAATACATGCTAGCTTAAGTGACAATCCTCAATAAAGAAGCTAAAGATGGGATACACCTATATAAGAAGGCCGAGCCCACCGGCACTTAGCAGCACCCACAACAGAATAAAATTATAACCTGAAAAACAACAGGGAATAAAACCCTGAGTACGCAATTACTCAGCAAGACTTACCCGACTAAAGAAAAGACTCTCAAGGGTATGCTGGTTTATTGGGAATCAAGGTAAAGCTTATCAAATTTCAAAGACTCATTTTGCAAAAGAGCTTACTAGTTAGTGGATCCTTATGCTAAAATTTTACTTCACTGGTTAAGTACTTTACCTGAATCTAGATTTTCCTAATCTAGAGCATTCACTTGTCCTACACTAACTTTATTTTAGCATCTTTAGTTTCACTTGTTAGCTACGATGCAGGGCAGTGATCCAGTCTTCATATCCGAGAAGTTCGGCGATCCGAATCGATTAATACTCAGCTGAGGATCTCCAACCACACGACATATGTAGCACTTAACCCTTGCATATGTCAACTCGCCCACGGGTTTCTCAAGACCAGAACGGGTTCACGCGACCCAAGAGCACAGCACTCCACCGTCCAGCCATTGGCCTGGTTGGTACACGTTACTCTCGCCATGGTGCCCGCCATGTTTCCGAGAGTACAGCACCCCACCTTCCAGTCTCTTGCCACGGAGGGTACAAGCTACTCTCGCCATCTCTCCACTCCCAGTGCGTGCGAGCTGTTCTGGTATTGGTCCGACCGAGGCTAAGCTTACCCATGACGAGGCATGTGGCCAGTTAAAGGGTCCTAGATCAGCAAGCCTACTTTCGGTACGGTCCTTAATCGACACAGACGGGCGACCTTTCCTGCTCAACGTCTGGTCTCATTTTAGTTAAGCCATTTCCCAATCCTTGGTACCTGACAGAGGTACTTTTTCTGGATGTTGAATCCATCATGGCCATATGGATTCACCATCCCAATTTCTTTTTCACACCAATTTCCCATATCCCGTGTAACACATCATCTTTTTAAAAGAAACAACTTTTAATTATCTAAGCAGGGCTAAGCCTCATTAGTTCTCTTTTATAAACAGGAATCAAGGAATAGTAATCAAATTCCAAGGAATGGCAATGCATCAATTGTTTCATCACTCAACTCCTATCACCTAATGCAACATATAAGTGATAAAAGTTTTATAACAACAAGGGGGTGGCAAATGCACCGGGGCTTGCCTGGGATAACACTATGTTAGTGTTGTTAAATGACGTCCGCTTGGCGAGCATCTCATATCCTGGCGCTTGATTTGATCACGCAAATCTTCAAGTTCATTCATCAGTATCCCTTGAGATCAACTCAACTCTTGTTCTCCCACTCCGTGATCAATTAACGTACCTAAATGATATGCAAAATGCATATGGATGAGCACGAGTATGTAGCACGAGCTAGATAATGCTACTCGAAGTAGATTAAGCACTTAAAGCAAGACATTTCAACTTTACTTAGATGCTTTTGACTTTACACAAACATGACCTTTAAGTCAAATGGACCTAAACCAAACATCTAGTAACACGTTTTACTTGGGTTCTATATTCTCCTAGGATTAAGCATTCATCGAAAAAACTAATAACCTTAGGTTCCTCACTAACATACATCTAGAATAAAATATGGATAGAAGCAATCTATTGACTTTCTAAACTACCATGTCCAAATGACTTGAATCATACAATAGCTAAGACATCACAATTGTGAGCTAGTAGACAAAGCATCCATCACATACATATTCACTCAAACAACTAAATCATCACAGTAACCTCGACACCACTTCCCTGCAAAATATTCAAAATACTAACTTACCACTCTACACATAATTGGCATTTCAACCTAAACTCCTTATGCAAATCTAGTATCACATAGATTTCATAATTTACTTGGATTAGACTTATTGGTGCTACTTGATCCCAGATACTCGAAATGGAAATCAACAACCATTCATGACTTATTAATGCCCGTGATTACATAGAAGACAATACTTCCTAAGACAAGGCATCAATGTCACTAATTCAAATGCACTCACCAAAGTATTTATTTTCCTTCTTAAAATGCTAAAGTCTAAGGCAAGCATTAAGAAAGAAAAGAACAACCCTATGCAACTACAAGACTTCATTAACCAAGACAAGAACTAATCAAATCTAAGTATCCACACAAAAGAAATTCCAAGCAAATCATTTTAATGCTTGCTGATTTTGGACAGCAATACAGCAGTCATTTGTTTTATTCATAACTCACACGATATTCATCCAAAAATAGTAAACTATGACTTTTTGGAAAGCTTATAAAGTCCTCTACATCTTTGGTATTACCATTACGACAAGATTCGACCTTTAGAAAGGTCAAACAGAACTAAACATAAATTATGTCCAGATTTGGACAGAAATCGACTACTCACTTCAAAAATCCATAACTGGAGTTTCAGACATCCAAATCAGGTGATCCTAGACTTTTTAGAAAGCTAATAGAATTCTCTACAATTCATTTATGAACATCCCAGGTTAATTTAATATATATCAAGGTCAGAAAACATGAGAAAGGCTCTGCTGTCCAAATTGGGACAGATTCAGAGATCCTAACTCAAACAGTTGTAACTTAATTTATAGATCACCAAAAATGGTGATCCAAAATTTGTTGGAAAGCTTAAGAAAAGTAATACAATTCTTCTATAATTACTAAGAGCTGATTCTCAGTTTAACTTGGACCAACAAGGTCATTTTCGAAATCAGTACAGAATCTGGACAGATTCTGAAACTGGACTTGGAAAAATCATAACTCCTAAATTGCTAAGCCTATGGTCATGAAATTTTTTACACAAGTAAGATAAAGAGATTATCTACAACTTTTCTATATTATATTTCTACAGAAAACATGGTTTACTTTACTAAACTAGCTGCGCAATTAAAACTGTACATGCAGCCCTAAACAGCAAGAATCCTAATTTAGCTCCTAGTTAACTTCTACCATCACCATGTGCTTGATACTTATTAAGACAAGGTATGAAGGTTACCATAAATTAGGAGTTCACACAAGTACCAGTAATAACTCTCCTTGGAAAAATGCTAGGAATAATAAGCATATTCTTGACACTACTAATTTAACCATGCCATACTACTTCATCTCATACAAGCACAACCATCACAAGTAAATTAGAGAAAGGACATCCTTCTCTAATCATCAGTCACACAATAGCACTTGAAACAACAAAAATTTGGAGAGCAGCACTGTAACATTCCTATATACTTCAGATAAAAGAATCATTGCAATAATTATCCATCCAATCCAATCATCACTAAGCAGCAAGAGAAGTGACTTAGCTTAACACATCACAATATGACTCAGTATTCGCCAACACAGCAAAGATCTCCGGTTCGGGTATATCATCGAACACCAAGCAGCCGTCATGTCGGAGCTTGCTCTTCCTCATATACACATACATACAAAGCAGCCACAACAGCAATATTTTAACAAGGATCTATTTATACTAAGAATTAGTGAAACAACAGAGAGGAGATGGGGAATCACCGCTTCAACCAAAAACAATTAGAGCGAGGTTAAGTGATAAGACTGGAGCTCGCAGGAAACGGTCCAATGTGCTGGTGATTAGGGCGCTGCTGCAGGGGAGCTTAGGTCCGAGATTAAGCCAGCGGCGTCCAACAAGCACCAAGAAAACAACACTAGCAAGGTCAGCCGACCATGGGGGCGAGGAGAGGGAGGTTCAGAGCTGAAATCGAGCAGGGGGAGCCACCATGGGCAAGCTCACCATGGGAGGAGGTGAGGGCGCAGCTGGCTGCCATCTATAGAGAGATGGAGATGTCCTATGCAGCTCAGAGCAGGAAGGAACGAGCACCTTGCTGCCAGAAAGGGGATAGGGGAGGGCAGCGAGCAGAGGGGCTGGGAGATTGAAATTCAGCGAGAGAGAGACGCGTGGGGGAGCAATGGAAGGGAGATCGGCTGGTGTTTGACACAAGGAGCAGATCAGACGGCGGTGGAATACTTCAGGAAACATGGAGAAGATAAGGAAGAGAGAGGGCGGTGGAAATAACTATGTAAACAAAATTTCTCTTCTCCCATTTTCTTTACACAAAGTTAAATACAATTATCAAGTTTCCAGAGTGTATGAGAGTTTAAATGAGTCAGCCTAAAATACATTTTAGACTACACATTTTATTTTTCGGACTACAAATTAGAGAACCAAATTAATTACCAATTACTCGCTTTCAGTTCTAATTAACTTGGTCTGATTTGTTTCTGACTGAAAACCATTATCGTCAAGTTCCAATTAATTTGTTCGGGATAAAATCGTAAGAGTGGGTCGAGCTTCCGAATTCGTATTTTTTAATCCATAAATTTTTAAACAGACACAAGACTCGATATTTCGCGAAATAAATACGCGAGATCGATCTGGCATCGAAATTGTGATCCTTTCGGAATCAACGTCACGCAACGTTCACGTGGGCGAGAGATTGTGCGCTGCCACATACGGATTTGCACCCGCCACACGCATCACGATGTCTGACCATAGATAGACATGTGCAACACAAGTGTGAAAGAATTTCAAATGAATTTTAAGGAACCCGATTTGATTTCAAGGATTAGAGTTTGGACAAGACGTCGATGGCTCAACCCAAACGATATTGGATCTGATGTTTCGAAAGATTACTAAAGTCTAAATTTTTGCAAAATAAATTAGGACAATTTAAGCAGATGGAGACAGACACGATATCAAAATCGTGATAGACAAAGATGATTAAAATGTAGTGTCCATTTACATTCACAGCTATCACTTGTTAACGTCCGCACTCGTGGTCGAGTAGATGATAAACACCTGGGGTGTTACATTTTCACTTTACTTTGATGTGATACTTGTTAAAGATACAATGTTTCAGATGATGTAATAAAGTATTATACTCTCTTTACGCCTTTATTGCATTGTCTTTTGATATATTACACTTGTGACGTTAACATATGTGTGGAAATGGATCCTGGCACACATATGGTATGCGCTCGGTTCTACCCCCTGGAACCGGGTGTGACAATGGAAGACACGCCGCAGCCCCTGGTCTTCCTCGGATCCGGCCCCAGCTCGGCCTTTTCCCCGCACCGGCTTGGAGCTTCATGGTCGCACCAAATTCCTCCAGCGTGTCCCTAGCCCCTGCTCTGCTCGGTCTGCACGCTCCGGCCATCTCCAACTCGCCGAACTCCCTCTCCCGTGTGCCTTCGCCTCCATCCGAGCTCACCCTGGTCTGATAGAGATCCCTGCGAGCTCCACCAGTCTGGCCTCTGCTCGTCTTCCACTTCGTCGACTCTCTACGCGTGCCACACCCTAGTTGCCTACGCACGCGTCGCTGTCAGGTTTCGAGCGCCTGGGTCTTCTTCCCCATGCGCTCGGTCATGGTCACCGCGAGTCGTGAAAATTCCCTGGCCGCAAGCTCATCTTCGTGTCCTCCCTGCTCAGTCCCCTGCTCTCGGCCGTGGAGCTTCCATGGCTGCGCATCCTGTTGCCTGCTTGCGCCCTGCTCTCTCTGACGCGCGTCTGCTCCAGCTCGCCCAGCCGTCGAGCTCCTTTGCGCGCGCGTGCTCCCTCCCTGCTACATCTTATCGTGCGCACCGCGGCTCGATTCTTTCATCCCGCGCGCGTCCCCTGCGTTTCTCTGCTCGGCCTCTGTTACTCCTCTGCATGTAGCCGCGTCCCACTGCTTGGCTACGGCTCATCCGTCGCGCTCGGGTCACCCTGGTATTCTAGCTCGTCGTAGTGTTGTTTGCCGTCGACCTCGCTAAATTGCCCCTTGCTCGACGCCGGTGATGGCCGTCGTGGAGCACCTGCTGTGAACTCCCAGCACCCTTGCTCTGCTCTAGGAAATATCAAGCCTTGAACAACCATCGTTTTGTTGCGATGTGTGTATGCACTACTCACCCCACGTCGTCGTCTTTGTGTTTGGGCAGCCCCGTCGCGGCATCTGCAAAGCTTGCCCCTTGTCGTCATGTTCTCCCTGTCTGCCAAATCGTCGCGCCCGTGCTGAGTTCCCTGGCCATCACGTTTTTCTTACCGACGCTCAGGCTCGCTGCGCATCCTGTTTTTAGCTCGCCAGCGCACCCTCTCGGCTCGCTCGGCTTTAATACCCAATCGTGTCGTCGATTCCAGCCGGTTAGCTTCGTTCGTCGTTGCGTCGCGTGTGCAGATCTATATACGTCACCCTCCTGTGTCGTCGTCGTTCCGCGTGTCATCAAGAAATCCCAAGAATCGGGTGAAGAAGAAGTTAGCAGCGTGATATTCCCCAAGCGCTCGACAAATTGATTGGATTGGAAAATCACTACCGATCTTGCAGATTCGAGTCAGCTGTTGAAACGGTAAGCTGATAAATTATTCAGAATAGTTCGATCGTTGAATAAATTAATGTGCTAGTGCGATGCTCATTAGGTGCTCGATAAATTGCATGAGTCACGGAACTCTCGTCGACTTCACGGTTCTTGCGATTATCGAGCCAGATTCAGTTTTAGCGAGTTATTTCACTATTTTGATTAATTAACTGAATTAGTGGACCGAGTAGAATTTTGGCAAGCATGTGTGATGATAAAATATTTTAATCACTTATAAAGATGTAGTACAATTTATAAAGCAAGGGATAAGTTTAGAATTTAATTAATTAATTGATAAGTTGTGTTTAGGCTAATGGTATTTCATGTGTATAGTTTGTGGTTCATGATGTTTGCGTTAGGTTCGAGAAGCGTAATTATTGCGCTTAGTCATACGTCGATAACTAGTATTTTTGTATAAAATTGTACAACGCCTCGTCGCTAAGTATTTAAATTCGCTATCGCGTAGCACTATTTAGGTGTGTGATATTCTTGTCGATATGCATCCATGTGCATAATGCATTTCATTCAGGTACGTTAATTAATCGCGCGACACGGAAGTCAAGCCATGTCGACCCCAAGCGCGGGCTAATCCACAGGATGATGCTGATGGACGAACCTACCTGATCAAGTGTTAGGACAAGGTTGATCGCCAAGTGGACGTCACCTAACAACACTAACCTAGTGTTATTCAGGCAAGCCCCGGTGCATTTGCCACCTCCTTGAAGTTTTAAAATCTTTATCACCTTGTTTGATGCATTAGGTGATAGAAGTTGTGTGCTAAACCGTTGATGCATTTCCTTCCTTTGAAAATTGATTACCCTTCCTTGATACCCGTTTTGAAAAGGATTTTATGATGCTTAGCCTTGCTTTAGCAAACAAAAATGTTTTGTTTTAAAACAAAGGTGATGCTTCAGTGGGTGGGAATGTTTTCAAAAATAAATCTTGATGGTAAAGCCATCATGGCCGTGATGGGTTCAACATCGGAAAAGATGTACCTCTGCCAGGTACCAAACTTTGGGTTTGAAATAATAAAGCTGAGACCGGGCGGTTCACTTGCACGAGAAAGGAGTCTCGGTGTAGTGTCTCCGTCTGAGTCGATTAAGGACCGTGTCGATGTAGGCCTGCTGACCGAGGACCCTTTAGCTGGTCACATGCCTCGTCATGGGTAAGCTTTGCCTCGGGCAGACTAATACCAGAATAAGATACCACGCAATGGGAGTGGAGAGACGGCGAGAGTAGCGTGTACCCTCCGTGGCAAGAGGCTGGACGGTGGTGTATCTGTGCTCTCGGTTGGCGTGAACCTGATCTGGTCTTAAGAACCCCAGTGGCGAGTTGACATATGCAAGGGTTAAGTGCTACATATGTCGTGTGATTGGAGATCCTCAGCTGAGTATAATCGATTCGGATAGCCGTACCTTCGCGGACATGAAGACTTGGTCACTGACTTACGCGTAGAAATCCAGTGAACTAAAGGGATGATGAAAAGACGGCTAGTGTAGGCCAAGTGCTTGAACTAGGGTAGAAAGAACTCTAGATGCAGGTAACTTTACTTAACCTGGCAAGTAAAAATGGATTTTTAAGGATCCACTCATAGTAAGCTTTTCTGCAAAACAGAGTCATTGATTCTTGATAAGCCATACCTTGAATCCCTCTAGCCAGCATACCCTTGAGAGTGTTTTCTTTTGTCGGGTAAGTCTTGCTGAGTAATTCCTTACTCAGGGTTTTATTCCCTGTTGTTTTTTAGGTTACAGTTTTGTGCTGCTGATGACGGTGTTAAGTGCCGGTGGGCTCGGCCTTCTTATAAGTCTAAGTACTTCTTCTATACTTCTTATTAAGGATGGTCATTTGAGCTAGCATATATTTCAAACTTATACTTTTGTAATCACTTCGATAAAATAATGTAAAATTTTTGTAACTTGTAAAATTTGGTAGTAAGAATTCCGTTGCAAAAATGTTGGTGTGTGTGATTTGTGTTACTTAACCTTGCGGTCCTGGTTATAAGTGGTTTATCCGATGTCCTTGGGGCAATCGGACGGATTCTGTTAAGTTATCTGGTGCACAGGCATAGTTATCTGAGGTCTTTGAGACAAGGACAGGTGCATGTGGGCCCAATAATTTGGGAGGTTCTGCCACAGGCTGGTATCAGAGCAAGATTAAGTATATACGGTCACATACGTACTTTCAAAACAAAATTTTTGGTTTCAAAAAACCTATTTTCGACTAAACACATTGTTTGGCTTTGAAAAACAGTTTTGAAAAACTATAATGCTAGCGACATCCTCTGTTAAGCCCTAAACTAAGGACTATTAGGTGGCTTATTTAAAAACCACTAACCCACAACCGGGGGTATTGCATACATGTGTATTGTTATTTTTGAGGCCATTCAGTTTTGAATGGATCAACGCTCAAGGTAAGGTGAGTTGTGAGAGCATGACCGAACAACCGTCAGTCTAGGGAAGAGTATAAAAAGCGCTTGATTATATACATGTTCTACATATGTATATATGAAGGCTGCGATGTGGAGTATTTAATTTTCTGGGATTCAGTACCCCATGGATGTGTATGGGTATACAAACATGGGAATACTGAGAAGTGTAATGTACTTGTAATGACGCACCTACGCTCAGGTAAGAAGGTGAGTTACCATAATGAGTTGCCCTATGGTTAAAATGTGGCAACGGCACCTATGCGTGGCTCGGCACTTAATGATGAGCTGGCCTCCATATAGAAATATATGGAGTATAAACTGTGATAAACTGTCATGTGTGAATTGCATCATTAGGAATTGGGCTGTGATGGAATTTTCTGCAGGTACACTAACCTCAAAAACGTATGTGTAGCTGACGACTAGCAAAATACCGAGAGAGAACGTATGCCACCGATATAGAACGCTATGGCCACATTATGTTGGCAAACTCAGTGAGGACGAATAAGATGAGCATGCATCCTGATTATTGCATCGTGTTTGTCACCTATGCACCCAAAATGCTTCTCTCATACTTATTCTAGTAACCAGTGATTGTAGATATTGTGGTGTAATGTTGTATTATGAACCCTAAGGAAATAGTTGTCCTCCATTCTTTAGGTAATCTATTTAGGTATTATATGTATTTGCTCTTGTGCTTGTTGTGTCGATAGAAGGTTGGTGACCTGACTGCTTAAACCCAAAAGTAGGCCCTGTTCTTATTTAGTGCACCATGACTAAAATTTGATTTTTCCGTTATCCCTCCATGACCAAACTCATACAAATTTAGGTTATGGCTATGCCCTGTTCATTTCATCGGCCCATGATCTATTTGGCTCTCTACTGTAATCATTCTTACAGGTGGAGTATCTCTTTGTGTATTGTCACCCTTGCCCAATTCATTTGTGTCGCGTGAGATTTCTTATTGGTTATGTCTGATAATGGTGTTATGACTAAAATCAGTGGTGCCGTGATGAAATCCGAGGGCCTTCTGTGTGTGCACACATGGTTGCGCTACTCGGCACACGCTAGTATCACAATTAGTAGTCATAATCCATTATGAGATTATATCAATATGTTATCTTCCATAGACCTCCTCCTTGAAACAATTTCGGTGTTGTTTGTGAAGTGATCAAGCAACATCTATCATCTCTATTGGATCAAAAGGGCATACCACTTTCATGTGTGGTCTTATTTCTTTTGATCTTGGTAGAGACTACTCATACAAGTTCCCTTTACGTCCTTTGTGTAAAGGTGAAGCCTTGGAGCTTTTTAGTGTTGGAAAACAACTGATTAGCTCTCAAAATGGAGACTGGATTTACCCTGCTACTGAGATGCAGGAGTTTGTTCATTCGCTCTCCTATTTAATTCATGTATTCCCGAACCAAGTCTGTTCATCTCGCATGAATAAACGGATGAACAACCTGACCACATGGATTTCTACCCAAGTGCATAACCTTTTTGCTAGCAAAAGTGAACACTCAACCCTTGGCTTACCAATGGTACTGAGAGGACTTGCTCAATGTCAAAAGTAGTTCAACAAGTTGGTTTTACTAACTTGTACTGCTTTATGAACAAAGTTTGAGTTTAGAGATTGTTTTATCGAGTTGTCTAAACTCACTTTGGTTCAACCCATCCTAAGGAAGTGCTTGCAAGAATCAAGTCAAGTCAACTAATAACCACCTAATCATAGCTCTAGTCACGCCTCGACCGCCGCACGCGTGCTTTTCTAGCATAGGTGATCAGGTCGAGCCATGGTTAGTGCTCGATACAATGGATTGGTTGCGAAGGCAGCATCTGCAGATCCCTTCGCTAGTGATTCTCTCGAATATATACCATCTTTCGTGGACTTGAATTCTTGGGTTAGCCACATGTTAACCGCGACAGTATTCGACATTCACAACCGTCTCCTGTGCTATGAATTTCCTGTAACCACTTGTTGGTAAACCTCTTTCTGTGTGTTTTACCCAAGAGGTTGCATCTGATTCTGTTTGGGTAAAATCGTGTATTTGCCGCTTGCTCAATAGACTCAGATAGTACAGTGTCATCAGAAAAAGCAAGCTGCACACATGGAACCTTATGTGTTATTCTGGAAGACATCGTCTCTATTGGTGGACATCTCTAAATTAGCCTAAGGCGATACATGTTATGTCCACTAGAAAAACCACATCCTGAGGTACTCGCCTTCGCTCAGGATTATCTTATGATTATCGCTGATCTGAACATGGTTTACATGCTTCTCTACTCTTAAAAGTCTTTCGCTCCGAATCTTGGGACGAGATTCTTTTAAGGAGGAGGGCTATAACACCCCAGGTGTTTATATTCCGCTCGACAACGAGTACGGATGTAAGCACGTAATCAGTGGATAAAACGGATGCCAAAATTTTAAACATCTTCGCCTATTGTGATTTTAATATCGCATTTGTTCTGTCTGTCGCGAGTGCGACATTGTTTTTATTTCTATCTGTCCGGGCTCTTCCGAAGTTTTCGTGATGTTCGGAACATAGTTGTTCCGAAAATCGGTGCGTTCGGTGATTATTCATCGCTCGCGCGAATACGAATTCGAAAGCTCGATGTGCTTTTACGCATTTTATCCTGGGCAAATTAATTCACACTTGACGACTAAAATGTTCGGAGCAAAATAATCCGAATCGCGCATCGTTCGAGAGAAATAGTGCACGAGATTAATAATTAGGAGTATTTGGTAATAAATCGATTAAACAGATAAAGGTAATTAGAGCCGAACTCGAATAATTTCTAATCAGTTTAACCTAAGCGAAATCAGTCGTAAATTAAAATACCAAAGCCAAAATCCATGTAGTTCGGTCCGTGTGTTCTCGTCTCGATCTGAATCTTCAGATATAAATGACAGGTGCACATTCATCTGATTCCAAGCATTCGCTAAATCAAAACCGTGACAGCTCGTCTGAGAATTTGCAATTGAGTCTCGATTTGTTGGTAAATCATCCGTGGCCATAGAACAAGATGTTCAGACCGCAGGTAAATTTATCAGATTTTGGATCAAATTCAACCGCGTCACAAGTACCATTGACCCTCTGCTTATCGCTAAAAAACTTGCTTCAGGAATATTTGTAATTTTCGGTGAGAAAAGAAAATAAAAAGGCAAAATATCCCGCCTGCCCTTATCCCAACGCCACCCAGCCGCTCTTATTTTCTTTAAATGCGTTCGAGCTCTTGTGCGTTGTGTGCCCAGCTCCCTCTTCCGTGCGTGCGCGTTGCTTCTTCTTCCTGTTGCCGCGCCGAGCTTTCCTGCGTGCCAGCCTAAACTCCAGTCGCTGTGCCCTGAAGGTCCCTGCCCCAGTGCTTGCTCCAATCGTGCGCGTCCTGGTCCAAGCTCCTCCATGCTGCGCCCCCTCAGTCCACGTCCTTGCTCAGCCATGGAAGACACGCCGCAACCCCTTGTCTTCCTCGGATCCGGCCCTAGCTCGGCCTTTTCCCCGCGCCGGCTTGGAGCTTCATGGCCGCACCAAATTCCTCCAGCGCGTCCCAGCCCCTGCTCTGCTCGGTCTGCACGCTCCGGCCATCTCCAGCTTGCCGAACTCCCTCTCCTGTGTGCCCTGGCCTCCATCCGAGCTCACCCTGGTCTGATAGAGATCCCTGCGAGCTCCACCAGTTTGGCCTCTGCTCGTCTTCCACTTCGCCGGCTCTCTACGCGCGCCACACCCAGTTGCCTGCGCACGCATCGCTGTCAGGTTCCGAGCGCCTGGGTCTTCTTCCCCCTACGCTCGGTCATGGTCACCGCGAGTCGTGAAATTCCCTGGCCGCGCGCCCATCTTCGCGTCCTCCCTGCTCGGTCCCCTGCTCTCGGCTGTGGAGCTTCCATGGCTGCGCATCCTGTTGCCTGCTCACGCCCTGCTCTCTCTGACGTGCGTCTGCTCCTGCTCGCCCAGTCGTCGAGCTCCTTTGCGCGCGCATGCTCCCTCCCTGCTCCATCTTCTCGTGCCCGTGCGTCCTCGCCGCGCCGAGCGCCGTGAAGTCTCTGCGCGTCGTGGCTCGATTCTTTCATCCCACGCGCGTCCCCTGCGTTTCTCTGGTCAGCCTCTGTTACTCCTCTACACGCAACTGCGTCCCACTGCTTGGCTACGGCTCATCCGTCGTGCTCGGGTCACCCTGGTATTCCAGCTCGTCATCGCGTTTTTTGTCGTCGACCTCGCTAAATCGCCCCTTGCTCGACGCCGGTAATGGCCATCGTGGAGCACCGCTGTGAACTCCCGGCACCCTTGCTCTGCTCCAGGAAATATCAAGCCTTGAACAGCCATCGTTTCGTTGCGACGTGTGTATGCGCTACTTGCCCCACGTCGTCGTCTTTGTGTTTGGGTAGCCCTGTCGCGACATCTGCAAACCTTGCCCCTTGTCGTCATGTTCTCCCTGTCTGCCAAATCGTCGCGCCCGTGCTGAGTTCCCTGGCCATCGCGTTTTTCTTACCGACGCTCAGCCTCGCCGCGCGTCCTGTTTTCTGCTCGCCAGCGCGCCCTCTCGGCTCGCTCGGCTTTAATTCCCAATCGTGTCGTCGATTCCGCCGGTTAGCGTCGTTCGTCGTCGCGTCGCGTGTGTAGCTCTATATACGTCACCCTCCTGTGTCGTTGTCGTTTCGCGTGTCATCAAGAAATCCCAAGAATAGGGTGAAGACGAAGTTAGCAGCGCGATATTCTCCAAGCGCTTGACAAATTGACTGGATTGGAAAATCACTAACGATCCCGCGGATTCGTGTCAGCTGTTGAAACGGTAAGCTGATAAATTATTCAAAATAGTTCGATCGTTGAATAAATTAATGTGCTAGTGCGATGCTCATTGAATAAATTAATGTGCTAGTGCGATGCTCATTAGGTGCTCGATAAATTGCGTGAGTTACGGAACTCTCGTCGACTTCGTGGTTCTTGCGATTATCGAGCCAGATTCAGTTTTAGCGAGTTATTTCACTATTCCGATTAATTAGCTGAATTAGTGGACCGAGTAGAATTTTGACAAGCATGTGTGATGATGAAATATTTTAATCACTTATAAAGAAGTAGTATAATTTATAAAGTAGGGGATAAGTTTAGAATTCAATTAATTAATTGATAAGTTGTGATTAGGCTAATGGTATTTCATGTGTATAGTTTGTGGTTCGTGATGTTTGCGTTAGGTTCGAGAAGCGTAATTATTGCGCTTAGCCATACGTCGATAACTAGTATTTTCGTATAAAATTGTACAACGCCTCGTCGCTAGGTGTTTAAATTCGCTATCGCGTAGCACTATTTAGGTGTGTGATATTCTTGTCGATATGCATTCATGTGCATAATGCATTTCATTCAGGTACGTTAATTAATCGCGCGACACGGAAGACAAGCCAAGTCGACCCCAAGCGCGGGCTAATCCGCAGGATGATGCTGATGGACGAACCTACCTGATCAAGTGTTAGGACAAGGTTGATCGCCAAGTGGACGTCACCTAACAACACTAACCTAGTGTTATTCAGGCAAGCCCCGATGCATTTGCCACCTCCTTGAAGTTTTAAAATCTTTATCACCTTGTTTGATGCATTAGGTGACAGGAGTTGTGTGCTAAACTGTTGATGCATTTCCTTCCTTTGAAAATTGATTACCCTTCCTTGATACCCGTTTCGAAAAGGATTTTATGATGCTTAGCCTTGCTTTAGCAAACAAAAATGTTTTGTTTTAAAACAAAGGTGATGCTTTAGTGGGTGGGAATGTTTTCAAAAATAAAACTTGATGGTGAATCCATCATGGCCGTGATGGGTTCAACATCGGAAAAGATGTACCTCTGCCAGGTACCAAACTTTGGGTTTGAAATAATAAAGCTGAGACCGGGCGGTTGACTTGCACGAGAAAGGAGTCTCGGTGTAGTGTCTCTGTCTGAGTCGATTAAGGACCGTGCCGATGTAGGCCTGCTGACCGAGGACCCTTTAACTGGTCACATGCCTCGTCATGGGTAAGCTTTGCCTCGGGCAGACTAATACCAGAATAAGATACCACGTAATGGGAGTGGAGAGATGGCGAGAGTAGCGTGTACCCTCCGTGGCAAGAGGCTGGACGGTGGTGTATCTGTGCTCTCGGTTGGCGTGAACCTGATCTGGTCTTAAGAACCCCAGTGGCTAGTTGACATATGCAAGGGTTAAGTGCTACATATGTCGTGTGATTGGAGATCCTCAGCTGAGTATAATCGATTCGGATCGCCGTACCTTCGCGGACATGAAGACTTGGTCACTGACTTACACATAGAAATCCAGTGAACTAAAGGGATGATGAAAAGACGGCTAGTGTAGGCCAAGTGCTTGAACTAGGGTAGAAAGAACTCTAGATACAGGTAACTTTACTTAACCTAACAAGTAAAATTGGATTTTTAAGGATCCACTCATAGTAAGCTTTTCTGCAAAACAGAGTCATTGATTCTTGATAAGCCATACCTTGAATTCCTCTAGCCAGCATACCCTTGAGAGTGTTTTCTTTAGTCGGGTAAGTCTTGCTGAGTAATTCCGTACTCAGGGTTTTATTCCTTGTTGTTTTTCAGGTTATAGTTTTGTGCTGCTGATGACAGTGTTAAGTGCCAGTGGGCTCGACCTTCTTATAAGTCTAAGTACTTCTTCTATACTTCTTATTGAGGATGGTCATTTGAGCTAGCATATATTTCAAACTTATACTTTTGTAATCACTCCGATAAAATAATGTAAAATTTTTGTAACTTGTAAAATTTGGTAGTAAGAATTCCGCTGCAAAAATGTTGGTGTGTGTGATTTGTGTTACTTAATCTTGCGGTTCTGGTTATAAGTGGTTTATCCGATGTCCTTGGGGCAATCGGACAGATCCTGTTAAGTTATCTGGTGCACAGGCATAGCTGTCTGAGGTCTTCGAGACAAGGACAGGTGCATGTGGGCCCAATAACTTGGGAGGTTCTGCCACATTCAACCCATGGATCAGTGCCTCATATTCTGCCGCATTATTTGATGCTGGAAATAATATCTGGAGTGCATACTTGAGTTGTTCTCCTCCAGGAGCAATGAAGACGATTCTCGCTCCTGCTCCCTGCAACTTCAGTGAGCCGTCAAAGTACATTTTCCACACTTCGGTAGCCTCCGGGTTGTTTGGGACCTAACGTTCGGTCCACTCTGATACAAAGTCAACTAGTGCTTGAGTTTTTATTGCGGTGCGAGGCCGGAACTCTATGTCATGGGCTCCCAGCTCGCATGCCCACTTGGCTATTCTCCCGATGGCTTCTTTGTTGTGGAGAATATCCCCAATGGGAAATCCTGTGACTACTATGACTTTGTGGTCGTCAAAGTAGTGACGGAGCTTGCGAGCGGTTAGAAGTACCGCGTATAACAGTTTCTGGACCTGGGGAAACTTCATCTTTGAGGGCCCGAGAACTTCGCTGATGAAGTAGACCGGATGTTGCACTGGATATGTGTGTCCTTCCTCCATCCGCTCGACTACTAACATGGTGCTTACCACGTGAGTCGTGTAGGAGATGTATAGCAACAGATCTTCTACCGGCTGATTTGGCATGGCTCGGCGTGGTGGCTTGAGTATTGGTGGTGTGGTCAGGAACTTTTTCAGCACCTCTAGAGCCTCCTGCGCCTCTGCGGTCCACTGGAATTTGTCGACCTTCCTGAGCAACTTGTAGAACGGTATGCCTCTTTTGCCCAGCCTTGAAATGAACCTGCTAAGGGCTGCCATGCATCTAGTAAGCTTCTGCACCTTTTTCTATGATTGCGGCGCTTCCATTCTCATGATATCCTCGATCTTTTCTGGGTTGGCTTTAATTCCTCGGTGGCTGACAATGAATCCTAGTAATTTTCCTGCCGGTACTCCAAAGACACATTTCTCTGGATTGAGCTTCCATCGATACCGCCTCAAGCTATTGAAGACCAGCTGCAAATCTTCAATGAAGTTTTCTATCTTTATTACCACATCATCAACATAAGCTTCTACTCGCTTGCCGTAGTGATAGGCCAAGCAGGTTTGAATAGCTCTCTGGTAGGTCGCTCCTGCGTTCTTGAGGCCGAACGGCATGGAGGTATAGCAAAAAGCTCCGAACGGGGTGATGAATGCAGTCTTTTCTTCATCCTCCTTTGCCAAGCTAATCTGATGGTATCCAGAATAGCAGTCTAGGAAGGACAATATAGAACATCCGGTAGTCGAATCAACCACCTGATCTATTCTAGGGAGCCCGAAGGGATCCTTCGGATAGTGTTTGTTGAGATCAGTATAGTCGACGCACATGCGCCAATCCACCTTATTCTTTTTGAGTACAAGAACAAGATTTGCTAGCCACTCTGGATGCAGTACTTCTCTAATGAATCCTGCTGCCGCTAAGCGTGCTAACTCGACGCAAATAGCTTCTCTCTTCTCAGGCGTGAAACGACGCAGTCTCTATCGAATCGGCCTTGCTTGAGGATAAACCTTCAATTTGTCCTCGGTCAATTCTCTTGGGACTCCCGGCATGTCCGCAGGTTGCCATGCGAACACGTCTTGGTTATCTTGCAGGAACCGGACGAGCGCGCCTTCCTATTTGTCGTCGAGGCTGGAGCTGATGATGGCGGTCTTGCGTTCATCAGCGAAGCCTAAGTTGATCCTCTTTGTCTCCTCAGTCAGCCGCATGGAGGTCAGAGCTTGAGTCTCATTCGCAGGTATCACGAGATCTTTTTCAGGCTTTGAGTTCACCTGTGCGGAGGAAGTCGTTGGTGGTTTAGTGGTGAGGGCCGCCTGGATGGCTCCTCGAAAGCATTCCACGGCGCCTTGGAAGTCAGCGCGCACGGTAATGATTCCTTGTGGTCCTGGCATCTTCAATATCATGTAAGAATAGTGTGGAATAGCCATGAATTTCGCTAGTCCCGGCTTGCCGATGATGGCGTTGTATCCGCAGTCAAAACTTGCCACCTCGAACCTCAGGAATTTGGTTCTGTAGTTTTCTAGAGTTCCAAAGGTAATGGGCATGTAGATGTGCCCGAGCGGGTACTCTCCTTCGGTCGGCACAATGCCGAAGAAAGGGCTGTCTGACTTGGTGAGGTCTTTGAGTGCGACCCCAAGCCTAGGAGCGTCCGGGGGAAGGTGACGTTGATGCTGCTTCCCCCATCCACTAGTACCTTTTTACCCTGCTCTCTCGGATCACCAGGTCGACGAGGAGCGGGTAATTGCCTGGATGGTCGAAGTTGAGCCATTGTTCCGCTCGGCTGAAGGTGATCGGGAATTCCGACCACCGGTAGGGAGCTGGGGTGCTGGTGGTTACCACCAGTACCTGTTGGTCGTTGAGCTTCTGCTGCCTTCTGCTCTCCTGCGACCCATGTCCTCTGAAGATGACGTTGACCACCCCATTGACACGCGGGAATGCTCCGCCCCCTCCCCTTTCCTATTGTTGAGGCTGCCTGGGCTCGCCGGGCCCTCCTCGTGGTGGGGGAGGTGGTAGAGGCTGGAATGGTCGGCCATTTTCGACGAAATGCTTGAAGTCTCTGCAGTTCCGCAGGGTGTGGTGCATGTCCTTGTGGTACGGACACTAGGCGTCGAGGATGTTGTCCAGCGTTCGCTCGCCTCCGCGGGGCGCCCCTCGGGCACGAGAGACGGGTGGTCCGGCGGCGTAGACCTCTTCACGTGGCCTCTTCTCCCAACGCTTGTCGGGCTGCTGGTTCGTGTCGCGCCGTGGTGTGGGTGGTGCAGGTTTTGTTCCCCTAATGAGGTCCTAAGCTCATTCGTCAGCGGTGATGTAGAGGTCCGCTTCTCGAAACAACTGCTTGGAGGTGGTCGGTGCCTTCTGCAGTATGGCTCAGACGAAAGCCGAGTCATTAGATCCTCGATAGAAGTCTTCAAACACCGCTGCCTCGGTGACTTTGGGGATATAGTTTCTCATGGTCTGGAATCTCTTGAGGTACGATCGAAGTGTTTCATCCCCCTGGCGCCTGATGGATTTGAGGTCCCATGGCTGCGTCGGTTTATCGGAGAGGGATTGAAAGTTGGAGATGAAGCGCTGACTGAAGTCGCTCCAGTCGTCGATACAATGTCGTGGAAGGTGTCGTAGCCACTGTAATGCATCCTGTACGAGAACGATGGGCAAGTACGCAGTCATCACATCTTCAGTTGCCCTAGTGGCCCGGGCGGCGGTCGTATAGACGACCAACGAACCTCTCGGGTCCTGCTTAGACTCGTACTTGTCGACGTTGGAGACCTTGAAGTTTGGGGGCCACTGAATGGCCCCGAGACACGGAGTAAGTGCGGATACTCCACATGTGTGCTAAAGAAATGTCACTTGACTGATGTTAAGATGATATTTAATTGTCTTCTAATATCTTGATTTGTGTTTTTAGTAGTTTCCTTGAAATTGAACCATATAGTTGAGCCTAGATACTCCAAATGTGTTTAGAGATCACGATTGAACTAGACAATCGAGATCTAGTGTACTTGCTTGCAAAGTTTAAAGTTCAAAAGCACTTATTCAATCCATCTAGGTGACAACTTGCTCCTTCAAATATTTGTTATGAAGCATATATCCAGTGAACCATGTAATGTTTGTTAATTGGTTAGAAATCTATACTATTGTTTGATTTTTTTCTTGTAAGAAAGAGTTTAGGTTGAGATAACAAACTAGAGGGGGTCAATAGTCATTTCTAATAATAATTTCTCTAGCTAACCAAAAGAAATGTGGAATCAAACTATTCATTGTAACCAAGACTACACCCTCTATTAATCACAAGCACCTTACAAAAAGTTATTATTGAGGCGACTCAGGTGCCAAGCTAGTGGGAGTTTATCTACACAATTGTACTTAGCATGGTCACACAAACCTATGCAACTATTCAACTAAGCACACCGAGAGCTCCTACACACATTAGTGAGCGAAACTTACAAAGCACAAGAATTACTATCACTGCACTAGCACTACTCACTAGTTGCACTACATAAGTACAATTAGAGAGCTATATTAATTAGCTACACATGCTAAGTCAAGAAAATTAGCAACACAAACTAACTAACTAGCACAAGAGAACAACTAATTTACTACACAACTAAACTAGTTACACAAGAGCAATAACTACATAATAGCACAAGTATGAACAAGTAATACAAGCTAATGTTAGGGAATTGCAAACCAATAGGAAGGTGATGACACAATAATTTTTAATCTAAGGTTTGGTATTTTTCCTACCACTTAATCCCGTTGAGGCAATCCCAAGGTTATCACCGATCCTCTTGCTAGTGGCAACCTTACAAGCTTTGTTCACTCCTCGAGGTGTGCACATAATAGAGCTCTAGTAGTAGATTCATGTGAATTACATGGCACTCTTCGCACCTCGCTTCTATTAGAGTTTCTCTTTGCGATCTCCTGCAAGGTGACCACAATCCCTCACAACAATGTGATCTCCTCCATAGCACAAAACCAACTTTAGGTGTGCCATGTGGAGTCCTCAAGCCTCCAAGCCATCTACGAGGTGGCAACCTCCAAGAGTAGAAGGCACATCAACTTGCAACACGATCACCTAGTGAAAACACTTACAATCTCTCATACACCACACTAGAATCACTCTTCACAATTGAATGCAAGTATCACTACACTTATGTAAGTTAGAGGGATTTAACAGACTTATCTAGGGCCGACACTAAGTCCCTAATGTGCCAAACACCTCACTTGGTCGACTGCCTCCTTTATTTATGCAAGAGGCATGGAAACTAGCATTATGGTCCAATACCCACACCTTAGCCTTCCTAGCGGTCAGATCAGCAACCTTGGTAGTTGGACCCTAAGCCACCAAGTCAAGGACCAATATTAATCATCATTTCTAGATAGACTTGGTGGTCTAACCGTTAGGTCATTTTTAGCCTGATCAATACTCTAATACTACCATAACTCTTAGTTGTGAAGTTTGATTTTGATGATATTTGACTTTTTGGAAAACTATTCAAAGAGATACAAGTTCTACTTGAATATTATTTGACCCAAAACATTATGGATAAGTACATAATTACAGCCTAAGAACAATTCCATGATTAGGTGCATGGACACTAAAAAATCTTTTTTCTAAAGTATACCAACTCCAAATAATTTCTCATGGGTTGATCAACACCTTTTAAGTCTTAGTTTCATTGTAAAGCTATTTTAAAAGTGTTTTCTCTAAATATCTCTATTTGTAACATAAAGTTAAACCTCTCAAATGGCAGTAGATAATCGATATGCAAACAAGTTTGCTCGTCTTAATAGTACAATTATCTGTCCTAAACCCGGTCAAGCACTTCTCTACTAAACTTTAGATTGGTGAAACAAAATGTCATATAAATATCCTTTGTCTTATCCATTTTATTTCATCTCTTCTGTCAGTGATGCCATATAAGCATCCAACCTCCATCAAATCATGGGTAATAAACACAGTCTTTCACTTGTTAATATCTTGTAGATAATATGATCCACTTTCTTATTACCATGTGATCTTAGGATGAATCCAACTATCCCCATCCCAAATCCCCCTTATTTGTACTTTGTATCCATATTTAAATATCTCACCCTTCCCCCTATATGACCTCCTCTCCAACCATTTTCCTTATTTAGCTAACCCTGCATACTTTAACTAATATGTTTGACCTTTTGTACATTAGTTTTGAAGTTTTAAAAATTATACAACATTGTAGTATTGTAATGCACATTTTTATCATGTAATTAAAATTGAAAAGGATTAATTTTATAGTTAAAATAACTGATTAGTGAAGAAGGGGAAATTAGAGCCCCCTTGAAAGAGGAATTTTCTTTCTCTCTCCGTAAAGAGAGGGAGCGGGAGGGGGAATTGTTGGACGCATCAATGGAGATGCCGTACACGCAAATCTCCAGACGGGGAGAGATTCAGGGAACGGTTGGAAGAGGCTCTATCATTAGATCATGGATCACAACTTGACTTATTCTTTACCTTTGCATTTGGTCCATCGGCACCAAGCCTTTGCTCTAGATTCATAGCCATATGGTCCGTCGGACCTGTACCCTTTGTAGTAGCAATCCAGTCCTTTGTAGCCTAACGATGTCTCTTAATCTTATTTATCTAGCCATATGACATCATGTCATGCCTCATATGCTATAAACTCGTACTAAAAGAGATACAAAGTTTAGACTCTCTTGTAGGATGTGGTCAAGAAACATTCAAAATTAACATCACAAAGGGGTTATGTCCTAGCGAGGGGTAACGAACAGGGCGTGCCTGAGATTTCAGGGGCTCTAGACAAAAGCATATATGGAGGCCCTTTTGACCCATGTATATATAATAATTATATGTATATATACATATATATAGGTACATACACATTTCGACGGGTCAACGGCAAATGTCATTAGCTATCTCTTGTCTATGGTATACGCATATGTGTATGTGCGAAGGTCAATCGTCGATGGCGTGTCCCGGTGTTTTCAGTCCTGTCCAGACTGTCTAGTCTTTTGGTGACGTGGTGGTGGCACCACGATAGGAATTATGTTTTCTGGATCTATTCTGTTCTGAGTCCTGACTTGGGAACTGACTTAGATGAGTAGGCCAGCCACAGCCGCTTCTGGCTTATGTTATATGAGCAAGATAGCAGAGGCTGAGTTGCTCGCTTAGGGTGTCTCCAGCAGCTTTCTTATCTTATCTTCTATCTAATCCCATATTTCAGACTCTATTTTGTAAACAGTGTTATCCACGGTATAAAACATAGATTTTGCACGGTTATATACACGATGTGCTGAACACAACCTTACGTGAGCATGATAGCAGGATCCAGGCCATAGAATTGGACAGTTAGACCAACCATATGAACATTGTTAGCTGATTAAATAACTAAAGGCATGTTTGGGTTACTAGCTAAGGTGTCACAACTTGTCTAAGCTTAGTTGTTTGAATTAAAGACTAAACTTGGATAGAAAAGATAGACAAGATATGACGTCTTAGGTAGTAAACGTAACAGACTCTAAGTATTATATGTAATTATATACTTTAAGGGGTCCTGATTTTTTGGGAGCCCCTGGCAGCTAGCCGTCCTCAAGTCCGGCCCTGGTAACGAAATACACATATCACTAGTGACGTACAAAAATGACAGGTAATAAATTTGAGATAAAATTGATGAATAAGTGGGAGAGAGAGAGAGAGTATATGTTACTTGGATAGTGACTGGAGTACCAACCGTAACTTACTACGTGGTATTGTGATAATCAATGACGGGATATAGGCATGATGACTCTCTTGGCCATTTGTGACACAGAAAAGCGACGAGCCATGGATAGCTAGTTTGTCGCCCATCGCTAACTAGTAGTGACACATTATTGCTGGCAGGTCTGCATAACCGTTAATAACCCTACCTAGCACCTATGAGTCATTGTTGGTTTTTATAGCAAGTCACTATTTGATATATATTTGTCGACGTGGTGAAATTTCTAGATTTCGCTCTCGCTCGTTAACGTCATTTTTTAAAACTTCAATAACACCAAATTAATTGGATAGGGCCAGGTGGTTCCACGTGATTGTATTGCATGTCGCAGTACGTATACAGGACTTCCAAGAATATTACATCCTGGCGTTCACGTCTACGAGATTCCTGTTGATTCTAAGACTAGGTCCTATCCTACCAACTTTTTTGGATTTTAGCCTTTTTTGGGTTTTTTTGCACAACTATACCCTTTACAGTTTCATTTCAAAAAATGGACCCCAACCTCGGCGCCATCATCATTGGCGCCGAGGTAACACACATCGACGCCAGTACCATTGGCGCCAACTTTTCCTACGTGGCAGCCGATGTGGCAAGTCACAGGGGGTCGGCGCCATAGATCTTGGCGCCGACCCCCCTTGATGGTGGGGTCCAGTGCTATCTAGGGGGTCGGCGCCAAGATCTATGGCGCCGACCCCCTGAGACTTGCCATATCGGCTGCCACGTAGGAAAAGTTGGCGCCAATTATGTTGGCGCCATTATGTGTTACCTCGGCGCCAATGATGACGACGCCGAAGTAAGGGTCTATTTTTTGAAATGAAACTACAAAGGGTATAATTGTGCAAAAGAAACCCTAAAATGGCTAAAATGCAAAAAAGTTGGTCCTATCCTAGCTATACACTAATTGATTCACTACACGACCGTTCACTTGTAGTTGACCTACGGTTGATTGCTAAAAACGTCTTTAGCAACCTACGGTTGGTCGCTAAAGACCTTTAGCGACCTATAAAAAAGGTTGCCGTCGCTAAAGGCTTTAACGGCCGATATCTGTTTAGCGACTGACCGTCCGTTGATTGTCCGTTGATGATATTGTACATTTAACGACCAACTGCGGGTTGCTATATTATAGATTTAGCGACCTACCGTGAGTAGTTATACTATACATTTAGCAACCAAAAGAAAGTCGCCCTATTTACAATTGTTATTAATAATAATATATAGTTAATGATATATACAAAAGGACCACAAATCACAGATTTTTATGCACATAATCACATAGACATACACATTTAATTAGTATTTCATAATTAGTATTTCGCTGACAAACGCAAATTTTTATATCACCACAAATCACATAAGCTCTTAGCAGTTCTTATTGTATTTTACACATATTTGCTAATACTTTACAAAATTATTTACAAAAAACTAATGATTCAAGCGCTTCACAAAACCACTCATAAGCTTCTTGTATTGTTGGAACTCGATAACTCGCGACCAGTCAAGCTCAAACAGTGAAAAGACAGGAAAATATTTGATGCCAAGTTACACAGAGTATTAGGACAAGCGTGTTTTTCCTGTCCTCGTGTTGGCACTGTCTCTCGACAGCAAGGAGATCCAACACGAGTGAATGGTGGTGGCAACAGGGCACTCGCGTGTGATGGCAAAAGCTCTGTTAATCTAGCCTCTCACGGGCACTGTGCGGGGGTATTTATAGGTATCCGAGTGCACGGCGCCTTGCGTTAAGGACGCATGTGCCCTCAGGTACCTAGTTTATCCCCTGAATATTCCCATAAAGCGGGGTTACAAGCTGTAATTACAAGTACGCCTTTACAAATTAGGCCCGTAACACAAACACGGCCACGCAGGGCCCGTTACAATGGGCCAGATCTCATGTGGGCCTCGGAGCTGACCGAGGCCGCGCCGCGGTGAGGCGTCGCCGCAGGCCTTCGTCTGGTGCCGAATCGAGCGAAGGGTCTCCGTGTTGTCTCTGGTGCCGATGAAGCGAAGGGTGTCCCTGCCTGCTTTGTCTGTCAGGGCAGGGGCTAAGCGGTGGAGACTTCGGGCGAAGGGTGGCGTTTCTGCCTTCGCTCCAACATTTGCCCTCCGAGGGACCAGTTCGACAAAGTTACCTGGTGCCGAAGACGTCGCTAGATGGCGGAGACGCTGCCCTCGCTCGAAGTGGTTCCGCGGGGGTTTTTGATGTGACCGTTGATGGACATCGTACTGTTGGACTGCGGGTTTTCCGAAGCGTCGCGCCCTGTGGGATTGCGGGTTTCCCGAGGAGCCGCGCCCTGCCTATAAAAGGGGGCGGGGGACGGCGCTGTTTGCACTTTGCCTTCCGCGCTCCGTGAAAACCCTAGCCGCCCGCCGCCTTTCTGCTCCTCTTCTTCTGCTGCTCCCTTTGCTCGTCGGAGTTCTGGCTCGAGTGAAGCAGACCGCCCGCCGCCGCCGACGGTACGTAGCAATGCCATCCTCTTCTTCTTCCGCCGACGCCACGCCGCCGGCCGCCGCCTCGTCTGAGGAGACGTTGAGTAGCGTGATGGTGGAGGAGCTGCGCGCCGACGACTCTGTTGATTTTGGTGTGTCGCGGATGACGTCGGCCCGCGTTGAAGATATGCAGCGTTTGGGCTACTTTGGCGGCGGAGTCGCTCGTGCTCCGGGGACGGAGGAAGTCCCCGAGCCGGAGGGTGAGTTGGTTGTTTTCGAGGCGTTCTTCGCCGCCGGTCTCCGCTTGCCTGCGCACCGGTTTGTTGGCGAAGTCCTGCGTAGATTCAACGTTCAAATTCATCAGCTGACACCGAACGCCGTGGTGGCGCTGGCGAAGTATGTCTGGGCGACGACTTCGTACGGCGGGCAGCCGTCGGTTGAAGTTTTTGCGAAGAATTATTGCTTGCATTGGCAGAAGAGGATGGTTGAGGACGGAGTTGCCCAGTTCGGGTCGTGCACATTCACGCCGAAGACCGGCAAGACCACAATGCCAGTAGTGGAGTTGGTTCCGTGCGCCCGCAACAAGTGGGGCAATTGGAATGAATTTTGGTTTTACGTTGCTGAGGCTACTGTCGAAGGCCATGAAGGACTTCCCGTGTCTGAGATGTGCTCTCACTATTACTCTGCGTATCCGCCTTTTGAAGTGGCAGAAGAGGATGCAGACGAAGGGGCCCTTCGGTGCGCCGCCGGCCAGAGCAGTGGTCGTGATTTAGTTGAAGAGTTTGTGGCGTACGGGGTCTGGCCCTTGGCGCACGGCTGGGCGCTGGGCGAAGTGTGCCCTCGCCAGATGCCTTTTCACGGAGGAAGGGTGGTGCGAAGTCCTGCCTTTGCACTGAATTTGCGAAACCGTGGACCCGGCCGCCTTTGTGCGTGATGCGGAGGACTTGGCGGTGCGGCTCATGGGGCGGTACGTGGCGAGGACGGAAGGCTAGCGCAGCTTTGATATTCGCGGGTCGAATGAACGTTTGAACAGGGTCTTCGAATTAAATCAATTACCGTACGACGGCTACCCTGGTCAAGATGAAGCAGACCGCCGTGGGAAGAAGCCGACGGTGGAGACTGGAGGCGACCCTGCGCTGACGGCCGCCCCCACCTCAAAAAAGAGAAAATTAGGTACTGCGATGGGAGGAATCGGGGTGTCTGATAGTTTTGCTAGAGAGTTAATGAGGACGTGTGCGGCCCCGGGGGAGAGGATGTCTTCGCCCGAGCTCCGGGAGTCTTCGGCTCGGATGCTGAGGGTTACCGGGGGCTGCTGGCCTAGAAATGTTCCTGTCCCCTGCGCGGCTGAGGAAGACTGTTTTACATCTCGTATGGCTCGTCAGTGGAGAGTTTTTCCTTACGGGCGAAATATCGGTGCTGTTGTGTGGGCAGTGATGGACAAGGATCGCCAAGGGGCGGCGCAAAAACGCCAGGCGACCGTCAGGATTCACGAGGCCCGGCCGAAAAGGCAGCGGGGAACGGCGAAGGCTGCGGCCTCCAGCGGAGGCAAGCCGCCGCTGGCGGCGAAGGCGGGCGCCTCTGCACCCAGCAAGGCACCGGAGACAACGGCGGGCGCCGGAGTCTCCAAGCTGACGAAGGTGGTGCCGCCAGCCAGCGGAGTGGCGGTGGCTTCGAAGGCGGCCCGAACGTTGCCGCCGCCGGGCAAACGCGTTGCCGACTTCGGCACCGACATTAGTGTGGACGATTATCTTGGGGGTAAGTCACCCGGCCGCCCTTTTTTTTTTGATCGTTGATGCGTTGCAGGGTCGGACGAGGGCCGGCTTGCTATAGCTGTGCCTGCCGGGGCAATCGCGACGGCTGCGCTGTCGTCGAAGGCGAGGGGCGGGACCCTTGGCGCCGGAGGCGAGGTGTCGGCCCTCGCGTTGGTCAGGGACGAGGCTGGCGCGGCGACCCGCCGGCTGAAAGGAGTGACGGAGGCACTGAATCAGGCGACGGAGGCACTGAGTCAGGTCCGCCGAGCTATTTTTTTTTTACGTCCATGGCCTTACGTGTGCTCTGCAGGTGGCTGACTTCACCAGCCGTACTGCGTCGGGGGCACTTACGGCAGCCTTATCTGCCGAAGTCGAGAGACTTCGGACGCAACATGCTGACGCTGTCCGTGAGAAGTCGGCCTCCGACAGCAAGTGTCGTAACCTGGCAGACAAGGTGGCCGCCCTGGAGGAGGAAAAGGCTGACCTCCGGCGCCAGCTGGCGGGGGAGAGGAGGGAGGCCAACGAGGCCATCGCCAAGGAGCAGGCCGCGCAGGCGGAGGCTAGGCTGGCACGGGCGGAAGCCAATCTTGCCAATGATCTCGCCGAAGACCTGCGGGGGCGGCTCACCGCTCTGGAGAGCCGCGCGAAGGGGGCCGAAGCCGCGGTGCGAACGGAGGCCGAACGGACGCGCACACAGCTTATGGCCACATATCGCGAGCTGGGTGCGCGGACCGGTGACTTCGTGGTGCCGGAGCGAGAGGCCGGGCTTCGCTGTTTGGAATGGGTGCAAGAGGAGCTGCAGGAGCTCCCCACTGTCCTGGGGGGATTAATGTCGTTCGCCTCCCTGGTCACCTGCGAGGGGGCGATGAACGCACTCTCTCGCGAAGGGTGCCGGCACTATGAGGCCTTCGACCAGGCAGATGAAGATTTTGGGCGAGACATCTATAAGGTCGAAGACCCCGTGGTGAAGGAGTCCGCCGGCGCCCTCTATGACCGGATGTGGGGTCTGTATGGTGGTGATGTGGTCAGGGAGCGGGCCGAGGCTGCGAGGGCTCAGGTAATGTTGTCGTTTGTTCGGCGTTTGCTGGATGTGGTCTGTGCGTGTGTTTGCTGACTTTTTGTATGTTTTGTTTTAGGCGGAGCGAGGCGAGCGGGTGGACGACTTCGGAGCACTGAACGACGCCCTGCCGGACCCGGAGCCGACCCCGGAGACCACGGAAGACGCACCAGGCGCCCCCACATCTGCTGCAACAGTTGAAGACCTGCCCCTGAAGGTGGCCGAAGGCGCTCCCGATGCCCTCGCAGCAGCTGCGCCGACCGTCAAAGATCCGGCGGCGGAGGCGGTGGAAACAATGGCGGAAGTGGCAGCGGAGCCAACGGCGGAGGCCCCCGCAGCGTCAGGGCCCTCGCAGGTGGCGTAGTGGTTGTTTAGGGTTGGGGAATTTTGGATGTTGTACTGAATTTTGGTTGCTGCGCAGGTTCAAGATTTTGGGCCTGCGCACGCAACCGCTGCTACTGAGTTTTTGGCGGCTTCGACCGCGGAAGGTGGTAATGAATATAGTGGGTCTGCATCTGAGTTTTTTGATTTTGCCGCCTCCGGGAGCTCGGTTGAGTGGACTGAGGAGTCGTCGGAGGAGAATTTGGATTATTTTGCGGCCTTGGACGTGGCTGCGGCGGAGGCTTCGCCACACGCCGCGGACGCGTCGGACGTGCCAGGCCCTAGCACCGGGCGCCGTCGACGAAGGGCGGTTGCAAAACGTAGGGTTAGCGCGGAGGAGCGGGCTCTGCTTCGTGTGAGTGGGGCTGGTCGGCAGGAACTGTTGTCCCTGCCGACCGCCGAGGGTGTAGGTGAAGGGGAACTTGCGAAGGCTTTTTGCGGGTGAGGAGCTCAGGATTATATTATTTAATTATAGGGAGATGGGAATTATTCCTAAGGTTGAGCCGATGTAGAGTGTGGTGCCCTCGCTTGTGTACGTCGAGGCTTGTATGGTGGAATTGTGTGCCCTCGCGTGCATGTGTGTGTGCGAAGGCGTTTTGTACTTACTGATTTGTTTTGCTGCGCTGTGTTGGCTTGATTATAGTTGGTCTTGGTGTGGGTGGTTTGATGTTGTCGTTTCGGCCGTTGTTGTGCTAGTCCAGGTGTACCCTTAGGTGTCTTCTGCACAGATAGTCTTCGCGATAGACTCAGATTGTTTTCGCACTTGTTGTGCTAATCCGGCTGCACCCTTAGGCGACTTTTGCGCGGATAGTCTTCGCGATAGACTTAGATTTGTTTTCGCACTTGTTGTGCTAATCCGGCTGCACCCTTAGGCGACTTTTGCGCGGATAGTCTTCGCGATAGACTTAGATTTTTTTCGCACTTGTTGTGGTAATCCGGCTGCACCCTTAGGCGACTTTTGCGCGGATAGTCTTCGCGATAGACTTAGATTTTTTTTCGCACTTGTTGTGCTAATCCGGCTGCACCCTTAGGCGACTTTTGCGCGGATAGTCTTCGCGATAGACTTAGATTTTTTTTCGCACTTGTTGTGCTAATCCGGCTGCACCCTTAGGCGACTTTTGCGCGGATAGTCTTCGCGATAGACTTAGATTTTTTTTCGCACTTGTTGTGCTAATCCGGCTGCACCCTTAGGCGACTTTTGCGCGGATAGTCTTCGCGATAGACTTAGATTTTTTTTCGCACTTGTTGTGCTAATCCGGCTGCACCCTTAGGCGACTTTTGCGCGGATTTGTCGCACGCGAGGGTAGCTAGCGCTTAGCCTCGCGGTGACCTCGTGGTGGTCGAATGTCGAAGACCGTCATCGCGGTCTTTTTCGACGCATGTCTTTTTGCGGGGGATTTTTTACGCATATATTACATGGCTCCGCCTCGTTAAAAACCTCACCCCCCGGGAGGAAAAGAGTGCGGGCCGGTGCAGGATTGTTTTTGCGAATTACAAGGGCGAAGACGGCCCTGAGGAATCAAACAAAAAATTTGCGGAGGTTGTCAATGTTCCAGGAGTGCTCCAGGTCCTCGCCGGTTGGCGTTGTGAGCCTGTAAGCGCTGGGGGAAGCTTTTGTCTTGACGATGAAAGGGCCCTCCCACCTGGGCTCCAGCTTGCCCTTGGACTCCGTTCCGAGCTGTCCGAATGAGTACGAGGTCCCCCTCCCTGAACTCCCTCGGGGTGACTGAATGGTCGCGCCATGCTTTGGTCTGGGCTTGATACATTGTTCAGGGCCTGTAGGGCGAAGACACGGTCTCCGTCGATGAGATCCTTTGAAGTTGGCTCGTCCACATCTGGGACGGCCGACGGGACTGTTCGCGGGGACCCGTGCTTTATTTCTTGCGGGGTCATGGCCTCCGATCCGTATAAAAGACGGAAGGGAGTGAATCCGGTCGCCCTGCACTCAGTCGTGTTTAGTGCCCAGACTGCCTCAGGTAAAAAATCGCTCCATCTGCCCTTTTTTTCATCGAGGAGCATTTTTTTGATAGCTGTGAAGATTTTTCCGTTGGCGCGCTCCACGACCCCGTTGGACTGCGGATGATAGACTGAGGCGAAGGCAAGCTTGGTGCCAATGGAGAAACAAAAATCCTTGAAGCCTTGGTTGTCAAACTGCTTGCCGTTGTCGACTGTTAATTCGGACGGTACTCCGAAGCGGCAAACGATGTTCTGCCAGAAGAATTTTTGGGCAGTCTTTGATGTTATTGTGGAGACAGCCCGTGCCTCGATCCATTTGGTGAAGTACTCGACCGCGACGAAGGCGAACTTAAGGTTCCCCTGAGCGGTGGGCAAGGGTCCAACAATGTCGAGACCCCAGCGCTGGAGAGGCCATGTGTGGGCGATCAGCTTTGTATACTGCGAAGGGCCGCCTGACCGAGGAGAGAACTTCTGGCAGGCTTCGCAGGACCGAGTGACCCGATTCGCAGCGCAAATCATTGCGGGCCAGTAAAAACCCTGGCGGATCACCTTAGCAGCTAGGGCCCTCGGCCCCGCGTGCGAGCCGCACGTGCCACTGTGGACTTCACGTAGAATCTGCATGCCTTCGGCCTCGGTGACGCACTTAAGCATTGGTTGACTGACCCCTTTTTTTGTAGAGTTGGCCTTCAATCAGAGCGAAGTCTCGGCTTCGATGTCTGAGGCGCTTGGCCTCACTGATGTCGGCTGGGTGATAATACCCCTGCAGGAACAGGGTTATGGGTGCGCGCCAGTCTTCGGTCATGATGAGGTTGACTGTACGGTGGCCCTCGCTGTCATTGGTTATTTGGAGCCCTTCGGGGCTTCGGACTGCTGGTGTGCCGATGACGTGGAAGAACACGTCGGAGGGCAGAGTTTCGCCCCTGGCCGCGGCCTTAGCCAATGCATCGGCCTCCTCGTTCTTGGCCCGGTCCACGTGCTGCACGGTGAACCCCTTGAACTGCCTCTCGAGACTTCGGATGGCCGCGAGGTACTGCATGAGTGCGGGGTCCTTGGCTGCATAGTCTTTTTCGACCTGGCCGGCAACTACCTTGGAGTCTGTTTTGATGATGCAAGTGGTGACTCCGAGGGCCCTTAGCTTGCGGAGGCCGAGGATGACTGCTTCGTACTCTGCTATATTATTTGTGCATCTGTCGGAGTCCAGATTGAAGCTGAGTCGTGCTGCATATCTGTGCTTGACCCCGACTGGTGAGGTTATGATTGCAGCGACGCCTGCCCCCGCATGGCACCATGCGCCGTCGCAATGGATCGTCCAGACCTTCTCTGTGGTCGGGTCCGGCTGTGCTACTGGCCCGGTCCAGTCGACAACGAAGTCTGCCAGGACTTGCGATTTGATGGCTGTCCTAGGGCTCGAAGCTGATGTGGTAGCCGGAGAGTTCGGCTGCCCACTTGGCGATCCTCACCGATGCCTCCGGGTTTCTAAACAGTTCGCCGAGCCCCCTGTCTGAGGTGACGCGGACCTTGAATGCTTCAAAATAATGGCGCAGCTTGCGCGAGGACATAACGACTGCGTAGGCGATCTTCTCCAGCTCTGTCATGTTGCATTTGGACGGTGTCAGGACCTCGGAGACGTAATAAACAGGGCACTGTCTGACAGCGCCTTGGACTGTCTGCTCCTGCACTAGTGCCGCGCTGACCGCTGTGCGGCGAAGCCGCGACATAGAGCAATAAGGGGAGCGAGGAGTCGGGGCTCGTGAGGGTGGCCAGCTCCGTTAAGTACTGTTTTAATGAGGCGAAGGCCGCTGCTTGCTCCGGCCCCCAGGCGAAGTCTTTTGTGCCGCGGAGAGTTTTGAGGAAAGGAAGACTTCGCTCGGCCGACCTGGAGATGAATCTGTTGAGAGCGGCCAATCTGCCTGTCAGACGCTGGACGTCCCTGGTGGACTGCGGAGGCGACATGTCGATGATGGCCTGGATCTTGGTTGGGTTGGCCTCGATGCCGCGGTGTGACACCAGGTAGCCCAATATCTTGCCCTGGCGAACACCGAAAACACACTTTTCCGGGTTTAGGCGGAGTCGTGCATCTCGCATGTTTGCGAATGTCTCGGCCAGGTCGGCGAGATGGTCCTCCTTATTTTTGCTGGCGACGACGATGTCGTCCACATATGTAAATATATTTCTGCCGACCTGCCCTTCGAGTACTGTTTTGGTGAGTCTGGAGAAGGTGGACCCGGCATTCTTGAGACCCTCCGGCATTCTGACGAAGCAATAAGTGCCGAAGGGTGTTATAAAGCTGGTGCTGGCCTTGTCTTCCTCCTTCATGTATATCTGGTGATAGCCGGAGAAGCAGTCGAGGAGAGACATGACCTCGCATCCGGCCGCGCTATCGACTATTTTGTCGATCCGTGGCAACGGGAAATTGTCTTTTGGGCAGGCCTTATTGAGACTGGTGAAGTCTATGCACATCCGCCATTTCCCGCTTTTTTTCTGCACCATTACAACATTGGAGAGCCATGTGGGGTAAGCCACTGGCTCAATGAATTTAGCCTCTAGGAGGCGGTGCACCTCCGCCTTGGCAGCCTCTGTCTTTTTGTCGGACATTTTGCGGAGCCTTTGCTTTCTTGGTCGCACCGAGGGGTCAATTCCCAAACTGTGCTCGATTATAGATCGGCTGACTCCGACCAGGTCGAGGGCGGACCAGGCGAAGACATCTTTATTCTTGGCCAGGCAGCAGAGGAGCTTCTCTTCTTCATGCGAAGTAAGGTCTTCGCTGATAGTGACTGTCTGCTTGGGCGTGGCCTGATCGAGGGGGACAGTCCTGGTCCCATCCTGACTCTGCAACTGAGCCTTGTCGTGCTGCTTGTCAGTTGGGCTGGCGGGCGCAGGGACCTCGCACTGTGTCGTGAGACAGTGCACGTTCCTCTGACCCGGCACGAAGTCTCGCTCTATGTTGCGTGCTAGTCTGCTGGTTACCGAAGACTGTAATTACGCCTAGCGGGCCTGGTATCTTCATGCACAAGTACAGTCCGTGGATGGCAGCTTCAAACTTATTGATGGAGCCCCGGCCCATGATGGCGTTGTATGGATATACCATATCCACAATGTCAAAAGTCACCTGCTCACTCCGGGCATTGGGTGCTACACCGAAGGAGAGGGGCAATTCTATTTTGCCGACGGGGAAGGTGCCCTTGCCGCCGAAGCCATACAACGGGTTGTCCGAAGGCTTAAGCAGGCTGTGGCTGATGCCCATGCGATCGAAGGCGTGGAGGAAGATGATGTCTGCCTGGCTGCCGTTGTCAACGAGGACCTTGTGTAGGTCCCAGCCTGCCACGCTGCAATTGATAACCATGGCGTCGCAGTGGGGGGCGCTGCGCAAGTCGACGTCCCGTGCGTCGAAGGTGAGCGGTACGTGGGACCACTTTGTCTGTACAACTGGGCCCGTGACGGCGACATGGTTTATGCTGCGGTAGTGGTCCCGCTTCTGCCGCTTGGTGTCGAAGTCGGTGCTGGACCCCCCAGTTATCATATGAATGACTCTGCGATAAGGTTGATCGGCGAAGTCCTCCTGCTTTGGGGCGTGGGGGATGTTTTGTTGTTGCTGGTGTGGTGGTGGAGGCGGAGGATGTACGATTTGTACTTCCTGATGATGTTGGTAAGCGTGGTGCGGTGGATGCGGGGCGGGAGCGTGGATATATGGTGGAGGGGGTGGCTGGTAGTTATGCGCGACAATTCTGGGGTTGTCGGCTGGCTGCGCCCTCGCCATTCTGTCTCTGGTGGCTTTCACTTCGGGGCAGTCTTTGGTTGGGTGGGCGCAGTCTTCGCCATGGAAAAGGCAGTAAAATCGGCGCGGTGGAGGGGGTGGCTGCGCACGCCCTCGGCCCCTGCCGCGAGTTCCACTTCCGTGGCCCTGGGGGGGATATTCCTGGCGGCGAAGGGGGTCAGCGGCCGGCTGCTGGTTGGCAATGTTGTGCACTTGCGGCTGACCGCGGCCATCTCGACCGGAGTCTGGTTGCGGAGTTCTTGTCCACGTGCGGCTGGACTGTGGAGCGTCTTTTGGCTTCCGCTGGGACTCAATCTTGCGCTGGTGGAGCTCCTCGGATCTGGCATACTTTTCAAACAGCTGGTACAGCTCTTGGAGGTTCTTCGGCGGATCTCTGATGCAGTGGCTGTAGAGGACGCCAGCGCGAAGACCACTGATAGCATAGTGGATGGCAATCTGGTCATCGACTGAGGGTAGCTGTGACTTGAGAGTCAGGAATTTGCGGTAGTATTCCCTCAGGGTCTCCCTCTCTAGCTGCTTGCAGAGCGAGAGCTCGGCCAGGGCGTCGGTGTCCGGGCGGTACCCTTGGAAGTTGAGGAGGAACTTGTCCCGGAGACTTCTCCAGGAATCGATGGACAGCGGAGGCAACCTGGTGAACCAGGTGAGTGCGGGGCCCTCGAGGGCGATGATGAAGGACTTCGCCATTGTGGCGTCGTCCCCCCCGGACGATGCGACGGCGACCTGGTAACTCATTATGTATTGAGCCGGGTCGGTGCTGCCGTTGTACTTGGGGTAGGTCCCAGCCCGGAAGTTAGCTTGGCCACGGCGTCACTTGCAGGTGAGGCGCCAGGGGACTTCGCTCATCGAGATAATTGACCCCTTGGAATGGCGCGGCGTGCGGGAAAGTGAAGTCGCGCTGGGGTAAACGCGGGTCCTCCGGTTGCGCGCGGTGTTGCAGGGGTGGCTCATGCTGCGGGCCGGGGTGGCCTTCGCGCGTGTCTTCGTTTTGTGCGCGCTGCTGGAGGGATGACTCGTGCTGCGGGCCGAGGTGGCCTTCGCGCTGCATCAGCGCGATCTCCCGCTCGAGTTCCTGGGCCTTGTGCTCTTCGTCGCGTATCATCTGCCGCACTTTGGCGAGTGCGGACACACGCTGGCGCTTGGCCTCCAGTATCTCCTTCTGCCTCTGGAGGTTGCGGTTCTTGAGGCGCAGAGCGCGCAGCTGTAGCTGTTCTTCTGCTGAGATGCCGAGGACCTCACCGTCCTCGGCGAGGTCCGCGCCCTCCGGTGGTGCGAAGCCTGAGGGAGGTGCGAAGCCTGAGGGAGGTGCGAAGCCTGAGGGTTGTCCCTCAGGGTCGCAGGTGCGGAGGGTGTCATCTTCAGTGGCCTCTTGGTGGGTGGATTGGGTGAGGGCGAGGGCCTTGCCCTTTCTTGCGGCGAGCAGTGCTGCCTTCGCAGCCTCGTCAGCCTTCGGGTTAGCTCTCTTAGGTGCCATCGCGGGTGGTTGTCTCGTGGCACGAACGGTGGGCGCCAAATGTTGGCACTGTCTCTCGACAGCAAGGAGATCCAACACGAGTGAATGGTGGTGGCAACAGGGCACTCGCGTGTGATGGCAAAAGCTCTGTTAATCTAGCCTCTCACGGGCACTGTGCGGGGGTATTTATAGGTATCCTGAGTGCACGGCGCCTTGCGTTAAGGACGCATGTGCCCTCAGGTACCTAGTTTATCCCCTGAATATTCCCATAAAGCGGGGTTACAAGCTGTAATTACAAGTACGCCTTTACAAATTAGGCCCGTAACACAAACACGGCCACGCAGGGCCCGTTACAATGGGCCAGATCTCATGTGGGCCTCGGAGCTGACCGAGGCCGCGCCGCGGTGAGGCGTCGCCGCAGGCCTTCGTCTGGTGCCGAATCGAGCGAAGGGTCTCCGTGTTGTCTCTGGTGCCGATGAAGCGAAGGGTGTCCCTGCCTGCTTTGTCTGTCAGGGCAGGGGCTAAGCGGTGGAGACTTCGGGCGAAGGGTGGCGTTTCTGCCTTCGCTCCAACACCTCGCAATGGTGCTGTACGAGGGTATTTACAGGTAACCGAGGGTTGGCCCTGTCCCGTAAAAGACGATTATACCCTCGGTTACCTACGTTATCCCTAGAATACTCTCCCTTGAGGGTTATGGCGGGTCACTACAGCGTAATTAATTACAAACATGGGCTGACACACTAACAACTCTGCCCACACAGCGGCCTACAGGTGGGATCCTGTAACATGGACCGACTATACACGAACCCCTTATTACAATTAGTAGTAGGTTACAACACATGGTCTTCGCATTCCACATGCTCAATCTTCGGAATTCTCGATGGTCTTCGTTCTGGCCCGTCCATATGAAGGGAGCACCCAAGCCTTCGCCCGCGCTCGCTCCGTGCGCTCCCTCCATAGCGAAGTTCACTCTTCAGCCTTCGTGCTCTTCAGTCTTCTCTTGAATCCTCTTCGACATTGTAGCTGATCGAGCGAGGGGGCATTGCGCCTTCACCCCAACATTTGCCCTCTGAGGGACCAGTTCGACTACGTCAGCTGGTGCCGAAGTCTGTCGTAAGATGGCGAAAATGTTGCCCTCGCTCGAAGTGGTCCCGCGGGGTTTTTTTGAAATGTGACCATTGACGAGACATTTTACTGTGGGACTATTGGGTTCCTGAGGCACTGTCCCTAGCCTATAAAAAGCTGAGCACGGGCTGTAACTTTCCACCCGTCTGAGCGCGCGCTGAAAAAACCTTAGCTCTCTTCTCTGCTTGCTTGCCCTCTTTTACTCTCGCTCTACCGGAGATCTAGCCCGCGTCAAGCAGACTGCCCAACGCCGCCGACGCCCGACAGTACGTGACCATGCCGTCTTCTTCCTCGTTGTCATCTACTGCAACCGCGTGCTCGACCGCGACATCATATGAGAAGACGATTAGCGATTCATCGGCGGGGGTGGACCTGTAGCCTGGGCATACGGTCGAATTTGGGACCTCGAGGATTTACTCGGGCCACGTGCTGGAGATGCAACGTCTAGTTTATTTTGGAAACGGAGTTGGGCAGGCTCTAGAGGCTGAAGATGTCCCTGAGCCAGAAGGGGAGTTGGTTGTGTTCGAGGCTTTTTTTGCTGCCAGTCTTCGCTTGCCGGCACATCGTTTCGTAGTTGAGGTTCTACGGAAGTTTGAAGTTCAAATTCATCAACTGACACCGAATGCTATGGCTGCACTGGCGAAGTATGTGTGGGTCGTGTCCTCATATGGTGGAGAGCCGTCTGTTGAGGTCTTCGCAAAAAATTATTGCCTGCACTGGCAGAAAAGGAAGATAAGTGGCTTGATTTATTAATTTGGGTCCTGTACTTTCACGCCAAGGACTGGAAAGACTTCGACTGAGGTGGTCGAGATTGTTCCGTGTGTGAAGAATAAATGGGTTAACTGGTGGGAGTTTTGGTTTTATGTGGCACCTGGTGATGTCGAAGGGTTGCCTAGTTTGCCCCCACAATTTTGTGCTCTCATTGTGATGTGGCCTTTCCACAATTTAAAGTGAAGAAAGGGGATCAGGACGAGCAGGCCCTTCGCTACGTATCCCGACTAAGCAGTGGCCATGATTTGGTGGAAGAGTTCGTCACTTGTGGTGTGTGGCCTCTAGCGCACGGGTTGGTTTTGGGCGAAATTATACCTCGCCGAATGCCGACCCTAGGGGATAAACTGGTGTGAAGCCCAACCTTTGCTGTGGACTTGCGTGGGTGGGATGCAGCCGCCTTTGTGTGGGAGGTGGAGTCAAAGGCTGTTAAGATTGTTGGAAAATATGCGTCGAAGACTGAGATGTTAAAAAGTTAGGATATCCGCGGTTCCAACATGAGGTTGAACCGTGTTTTTGAGTTGAATAGCTTACCATATGGTCCCTACCCGGAGGGGGACTCTACTGACACCAGTGATGATTGAGAAAAACAAGTGAAGCCTCGGCCTGAAGAGGGCGCCTCGAAGGGGAAGGATGTGGTTGCAGCCACCTAGAAAAGGAAATTAGACCGGCAAGGTACGGGGGACGATGAGGCTGGGATGAGGGCCTCTAGGATTTTTGTTGAGGAGTTAATGGGGACGTGCACGGGTCCTAGGGAGGTGATGTCTTCGCCCGAGCTCCGGGAAACATCTTCGCGCATGATGAAGGTTACCGGGGGTCGATGGCATAGGAATGACCCTATACCCCGGGCCGCTGGTGATGATTTTTTTCCATCCCATTTGGCTCGTGATCTGAGATTTTTTCCTTACGTGAGAAATATTGGTGCTGTTGTGTCAGCAGTGATGGAGAAAGATCGCCAGGACGCTCAGTGGAAGAAGTGTAAGGCCCCCCTTTGGCTGGTGGACTCACGCCGAGAAGCTAAGTTGGCGCGAGCCAGCAAGGGTGCTGCCCCACCTGTGACCATGCCTCCCCCCGTGGCACCTACTGCCGCTGCAAGACTGCCCTAGCTGCCGCGCGTGACTGAGACGGTGGTGCCAGGGGAACGGTGGGGCGGGCCAGGAATTGTCGGTGGACGACTACCTGGTGGGTGGTGTCACCATGTTTGATGCCCAGACTAGGCTACCACCTGCTGGTGAGTTGGACTACTTGATTCTTCTTAGCTGGGTGATTTCCTTTTTCTAACTTAATTTTGATGTAGGGGCTGGGCAGCTCACGGTGGTACCGTCGACTGTGCCTGCCGGCCTGATGGGTACAGCAAAGGGTGACACAGGGACCTCGCTGGACCTGTGGTCGAAATTTTGCGCCATCACTGAAGGTGGAGGCGAACTTGCCTCGGCCTTCGTCGCTGCTGGCGTAGCCACGTCTACCGTACAACAACTGCGATATGTGAGTTTTTGTATTTATTTATTCATATATATGTTTATTTATGTTTTGTTGTACTGAGTTGGGAAATTGTGATGTCAGGTGATGGCCTTTGCCGAGCAGGTTGCTTCGGGGTCGCTGACCTCGCAGTTTGTTTTCGAGAGGAAACGGTTCAAGGGTAGGATTGAGCACCTTCGAATAGCTCACTGAGGCGATTAGGGATAAGTCGGCGGCCGAAAATAAGAGCCGAAACCTCCTCGAGAAAGGACGGCGCTGGAGAGGGAAAAGGAGGATCTCGGCCGCCAACTTAATGATGAAAAAGAGGATGCAGAGAATGCCCGCGCGGAGGCTCAGGCTGCCCGCAAGCGTGTTGCTGACTTGGAGCTAGAGTTGAAGAATATGCGCGGCCACCGCGAGAGGACGGAATCTGTCACCCATGCTGGGGTCGACCGGGCACACACGCTTTTCGTGGATTCGTACTGTGACCTTGGTGCACAAACCACCCCCTTCGACAAATCGGGGGAGGAGGTGGGGACCCGCTTTCTAGGGTGGTTGCAAGATGAGCTAGAGACGCTCTCGTCCATTGTGACGGGCCTCATGTCCTATGCGTCTCTCGTGACCTACGAAGGGGCTGCGAATACCTTGTCCCGCAAGGGATGCAGACATTTTGAGGCCTTCGACTTCGATCGTGGCGTGTTCCAGATTGAAGATGACGTGCTGAATCAGCTCTGTTGGGGTGCTTTATGATAGGATGTGGGGCCCTCACGGCTACGACGTCGTCCGAGAGAAGGCAGACCGAGCACTGGTGCGGGTGTGTTTTGGGTTTGGTGATGGGTGTTGTGTGTGTTCGTTGTTTGAAACGTTATTGTGTTGTCTTTGCAGGCGATGAACGAAGAAGATGTGCAGGACCTCACCAGCCTCGAAAGCTCGGTGGCTCGGAAGGATGCTGCAGTGGAGGCGAGAGCAGAAGAGCGATCCTTGCTCCAAGGAGGTGGCGCTGAGGGTCCTACAACGGCGGACGCTTTGGCGTAGGTTGCGAGAGTGTAATAGGGAATAGACTATCAGTGTTCATTTTGTGTGTGATACTAAAGATCGGTTGCTACGCAAGTTTCGGCGTCTGGGCCTGCGCAAGAAACCATGACGATGACACGAATGATGATATTTTGATGGATGGAAATGCGGTGTTTCTTGGTAGTGACGCGTCTAGCGAATCTGATGTTGGGTCGTTGTCTTCGGAAGGTGGAAAGTTGGGGAGCCCTTTTTCTTGGATAGATGACGAATCCTCGTAGGATGACTTAGATTATTTTGCGGCATAAGGTTTAGCTGCAGCAGAGTCTCGGTTGAGGGTTGCCCCCCACGATGCGCCGGTGACTTCGGTCGATGCAGTCCCTAGTGACCTACGAGGGCGACAAACGATGGGGTTTCAAAACAATGTGTCGGAGAGACTTCGTGAGTTATTAGAAGACATCATCGAATGGGCATGGAGAGGTCACGTCTTCCGATTGGACCGCGACTGGATCAGGGGACCCGTCATGACTTACTGGCGCCGATGTCCGGGTCGTGTATCAGGGAGGGGGATCTACGAGACCTGTTTGATGGGGAAGAGTTGAGGTTGATGCTATTTAATTTTCGAGAAGCTGGTTTTATTCCTGAAACAAGAACCAATGTAATAATGAGTGTGGCCATCGTCGTTCTTTGGCGACGATAAGCGAAAAATGCTGCCCTCTCCTCCCTTCGCCAAAGGACGACTATGGGGACATGTATGTTGGTGAATATCTTGTGCATAGTGCACACCTTGTAATTGTAACATAACATGTCTTTCATTTTTTGTGTTTGCGCTGATTTGCAATTGGTAACGTCTTCATGCGCTTGGGCATCGTTAATATGTTTATATTGATCTGTCGGTAGTCTTCTGTGACGACTTCGCCTTTTGTAATGCGCCTAGTGTGAATCCAGCTGCACCCTTAGGTGACTTTTGCATAGGTAGAAATATGCATCTCGTAGACGACTTCTCACCATTTGGGTGTTGTTACGCACTTGTTGTGCTAATCCGGCTGCACCCTTAGGCGGCTTTTGCTCGGATAAAAATATGCATCTTGTTGACGACTTTGCACCCTTTGGGTGTTGTTACGCACTTGTTGTGCTGATCCGGCTGCACCCTTAGGCGGCTTTTGCTCGGATAAAAATATGTGTCTCTAGGACGACTACACACTTAAATTGACCCAGCTACGCCCTTAGGCGACTTCTGCCTGGACTGTGCTTGTCGCACGTAACAGCTCCCGAGGCTTGCCGTTGCGGTGACTATTTTGGCGTCGAATGCCGAAGACCGACTCTGAGGTCCTTTTCGACATCTCGCGATCATGGTGCCACCTTCATTTTTTGGGGGGATTTTTGCGGCGATTTATTACATGGCTCTGCCTTGTTAAAAACCTCACCGCCTGTGAGGAGAAGAGTGTGGGCCCAACTGAAATAGTGTCTGCAAAAATTACAAAGGCGCGAAGGCCTTGGGACTTAGTGTTCTAGGCAAAAAAATTTCGTAAGTTGTCTACATTCCATGAGTTCTCTGGGTCTTCGCCGAATGGTGATTTGAGTCTGTAGGCATTTGGGGACGTTTTTGTCTTGATGATGAATGGCCCATCCCATTTAGGCTCGAGTTTGCCCCAGGACTCTGTTCTGGTGGTTCTGATGAGGACTAGGTCCCCTTCTGTGAACTCTTTGGGGATGATAGTGTTGTCGTGCCATGCCTTTGTTTGCGCTTGGTATTTGTTCAATGCTTTGAGGGCAAGAACACGGTCTCCATCCATCGGGAGTAGATGTGGAGTTTGCTCGTGGAGATCCATGCTTCAGTTCTTGCGGCGTCATTACTTTAGATCCGTACATCAAGCGAAAAGGTGTGAACCAGGTAGCTCTAGATTCTGTTGTGTTCAGTGCCCATATGACTTCGAGAAGCTGGTCTACCCATTTGCCTTTCTTGTCTTCAAGTAGCCTTTTCTTGATGGCGTTGAAAATCTTGCCATTGGCACATTCTACTACTCCATTGGATTGTGGGTCATAGATTGATGCGAACATTGCCTTCGTGCCGATATTGTTGCAAAATTCCCAAAAAATCTTGGTTGTCGAATTGCTTTCCATTGTAGACCATTAGCTCTGATGGGACTCCGAACCGACAAACAATATTCTGCCAGAAGAATTTTTGCGCTGTCTTCGATGTTATTATCGACACAACTTTGGCTTCAATCCACTTGGTGAAGTATTCAAGGGCAACAAAGGTGAATTTTAGGTTGCCTTGCGCTGTTGGCAGCGGCCCAACGATGTCTAATCCCCAACTTTGCAGTGGCTAGGTATGTGCAATAATTGTGAGCTACGAAGGGGCGCCCGTTCGAGGTGAGAATTTTTGGCATGCTTCGCACAAACGGGTCACCCGGTTGACCATGCACACAATTGTCGGCCAATAGAAACCTTGACGTATGACTTTGGCAGCTAGCGTACTTGGTCCCGAATGTGATCCGCATATACCCTTGTGGACTTCATGGAGAAGCTCTATGCCTTCGGTTTCAGTTATGCATTTCAACATGGGTTGGATTATCCCATTCTTGTAGAGATGTCTGTCGACTATAGCAAAGTCTCTGCTTCTTTGTTTTAACCTATTGGCTTCGCTTTGGTCAGAGGGATGGTAATAGCCTTGTAGATAAAGGGTGATTGGTGCCCGCCAGTCTTTGGCCATTATCAAATTTACTATCCAGTGTCTGTCGGTGTCTTGTGTTATTTGCAGACCCTCGGGGTTTCTTATGGCTGGTGTGCCGACTATATGAAAAATACATCGGATGGCAAGGGTTCGCCCTTCGCTACTGCTTTGGCTAGTGTGTCAGCTTCTTCATTTTTGTTTCGCTCAATATGTTGTAATGTGAAGCCTTTGAATTGTTTTTCTAGGCTTTGGGTAGCAGCGAGATATTGCATGAGTACTGGCTCTTTGGTGGAGTAGTCTTTTTCGATCTAGCCAGCGACGACCTTGGAATCAGTTTTGACGATGCAGGTGGTCACTCCGAGGGCTCGCAGCTTGCGAAGGCCTAAGATGACTGCTTCATATTCAGTGATGTTGTTTGTGCACTTATCTGATTCTAGTGCAAAATGGAGACACGCAACGTATCTGTATTTGAGTCTTGTGGGTGTTGTGATGATTGCTGCAGTGCCGACGCCTGCGTGACACCATGCCCCATCGTAGTGGATGGTCCAGATGGTTTCTACACGGAACTGCGGTGGCTCCGAAGGCTCTTTCCAGTCTACTATGAAATCAGCCAAAACCTGGGATTTGATTGCTGTTCTGGGCTCGAAGGTGATGTTGTAACCAGAGAGTTCAGTAGCCCATTCGGCTATTATGGCGGACGCCTTCAGATTCCTGAGCAACTCTCCATGACCCCGATCTGAAGTGACTTGTACTTTGTGTGCCACAAAATAATGTTGCAGCTTGCATGAAGCCATGATGACGTCGTATGCTATCTTTTCTAGCTCTGTCATGTTGCACTTGGAGCTTGTAAGTACTTCAGAGACAAATATACTGGGCATTGGTGGGCCTTGCCCTCTCTAGTCTTTTCTTGGACCAAGGATGCGCTGACAGCGTTGAGTGAAGCTACGATGTAGAGTTGCAGGGGTAACCCTAGGTCTGGGCTTGTTAATGTTGCCAGATTAGACAGATATTGCTTCAAAGAGTCAAAGAAGGTAGCTTGTTCTAGGCCCCAAGTGAAGTCCTTTGCACCGCGTAACGTTTTGAGGAAGGGAAGGCTTCGCTTAGCGGAGCACGAGATAAATCTGTTCAGTGCTACCAATCTGCCTGTCAGCCTTTGGATGTTTTTGTTGACTGTGGCGGTGCCATGTCCATGATAGCCTGAATTTAGCTGGGGTTGGCTTCAATTCCTCTATGCGATACGAGATAGCCAAGTATTTTGTCTTGGCGGACACCAAAGATGCCTTCTTCTAGATTAAGCCGAAGTCGGGCTTCACGCATGTTGGCGAATGTTTCTGCGAGGTCTAAAATGTGGTTGCCTTTGTTTTTACTCACAATGACTATGTCGTCAACATATGTGAAGACATTGCAGCCCATCTGGTCCTCAAGAATTTTTTTTTGTGAGGCGAGAGAAGTTTGAGCCAGCGTTCTTAAGTCCTTAGGGCATCCGCATGAAACAGTATGTGCTAAAGGGTGTGATGAAACTTGTGCTAGCCTTGTCCTCTTCTTTCATGTAGATCTGATGATAGCCTGAGAAGCAATCTAGGAGAGACATTGTGGCAGAACCTCCCAAGGTACTTGGCCCACCTACCGATGTCCTTGTCCTAAGGACCTCAGATAGTCACGCGGGTGTGCATATTGTCTCGGCAAGTTCGGTTATCAGTTTCTCCATCGCATCGCCCAAGAGCGCTTAACCCATCACGTAGACATTACACATCTTCAGAGTAAGTGGAAAGGATTACAATAACATAATGTACTTTCATAAGAAAAATATAGAAAGAGTGGTTATTACATATTTGGGTACTTGAGTGCATAAACTTATTATTACAATACCGGAAGGCAAAACACCTTCCCCAAACAAGTCTTAGTTTTCATCCTCCTGCTTGGGAACCACCTTGGAACAGAAACAGTAGAACTCAGCCGTTTCATCACTTACAACAACATGGGTTTGAAAACCATGAGTACGGAGTGTACTTTCACAAGTCTTACCCATCAAACGAAAAAGACTCTCAAGGATATGCTGGCCTTTAGGAATCAAGGTAAAGCTCATCAAGACTTCAAAGACTCTCCTTGCAGAAAAGTTTATTATGAGTGGATCCTTAAAAATTCATTTTACTTATCAGGTTACGTAGTTACCTGCATCTAGATTTCTTTCTATTCCTAGATCAAGCACTTGGCCTACACTAGCCGTCTTTTATCATTCCTTCTGTTCACTTGATGCTATATGTAAGTCAGTGACCAAGTCTTAATGTCCGAGAAGTAACGGCGACTCGAATCGATTAATACCCAGCTGGGGATCTCCAACCACATGACATATGTAGCACTCACTCCGTACATATGTCAACTTGCACCCGGGTTTCTCAATACCAGAACGGGTTCATGCCAACCGAGAGCACAGATACTCCACCGTCTAGCCTCTTGCGACGGAGGGTACACGCTACTCTCGCCATCTCTCCACTCCCATTTTGTGGTGGCCTTTCGGGTATTGGTTTGACCGAGGCAAAGCTTACCCATGACGAGGCATATGGCCAGTTAAAAGGTCCTCGGTCAGCAGCCCTACATCGGCTCGGTCCTTAAGCGACTCAAACGGAGACACTACATCGAGACTCCTTTCTCGTGCAAGTCACCCGCCTGATCTCATATTTATTATTTAAAACCCCAAAGTTTGGTACCTGATAGAGGTACCCTTTTCAGATGTTGAACCCATCACGGCCATGATGGATCCACTATCAACAGTCTTTTCTTTGTAAAACTTCCCATCCAGTATGAAGCATCACTATTTTTAAAACAAAACAAACATTTTGTTTTCTAAGCAAGGCTAAGCATCATAAAAATCCATTTCATAAAAGTGGTATCAAGGAATGATAATCAATTTTCCAAGGAAATGCATCAATCGTTTAGCACACAACTCCTATCACCTAATGCATCATATATGGTGATAAAGTTTTTAAAACAATAAGTAAAGGGATAATGCACCGGGGCTTGCCTTGTGTTGTAGGAGGTTCAGGTTCCACTCCATAGATGTCGAAGTAAAAGTTGTTCTCCACTGGAGGATTTTCAGTCTGGGAGGCAACCTCTTCTTCTACCACCGTTTCTTCCTCGTGTTCTATACATGATAATACATGTACATGAATGCTTATGCTATGTCATGAATATGCAGTTACACAATAGAAATATACTAAGTTGCATCTTGAATAAAACTTTCCTTCATTGTACAAACTAATCACTAGGGTTTCCTAATTTGGTATTCCTTTAGAATTAGTATTAAGTAATTTACCCTATGAGGCTAGTTATTGGGTTTTTGACCAAACAGTGTCCAAATCATTTCAAACTTCACTCAGAAGCTCTAATCATCATATTAGGCTTACTTAAAAAGTTTTATGATTTTTGGAATTACTAAACTATTTCTAAAATTTCAAAAGTCTTGGTTTAAGCATCTTTAAGTGCTACATAATTCCAGGTTTAGGATAAAAATCTTGGAATTATTTTTATTAAATACTATGTGATTTTAGGAGTCTAGAAAAATTGGTCTCATGATTTTACCAATTTTCTACTATTTTCTACAAATTTCCTAAGCTGACAGCAAAAAGAAAAGATAAAACGTGAATAGTGATGGTCTCAATTCAGCCCGGGTCGGCCCGTGAACAGAGGAGCATGCCCGCGTTCGTGCCCGTGCTTGGTGGATTTGCCCAAAGGCCCCTGGCCATTTAAATAATTGGCAAAGAGTCCCTGACACTATTCCATATGTCTCACTAACAGTTTCACCTAGACCCTCCTATTTCTATTTCTTTACGATTCAAGGTCCCCGACGATGCCACATCGAGCACATGGCCGGAAGCGCGAATTCTCGCCGGTGGTGACGTGCTCCGGTGGTGTTGAGCATGCAGACACCCCATAAATGCAATCGAAACACAATCACGTGCTCAATTTGGTCAGAGCGCCGTTAACTCATAGCTGCCCGCGGTAGCGGTGAAACCGGATCACTGGCGTGCCTTTATAGGTGTACCTAAGCCAGTCGAGTTCAATCCAAGGATACAGAACGAACCAGTGACCTATCGGGGCTATGGTGCTTGCGCAAATTTGGATAGAGACTACCAGGAATGGCCAGTCGACTTGAGCAATGTCTGCGGCAGTGTTCTCGGACAATAACACAACATTCGCTATGCTATGGCATGGTAGCGTTCAATCGACTGGGACCGAGAGCTTCACTAGCGTCAGAGGATGTAGAAACGTGGACCAGAGAGACATGAACGGACCTGTGGATGGCTAGTCACGACGCGATGTCTCACGGCGTGTTCTTGGCTGATTTGGGGAAAACAAGAATTTGTGAGCTATGGTGGAAAATTGGGAGTGATGTGTGGTGCGCTGGGTTCGTAACGAGATAGCGGAGCAGGTAGGGCCTTCAATTTATAGTGATCAGCTATGGTGGTTCCAAATTTTGGATGAGAGTGAGACTCATTGCCTCGGTGGAATGATTACCGAGACCCACCGTGGAGCTCATGCATTCACTGGTCGACGGGCACGACTCAGAGGGTTCCACGGTCATGAGACTATGGTGAATCGAGCAGCTACGTGGCGTTTACAAAGAACGATGGCGAGCCCCACGGCGACATCTACCTAAGCACTCGGGTACGGCGAATCGACCGGTGATAGGGCCCGAGTTCATCTCGACGCCGAGATCTTTTACCCTCTAGTGTTATCCACTTCGTACTATGCATGAATCTTATCGGCGATGCGGATCATGGTGCGGGGATCACCGGCGATGGGTGCACTGCCCCTGCGATCTTCTTCAAACGACTGTACCATGGCGATCTTATTCAGTTCATCTGAAAGAGCAACTTCAGGGCACTTTTTCTTTGATTTTCATGTGATGAGTTGCCAATCCGACTTCATCAAAGTTGTTGCCCTATATACCAGCTTCAACTTTGTTATAAGGTTCTTGATCGGATACTCACTAGATGATACATAATTCTGTTCCAAAGTTAATCGGGGATCACTGTCAGTTAAGTTTCAGTACCAAAATCCGACTCACAGCCCAACTTCTAGGGCTTTTTGCTCCAATTTCAGTACAGTTCTAGGGCTCAATCCTTTAATCAAACTTGGACTACTACAATAACTCAACCAATTTGTTGTAGTGACCCATGACAAAATCCCCATAGATTAGGAGATATTAAGGCTTGAACTTGGCCAAATAACACTATTTTTCAGGGTTAGGCACATGGGTGCTTTTAGGATCTTTTGCAATTTACTCCAATTTGCTCCACAAAACATGGAAATCTCTAAATATAAAAGTTGCTTAATTTTTGTTAATCTGCCACTTTGATATATCACTTTGGTCCAAAAGTGCATAAAAATTGGAGTCACCTTTTAGAGCACTAATTAGGGTTTTTAGGGTTTCTATTAGGGTTTTGAGTGTTCTAGGTTTTAAGTGGCACTTAAACTCTCTAAGTTTAGTCTTCCTTAAACATCTCTACTAACCTTTTGGCATCATACTCTAGTTCTCATCTTACACATCTCAATGCTTCTAATCTTTAGGAGAATACCCTATCCTAGGGTCAAAGACCCCCTTTGATCAAGTTAACACTTCACTTCACATATTTGTTTTGAAATTTTAGCCTAGTGGATGCACTCTAGGTGTAACATACATAAGGAATTGCCAATGCATATGATGTCATGCCAAAGTTTTAGTTTTGGTAACACCAGTGGTGTTATAGACATGACTTCGCATCCACCTGCGGAATCAACTATCTTGTCGATTCGTGGTAGACGAAAATTATCCTTGGGGCAGGCTTTGTTGAGGTTAGTGAAATCAATGCACATTCGCCATTTCCCATTTTTCTTCTATACCATGATGACTGTCACACCCGGTTTTAGAAGGCAAACCGAATGCGAACCATGTACGTGCCAGGATCAGCAATTCACGTACACAGCAGTTACATAACTGGACATCATCACACAGTGCTCAAATAATAACATAAAAGAAGGTATAATAGTCGATTACATCATGATGTCCGAGACATCCACATAGTCTTTAACAATTATCAAAGTGCGGAAAAGAAGCGTAGATACACACGGTCTTCACAGGCAGCTGACTGGGGGTTTGCCGCTAACCCACGCCTATAACTCATCATACTCTTGGAACTCCTGGAAGTCTTCCTCCACGACTTCATCTTCTCCTGAGCAGTGGTTGCAACGAGGACAACCTGGGGGGGTTGGTGTGTAAAGCAAGGGTGAGTACACCTCAACATACTTAGCAATATGTCCCGTTTAGTTGTAGTGGACTAGCTTTATGTGGGGTTAAGTCAAGTAGCTGCTTTTAGTTGGTCAGATTATTATTACTAGTAAAAAGCCAGGTTTTAGCATTAACCCAAGTTATTAACCCAAAGTACCCTTTCGAAACAGAAAGAATACCACTTACCTTTACCATAAACATAATCATAACCATCATCCTCATCACCACCTGTAAACAAAACATCTCTGATCAAAGTATCTCTAATCAATGAAGCTCCCTTGGCCGCTCATAACCGCGAGCACAACTGATATATCAGTTTCATAACACTCTGCAGAGGTTGCGCACTTTACCCACAAGCCGTGATTCCCTCTTGCCTCGGGCCGATCAAACCCTTAAACACTACCAAGGTGAATAGGTAGGGTTTCACTATGTAGCCTTTACAAAGATTTTCTGAGGCAGTAGCCGCCCGTTAGGTTTCCTAAATGTACCGCACTCCTCTCCAAGGGGCAAACCACCCTTGGTAGAGCGAGCCACATACACCGAGCCCCATTGACGACACGACGGCGAAGCGAACTACATCTCAGTTCCTCTAATTATTCAGCTAAGGGCGACCCATTCCACCCTCATGGTTGCACTATTTTCCCGGGCGCTCATCCAACGAAACAGTCCTTACATAGAGGCACTCGAGAAACAGCTCGAGTCCCCTTAAATGTCACAGTATCATCATCATAATTAAAAGGAAAAACAGCGTATCATAGATAATCTCATCATGTTCATTGATTAATGTGAAGCACTAGCATATAGCTAAACCAGAATAACCCAACCAGAATAAGTAAACAAGGACAAGATAAACAAAAGCTAGTCAATCCTTAGGTATAAATTGTGTACATGCGGGGAGTGAATTATAAGAATGAGTAGGACATAGATGGGTCAAGGGACACTTGCCTTCACCAACCAGCTGCTGCTTATGGTCTTCACCTGCAACTCCTTCGGACTCCACCAACTGACCATTATCTATACGAGTTCAAACATACATTTCACAAATTTAATACAAAAGAACAGTACACCATACAATAGAATGTAATAACTAAATAGACGCTCAACGCAGGGCTCACACCTACGACTAAGCGAGAAAGAGAAAGTAACAGTCGAGGCTACGGTCGAAGGGCGATCACGTTACGCGATTATAAATCAAAGTACTCGCTTAAACAGAATAGTATTAATTTGACCATCGTGCTATACATAGGATAAGGTCATGTTCCATGTTTAATCATTATAAACAGACCAAAGTAAATTTAAAAGGATTGTCACGCGGCAAAACACATGACACAACCCTTAGACTGAATTAAGAATAAAACAACTCGTCGCGCGATGGAGTGCGCCACGAGACACTTGCATTAATTATAAAAATGGCATCAAGCATCACGTGACAAATTGCACGACGACATACGTCATCCAAACTGAACTTAAAAAGAAACATCAGCGTGGCTGGACGTACGACGCCACACATTAAATAATCTGAAATTAAAATGGATCGTCGCGCGACGAAGCGCACATGAATAAAGGCAAATTTAAAATGAATCGTTGCACGACGAAGCGCGTGACGCAGTACATTGACTAAACTAAATTTGAAATGGATTAAATCAAAAGTTAAATGTCGCGCAACTACGGTCACACGATGTAACACCCCTGGTGTTACTGCCACTAAAACTTGAGCATAACATCATGAGCATTAGCATATCATGTGTTTGTTACACCTAGAGTGCATTCACTAGGTAAAAATTTCAAATAAGTTGTATTGATGTGACTTGATATGTGATTAACCCTAGGGTAGGGTGTTTAACCCTAGATCATGGCTTATGGATATAAGGGAAGCCCAAAAATGTGAAAACTTCAAAAGACATGAGAAATGATCATAAGATATCACATTTAATGAACTTGGGTAGCACTAAAACCTTAAAGTGCTAAAAACCTAATTAAAACCCTAGGGGGTTAAGTGCAAATTTTGTACACTTTTGGACCAAAGTGCAAAAACCAAGGTAATATAACACCACAAATTATGTGTTTCTCACATTTATGGAATTTTGAGAATTGGGTGCTGCAATCTGCTCTGTCAGGCATTCTGAATAACATTTTGATGGTACAGTAACTGACATAGATCCTAGGTGTAGCTCCCCTCGCCGCCGGTGAACCGTGTGCTTGGATTCGCGCTGGCCGCCACGATTCGTGCCTCGGATAAATGGATTACGCTCGGCCGTGAAAAGATCTTTGTCGCAGATGAACTCGGGACACTGTGGCTGCTCTATCGTCCATCCACTTGCGCCAGCGACGTGGCCAAGCGAACCGTCATCGAGGTATACGTCGCATGTCGTGATCGTGACATGCCCTGACCCTTTAACCACGTCGCAGTGAGTCGCCTTAGCCCACCCGTTCATCGCCGGTGGTCTTGCCACGGTAAAGTCCACAAATCGCTTGCGCCAGTAGCTTCTTCCCTCTCCGACCGCCAGCGCAATCTCTTCAAATTGAATGCCACCGCCCTCGGATCCTATAAATTGAGCGTGCCATCAGCTCCGCTAGGTATTGAAGCATCCAACGCACCCACTCGTGTCTCGGATTGTCCACCAGAGAGCTCTAATTTGAGATTTCCCCCAAATTCGTCCTGAATACCGTGCTGTGAGAGCTCACCGTGGCCAGCTCTCCACATGTTCGATCATGCCCTCCTAACTCTTGTTTCAGCACTCTTGTGTGCTCTTGATACTCCTCGATCCATTCAATTGAGCTAGAACACGAAAAATCACCGAGAACGCCTCGGTCTAGCCATTGATCGCACTGTCACTGTGGGCAGAGAGATTAGGGGCTAGAACCTTGAAATTGGTTGAGGGGAAATGGTTATTAAGGGTCAAATTAGGTGTCCACCAAGCTAGAGCACCGATCATTGCGCATCTTGGCCATTCTTAGCTCGCCGGAGCCGCTGCTCCGCCGTCCACAGTCAGTGTCACACCCGGTTTTGGAAGGCAAACCAAATGCGAACCATGTACGTGCCAGGATCAGTTATTCACGTACACAACAGTTACATAATATGGACATCATCACACAGTGCTCAAAATAGTATTAAAAGGGGAAATAATAGTAGATTACATCATACGTCTGAGACGTCCATATAGTCCTTACAATAAATCAAAGTGCGGAAAAGAAACGTAGATAACCGCGGCCTTCACAGGCAGCCGACTGGGGGTTGCCGCTAACCCACACCTAGAACTCGTCGTAGTCTTGGAACTCCTGGAAGTCTCCTTCCACAGCTTCATCTTCTCCTGAGCAGTGGTTGCAATGCTGACAACCTGGGGGGGGGGGGTTTGGTGTGTAGAGCAAGAGTGAGTACACATCAACATACTCAGCAAGCATCCTGTTTGGCTGTAGTGGACTAGCTTTATGTGGGGGTAAGTCAAGCAGTTGCTTTTAGTTGGTCAGTTTGTTATTTACTAGTAGAAAGCCAGGTTTTAGCATTAACCCAAGTTATTAACCCAAAGTACCCTTTCCAAACGGAAAGAATACCACTTACCATTACCATAAGCATAATCATAACCATCCTCATTGTCACCTGTAAACCAAAATGTCTCTGATCAAGTACCACTAATCACTAGGAGCTCCCTTGGCCGCCCATAACCGCGAGCACGGCTGATATATCAGTTTTCAAACACTCTGCAGAGGTTGTGCACTTTACCCACAAGCCGTGATTCCCTTTCTGCCCGGAGATCATGACTCTCCATTGATCACTACCAAGGTGACCCAGCAGGGCATCACTACGTAGCCTTTACAAAGATTCCCCGGGACTGTAGTAGCCCGTTAGGTTTCCTAAATGTGCCGCACTCCTCCCCAAGGGACAAATCAACCTTGGCAGAGCGAGCCGCATACACCGAGCCCCATTGACTGGCACGACGGCTAAGCGAACTACACCCCGGTTCCTCTAATTATTCAGCTAAGGGCGTCCCATTCCACCCTCATGGTTGCACTGTTTTCCCGGGCGGTCATCCATAGAACAGGTCCTTACGGAGAGGCACTCGAGAAACCGCTCGAGCCCCCTTAAAAGCCACAAGTATAATATCATAATAAGAGAGGGGAAAACAGCGTATCATATATAATCTCATCATGTTCATTGATTAGAGTTTGAGCAATAGCATGAAGCTAAACAATAATAAACCGACCCAAATAGGTAAACAAGGACATGGATAACAAAAGCTAGTCAATCCTTAGGTATAAATGTGTAATGCGGGAGGTGAATTAAATAATGAATAGGACAGAGATAGGTCAAAGGACACTTGCCTCCACCAACCGACTGCTGCTCAGGGGCTTCTCCTACGGGTTCTTCGGGCTCTCCGACCGGATTGTTCTCTATGCGAGCGCAAACATACATACATCCACATATTTAATACAAAAGAACAGTACACCATACAATAGAATGCAATAAGTAAACTGACGTTCCACGTGGGCTCGCAGTTATAGTTAAGAGAGAAAGAGAACAAGACAGTCGGGAAACGGTCACGTTACATGATTATAATTTAACCACTCGCTTAATGGAAGGAAATTTAACGTAGACACTATGTTTAGCGTAAAGTAAAGTCATGTTTCATGTCTAATCATTATAAGCAGGTAGAGATAAATAAAAAGGATGGTCGCACGGCGAGACGCGCGACATAGCACTCTAAAACAAATTAAGAAGTTAACGACTCGTCGCGCGACCGAGCACGCAACGAGACACTTCGCCTTAGTTATGAGGAGACGTTAAGCGTCGCGCGACGAAACGCACGACGGCATACGTCGACTAAACTGAGTCCAAAGTGGAACGTCGCGTGAATACACACGCGGCGTTACACCTTAAACAACCTGAAATTAAAATGAATCGTCGCGCGACGAAGCGCACGACGCAACACATAGATAGAATCTGAAATTAGACAAATCCTGTCGCGCGGCGAAGCGCGTGACGTAGCACGCTAAGTAACGGAGTTTGACGTTAACTACCGACTAAAAATAATCACCGCGAGCGCGGGCGAGCGGGGACACGGTCGGACGAGGCCGGGCGCGGGAACGGGCGGCCGAGCCAGGGCACGGGGCGGTTGAACCGGGGCCGGGGCGGTTGAACCGGCCAGGGGCCGCGCCGGGGGCGCGCAGGGCCACGCCGGGGGCCGGACCGCGCCGGGGGCCGGGGGCCGCGCCGGGGCCGAGGGGGCCGAGCGCCGCCGGGGGGCCGGGCGGGGGCCGACCGAGAGCCGCACGCCGCCGGGGCCGAGGGGGCCGAGCGGGGCCGCGCCGCCGCGCTGAGGGGGCCGAGCGGGGCCGCGCCGCCGCCGGGGAGGGAGGCCGAGCGGGGGGGTCGCGCGCGGGCAGGGGGAGAGGGAGGGCGCGGGGGGGGGGGGAGAAGAGGAGGGAGAGGGAGAGAGAGGAGAAGGGGAGGGGAGGGGAGCTCACCTCGGGGTCCAAAATCCGGTGGTCGCCGTCTCCAATCCTAGGGCACCACGGGGAGAGAGAGGTGGAAGAGGGAGAGGAGAGGTTGTTGCACGGGAGATCCAAATGAGAGAGAGAGAGAAGGGGGGGCGCATGGGGGGGGGGGGTTTGGGCGCCAGGGTCGCGCAGGGCTGGGCCGGACCGGGCCGGGCTAGGCTGGGCTGGGCTGGGCTAGGCTGGGCCGGGCCACTTTGCGGATCGAAAACCCACGACGAGCGCGGACCACTAAATGGAATTAAATCGCGAATCAAAATCCGGAACGGAACGAGACGAACACTCAACATCAGACAAAGAAATGTGCTTCGGCATGATGCAACACCCATGACACTTAGGTTTTGGTTTATACATGACACGGACACCTGTCGCTATACTAGTTTGAAATTGGGAAGAAAGAGCAAAACGGGGAAAGAGAAAAGAGAGTAACGCCCGAATTTGGTGAGAGAAAGAAGAAAAAATTCTACCCCCAAATTCAGGGCGTTACAAACCTATCCCCCTTAAAAGAATCTCGCCCTCGAGATTCAGGGTTGGCTAGCAAAGAGCTCAGGGTATTTAGCCATCAGATCATCTTCACGCTCCCAGGTTGCTTCTTCCTCAGAGTGGTGATTCCATCTAACTTTACACATCGTGACTGGTCTTCCTTCGGGTGACTCTATCTGCAACCTCAAGGATTTGCGCTGGCTTCTCTGTGTAGGTCAAGTCCTCTTGGACTTCAAGACCTTCCACTGGCAACTGCTCTTCCGGCACACGCAGGCACTTCTTCAACTGAGACACATGAAAGACATCATGCACAGCGGACAAATTCTCTAGGCAAACTGAGCTGATAGGCCACTTCTCCACGTCTTGCAAGAATCTGATACGGACCAATGTAGCGGGGTGCTAGCTTGCCTTTCACTCCGAATCTTCTGACTCCTCTGATCGGTGACACTTTCAGATAGACAAAGTCTCCGACTTCGAAACTCAGCTCTCTTCTTCTTATGTCCGCATAGCTTTGCTGCCTTGATTGCGCTATCTTCAGATTCTCTCGGACCATCTTGATGTTTTCTTCGGCTTCAAGCAGAATGTCTGACCCAAACACCTGCTTTTCTCCAGGCTGATCCCATTGCAACGGAGTTCTGCAACTCCTTCCATAGAGCGCCTGAAATGGTGACATCTTCAAACTGGCCTGGTAACTGTTGTTATAGGAAAACTCTGCATAAGGCAATCGCTTGTCCCATCCGGACTGATCTTGCAGCGCACAGGCTCTCAACATATCTTCGAGAATTTGATTGGTCCTTTCAGTCTGGCCATCTGTCTGTGGATGATAAGCTGAACTGAAATTCAGATGTGTGCCCAAGGCTTCATGCAACTGCTGCCAGAAATGAGAGGTGAACTGCGTTCCTCTGTCTGACACTATCTTCTTTGGCACACCATGAAGACAAACGATCCGAGACATATACAACTCTGCCAGTACTGCACTGCTGTAGTTGGTCTTGACAGGTATGAAGTGGGCTGACTTTGTCAAACGGTCCACTACTACCCAAATGGAATCGTAGCCGGCTCGAGTGCGAGGCAATCCGACTATGAAATCCATACCAATTTCATCTCATTTCCACTGAGGGATCTGCAACGGTTGCAACAATCCAGCTGGTCTCTGGTGCTCTGCCTTAATTCTTCGACAACTATCGCACATAGCCACATGCTCTGCGATTTCCCTCTTCATTCCGTACCACCAGAATTTCTTCTTCAGATCCTGATACATCTTCTCACTGCCAGGGTGAATCGAATAGGCTGTCTCATGAGCTTCCTTGAGAATCAACTCCCGAATGGACTGGACATTGGGAACACACAAGCGGTCTTTGAACCATATCACGCCTTCTGCATCTTCTCGAAAATCTTTGCCTCTGCCATCTAGAATCAGTCGCCGGATCTCACTGATCTTCTCATCATTCTTCTGCGCTTCTTTGATTTCGCTGCTCCAAGGTAGGTTCCAATTCAACTGTGACTCCTCGCGAATTGTTCAGAAATCCGAGACTCAACCTGTCGAACTCCTTGGCCAACTCATAAGGCATCGGACGAGCGACCATCAGATTGACTTGACTCTTTCTGCTCAAAGCATCTGCCACTACTTTCGCTTTGCCTGGATGGTAATGGATCTCCAACTCATAGTCTTTGATCAACTCTAACCATCTTTGCTGCCTCATATTCAATTCTAACTGAGTGAATATGTACTTCAGACTCTTGTGATCTGTGTAAACATCGCATTTCTGTCCATACAGATAGTGCCTCCATGTCTTCAGTGCGTGAACCACTGCTGCCAACTCTAGGTCATGGATTGGGTAATTCTTCTCATGAACCTTCAGCTGTCGGGACGAGTAAGCCACAACTCTTCCCTCTTGCATCAACACGCATCCCAAACCTGTGTAACAAGCATCACAATACACCGAGAAGGGCCTGTGCACATCAGGCAAGACTAAGACAGGCGCTGTTGTCAACTTCTCTTTCAGCGCTTCGAAGGCCTCTTGACATTTCTGGGTCCACTTGAACTCAACCTTGTTGCCTAGCAACAGCTGTCATTGGTTTCGCAATCTTCGAAAACCCTTCAATGAATCGCCGATAATATCCGGCCATTCCAATGAAGCTCTTGATTCCTCGAGCATCCGTTGGCGCTTTCCAGTTCAAAATGTCTGCCACTTTCTTCGGATCCACAGCCAATCCTTCTTTGTTGATTATGTGACCCAAGAACAGGACTTCACTGATCCAGAACTCACACTTGCTCAACTTTGCATACAACTGGTGCTCTCGCAATCTCTGCAATACCATCCTCAAATGATCTGCATGTTCTTCTTCGCTTTGAGAATAAACCAGAATGTCATCAATGAATACCACCACAAACTTATCGAGATAATCCATGAGTACAATGTTCATCAAGTTCATGAAAAACGCTTGGTGCATTGGTCAAACCAAAAGACATCACTGTGAACTCATATAACCCATACTTGGTAGTGAATGTCGTCTTCGGAATGTCCGAAGGTCGGATCCTGAGCTGATGATAACCTGACCTCAGATCGATCTTGGAGAACACACTGGCTCCTCTCAACTGGTCGAACAGATCTTCTATTCTGGGCAAAGGGTACTTGTTCTTGATCGTGACTTCATTCAAAGCTCGATAATCGATACACATCCTCTTGGTGCCATCTTTCTTTTCCACAAACAAGACAGGGGCGGCCCAAGGCGAGGTGCTTGGCCGGATGTAACCTTTCTCTGACAGCTCATCAATCTGCTTCTTAAGCTCAACCAACTCCGGTCCAGGATATTCTGTAAGCTCTCTTAAAGATAGGGGCGGTTCCAGGAAGAAGCTCTATGGCAAACTCAACTTTCCGCTCTAGCGGCATACCCGGTAAGTCCTTTGGAAACACATCTAGGAACTCGGACAAAACCTTGATACTCTCAATTGGGTCTACTTCACTGCTATCGACAGCCATCTGATAACAACTTCCTCTCTTCGGCTTAGGCGGGACTAACTCGGTCACCACTTCCTCTCCTAGTGGGGACACCAACTTGATTGTCCTTTTATCACAACTGATAACTGCCTGATACTTATCTAGCCAATTCATCCCTAGGATGACATCTATTCCCTGAGTACCCATTACTATAAGGTTAGCGGGAAATGCTATCCCCCTTATTTCCACACATACATTCAAACATATGCTGTCAGGCTCGAATTCTACCACCGGCTGAGTCAATTTGAATGGGGGTTGACATGGCAGTAATTGGAAGATTATGTGCTTCTACCCATGATGCAGTAATGAAAGAATGCGTTGCTCCAGTATCAAATAACACTTCTGCAATATGGGAGTCGACTGGGAACATACCTACTATCATGCCGGGAGTCTCCTGAACTGCTTCAGCCTCCAAGTGGTTCAGTCTCCCATGATTATAGCGCGGTTGAGAGCGGTTGCCTGCTCCAGGCTGAGACACATTCTGCTTTGCTGGGGCATTGGGGCCTGACTGCTGCTGGGCTGCCTTCTTCGGACATTGCATCACCCAGTGGCCTTGCTCTCCACAGTGGAAACATGCTCTGTTTCCAACCTGAGCTGGTGCTGCCTGACTGTTCTGCTGGTTTGCTGGGGCAGGAAGACGAGGTGTCTGCTGATTCTGCCTCTAAAACTGACCTCCTGACTGATTGCTCTGACGGTTCTGGTGCTGGTGCTGAGGATACTGCCTTTGGAACTGCTGATGCTGCTAAGGTGGACGCTGGTTCTGCCTGAACTGCTGAGGTTGATTGCCTGAGAAACGAGGGCGGCTGCTGCTTCCAGGCTGGGGTCCACTGATCTTGCGCTTACGATCCTCCATCTCCTTACGCTTCCTTTCTGTCATGATTGCTCTGTCAATCAGGTGCTGAAATGTCGGGAAGGTATGATTCATCAGTTGGTACTGCAGAGGGTCAACCAAGCCTCTCAAGAAACGGTACTGTCGCTTGGCGTCGGTGTTGACATCTTCAGGAGCATAGCGAGACAACTGCAGAAACCTGTCTCGATACTCACTGACAGATGATGACCCTTGCTTAAGGGCCAGGAACTCCTCCTTCTTCACTGTCATCAGACCTGCAGGCACATGGTACTGACGAAAGCTACCTCTGAACTCTTCCCAGGTGATGGCATCGGGGTTGGCATGGGTGGCGAGATAAGACTCCCACCATGATTGGGCTGCTCCTCTCAACAGACGGGGACCATACAAGACTTTCTCCCTATCATCACACTGAGCGGTATGCAACTCCCGCTCCACAGTGCGCAGCCAATCTTCAGCATCCATGGGGTCAGAAGAGTGAGCGAACGTTGGGGGATGACCTCTCATGAATTCAGCACGCTTGTCTCTGGGCATCTGAGGCATCTGAGGCTGGGGTGGAGCCTGCTGCTGTTGTTGCTGCTGCTGCTGCTGAATGGCTGGCCAGAGTCTGACCGATGGCTTGAACCGCCTGAGTCTGCATCAGAAACATCTGCTCGATCGACATCGGGGGCGGGGGTGGCAGGTGCTGCTGCTGGGGCACCTCATCCTGTGGAGCGGCTCGCTCCTGCTGAGCACGCCTTCCTCCTCTGCGCCTGTTCTCTGACATCTGCAGAATGCAACCACACATCAGAACTGATCTGGCAAATCTTGCAGCATAAGAAAAGAGTATAGAATTCTCCAACAGCACTGAACAGATGAGCATCTTCACTGATCTCCAACACAGACCACACAGCTTCTCAAATAAAGAGGAAAGTGGAATAAAGGTTTTCCCAACTATATAACTAACTCCATTAACATAATAGGTAAGCCAAAATGCAGGGGATACCCACACTCTGGTGACAATCATTACAAAGATCCAAACAAAACATAGTTCATCATGACAAACATAAATGCACAGGATATAGCAAACTACCCTGTCTAACTAAGACTAACTAAGGCCGAGACTAACGCTAAGACTGAAGCTTCTATGTATATATATTTCGTATTAATTACAAGATCCAACTCTAACGAGCTATGGTTCTAGATTTATCTTGGTCTTGCAGTCGGGATTGCCATAAGACTGGTGTCCACGCCGAGGTGAGCGGTACGGGTGCTGAGTCCCAACGGGGGCGGGGGAACCATCATCCAAGTGACGACGTTCCGCGCGCTCAGCCCCGCAGCAGGGCGATCTCAGCACGAGCCCTACTCAGCTCGTCTAGTGCATGGTCCAGCTCCGTGTTTAGCACGGCGGCTAGGTTGACTGTGCTGCTCAACCTAGGATTGTCCTCACCAGCAGGTGAAACAATCACGCCTCCTGTGCTGCCAGATGGACGGCGGGGGTAATACTTCAGGTCGAGACCGTCAGCTACCCCACCGAGAACCGAGCAGTAGTGCGAAAGCGCACGCCGTGCAGCATCCTGCATGGCTGCCTCAGCTGAGTCCCGCTCAGAGATAGAATAGTGCTCTGAGCAAGCCTCCACGCCCTGGAGACTGTTCTCCGGACGGCGCACCAAACAGGTCGCCTCCCAGCGGTCCGGGTAGACCCCGCGACTATGCTGGTAGACCACACAGCGATACTCGATGGACCAAGTACGCCGGTCAAGTGCCTGACGTAGCAGGGTGTCGAGCGCGTCGTGGAAGTGACACCCGCGAGCAGCGTCGTGAGTGATGGGTCGAGCAACCCATCCTTCCGGCTCATGGTCAGCAGGGAAGTCAGTGTCGTGGCTCGGGCTGTCGTCGCCATCTCCGTCGTCTGGGTCTCCTCCAGCAGCTACTCCAGAAGCTGGGGCGCCCAGTGGTGGTGCAGGGGGCGCCTCCAGGGGAAGCACAGGAGAGCAGCTCCTCACAGACTCTATCTCCTGCTGGAGCGAGAAAGAAGAGCCCTGCTGCTCCTGTCGTCGACGTTCCTGCTCCTCATGCAGGCGGTGGTGCAGTCTCTCCAAGTGGCTGGACTGTCCGGCCACGGGACGGCGAAGCGGACGCTCAGCAAGGCGGGAGGGTAAGAAGGGGATGACGGACTTTCGTGCAGTGTGTCTAAGTCGAGCCATCTACAAAAGACATCGCAAGCAAAAGGGTGAGAACAGAATCAATATGACCAGCAAGTAATGAATCATAAATAAATGAAGGATCAGAATAAAACATAATTTTCAGCAAGGTATAATATATAGTAGAACATAGGTTTGGTCGGTATGACCAACTTTTGAAGGGGTACCAAAGTCAAGGCAGGGACAGAGGTCTATAATCCTTAGCACGACCATTCTACTCTAGATTAGCGGTCCTACAGTCAGCACGGCTTTGATACCACTTATGTCACACCCGGTTTTGGAAGGCAAACCGAATGCGAACCATGTACGTGCCAGGATCAGTTATTCACGTACACAGCAGTTACATAATATGGACATCATCACACAGTGCTCAAAATAGTATTAAAAGGGGAAATAATAGTAGATTACATCATACGTCTGAGACGTCCATATAGTCCTTACAATAAATCAAAGTGCGGAAAAGAAACGTAGATAACCGCGGCCTTCACAGGCAGCCGACTGGGGGTTGCCGCTAACCCACACCTAGAACTCGTCGTAGTCTTGGAACTCCTGGAAGTCTCCTTCCACAGCTTCATCTTCTCCTGAGCAGTGGTTGCAATGCTGACAACCTGGGGGGGGGGGGTTTGGTGTGTAGAGCAAGAGTGAGTACACATCAACATACTCAGCAAGCATCCTGTTTGGCTGTAGTGGACTAGCTTTATGTGGGGGTAAGTCAAGCAGTTGCTTTTAGTTGGTCAGTTTGTTATTTACTAGTAGAAAGCCAGGTTTTAGCATTAACCCAAGTTATTAACCCAAAGTACCCTTTCCAAACGGAAAGAATACCACTTACCATTACCATAAGCATAATCATAACCATCCTCATTGTCACCTGTAAACCAAAATGTCTCTGATCAAGTACCACTAATCACTGGAGCTCCCTTGGCCGCTCATAACCGCGAGCACGACTGATATATCAGTTTTCAAACACTCTGCAGAGGTTGTGCACTTTACCCACAAGCCGTGATTCCCTTTCTGCCCGGAGATCATGACTCTCCATTGATCACTACCAAGGTGACCCAGCAGGGCATCACTACGTAGCCTTTACAAAGATTCCCTGGGACTGTAGTCGCCCGTTAGGTTTCCTAAATGTGCCGCACTCCTCCCCAAGGGACAAATCAACCTTGGTAGAGCGAGCCGCATACACCGAGCCCCATTGACGGCACGACGGCTAAGCGAACTACACCCCGGTTCCTCTAATTATTCAGCTAAGGGCGTCCCATTCCACCCTCATGGTTGCACTGTTTTCCCGGGCGGTCATCCATAGAACAGGTCCTTACAGAGAGGCACTCGAGAAACCGCTCGAGCCCCCTTAAAAGCCACAAGTATAATATCATAATAAGAGAGGGGAAAACAGCGTATCATATATAATCTCATCATGTTCATTGATTAGAGTTTGAGCAATAGCATGAAGCTAAACAATAATAAACCGACCCAAATAGGTAAACAAGGACATGGATAACAAAAGCTAGTCAATCCTTAGGTATAAATGTGTAATGCTGGAGGTGAATTAAATAATGAATAGGACAGAGATAGGTCAAAGGACACTTGCCTCCACCAACCGACTGCTGCTCAGGGGCTTCTCCTACGGGTTCTTCGGGCTCTCCGACCGGATTGTTCTCTATGCGAGCGCAAACATACATACATCCACATATTTAATACAAAAGAACAGTACACCATACAATAGAATGCAATAAGTAAACTGACGTTCCACGCGGGCTCGCAGTTATAGTTAAGAGAGAAAGAGAACAAGACAGTCGGGAAACGGTCACGTTACATGATTATAATTTAACCACTCGCTTAATGGAAGGAAATTTAACGTAGACACTATGTTTAGCAGTAAAGTAAAGTCATGTTTCATGTCTAATCATTATAAGCAGGTAGAGATAAATAAAAAGGATGGTCGCGCGGCGAGACGCGCGACATAGCACTCTAAAACAAATTAAGAAGTTAACGACTCATCGCGCGACCGAGCACGCAACGAGACACTTCGCCTTAGTTATGAGGAGACGTTAAGCGTCGCGCGACGAAACGCACGACGGCATACGTCGACTAAACTGAGTCTAAAGTGGAACGTCGCGTGAATACACACGCGGCGTTACACCTTAAACAACCTGAAATTAAAATGAATCGTCGCGCGACGAAGCGCACGACGCAACACACAGATAGAATCTGAAATTAGACAAATCCGTCGCGCGGCGAAGCGCGCGACGCAGCACGCTAACTAACGGAGTTTGACGTTAACTACCGACTAAAAATAATCACCGCGAGCGCGGGCGAGCGGGGACACGGTCGGACGAGGCCGGGCGCGGGAACGGGCGGCCGAGCCGGGGCACGGGGCAGTTGAACCGGGGCCGGGGCGGTTGAACCGGCCAGGGGCCGCGCCGGGGGCGCGCAGGGCCACGCCGGGGGCCGAGGGGGCCGAGCGCCGCCGGGGGGCCGGGCGGGGGGCCGAGCGCCGCCGAGGGGCCGGGCGGGGGCCGAGCGCCGCCGGGGGGCCGGGCGGGGGGCCGCGCGCCGCCGGGGCCGAGGGGGCCGAGCGGGGGCCGCACGCCGCCGGGGCCGAGGGGGCCGAGCGGGGCCGCGCCGCCGCGCCGAGGGTGCCGAGCGGGGCCTGCGCCGCCGCCGGGGAGGGAGGCCGAGCGGGGGGGTCGCGCGCGGGCAGGGGGAGAGGGAGGGCGCGCGCGGGGGGGGGGGGGGGAAGAAGAGGAGGGAGAGGGAGAGAGAGAGGAGAAGGGGAGGGGAGCTCACCTCGGGGTCCAAAATCCGGTGGTCGCCGTCTCCAATCCTAGGGCACCACGGGGAGAGAGAGGTGGAAGAGGGAGAGGAGAGGTTGTTGCGCGGGAGATCCAAATGAGAGAGAGAGAGAAGGGGGGCGCATGGGGGGGTTTGGGCGCCAGGGGCGCGCAGGGCCGGGCTGGGCTGGGCTGGGCTAGGCTGGGCCGGGCCACTTCGCGGATCGAAAACCCACGACGAGCGCGGACCACTAAATGGAATTAAATCGCGAATCGAAATCCGGAATGGAACGAGACGAACACTCAACATCAGACAAAGAAATGTGCTTCGGCATGATGCAACACCCATGACACTTAGGTTTTGGTTTATACATGACACGGACACCTGTCGCTATACTGGTTTGAAATTGGGAAGAAAGAGCAAAACGGGGAAAGAGAAAAGAGAGTAACGCCCGAATTTGGTGAGAGAAAGAAGAAAAAAATTCTACCCCCAAATTCAGGGCGTTACAGTCAGGGATCGCGGGTTGTGGAGAATTAGAAAGTGAAGGGCCTCGGCGCAAATGTTAGTGACACATAGAAATAGTGTGCGGCACTATTAACCAGTTTTTCAAACAACTGAGGGCCTTTGCGCAAAGCTGACGTCGCGGGCGCGGGCGCGCGTGTTTCGCCTGGGCATGGGCTGTATTGGGCCGGTTTCAGCTCGATACTATTCATGCTTTTCCTTTTTCTTTTTCTGCCAGGACTAGAGAAATCATAGAAAATTCTAGAAAAATGCTAAAAATTTGAGACTAATTTTGTTGAACTCCTAAATTTCTATAGTATTTAATAAAAATAATTCTAGGGTTTTTGGTCCAAACAAGGAATTATGTAGTATTTAAAAGAGCTTAAACCTATACCTTTGGAATTTTAGAAAATACTTGGTAACTCCAAAAATCACCAAACTTGTTAGATAAGCCTAATATAATATTTAGAATCCATGGTTAAAATTTGATATGTTTTGGACATTGTTTGATCTCCAAACCCAAAACCCTAGCCTTCTAGATATTAATTGCTTTGGAGAAATGAGATACTGACTAAAGAGAACCCTAGTTTCCCTGGTGCACCGTGAAGGAAAATTGCATTCAAGACATAACTTGCTATACCCTTATTATTATTGCATTATCATAAGCATTACATGAGCATTCATGGTTATATATGGCTATATTTAGAAAACGAGGAAGAAGTGACCGTTGAAGAGGAAGAGTCTACTCCATCAACAGAAAATCTACCTACCGGGAACTGTTTCTATTTTGACATCTATGGAACAGAGCCCAACTCTCCTACAACTCAAGGCAAGCCCCGCTGCATTTGCCACCTTCTTGCTGTTTTAAACTCTTTATCACTTGACTGATGCATTAGGTGATAGGAGTTGGATGTTAAACCAATTGCTGCATTTCCTTCCTTGAATCTGTTTACCCTTCCTTGATTACCTGTTTTATTAAAAGGTGTTTTGATGCTTAGTCCGGCTTTAGATAAACAAATGTTTTGTTTTTAATAAGGGATGATGCTTCACAGTGGATGGGATGTTTTCGAAATTAAAACTTGATGGTGGATCAATCATGGCCGTGATGGGTTCAACATCGGAAAAGATGTACCTCTGCCAGGTACCAAACTTTGGGTTTTAAATGATAAAGCTGAGACCGGGCGGGCAACTTGCACGAGAAGAGAGTCTCGGTGTAGTGTCCCCGTCCGAGTCGGTTAAGGACCTTGTCGATGTAGGCCTGATGACCGAGGACCCTTTAACTGGTCACATGCCTCATCATGGGTAAGCTCTGTCTCGAGCAGAATAATACCAGAAAAGGACAACACGCAATGGGAGTGGAGAGATGGCGAGAGTAGCGTGTACCCTCCGTGGCAAGAGGCTAGACGGTGGTGTATGTGTGCTCTCGGTTGGCGTGAACCCGGTCTGGTCTTAAGAAACCTGGTGGTGAGTTGACATATGCAAGGGTTAAGTGCTACATATGTCGTGTGATTGGAGATCCTCAGCTGAGTATTAATTGATTTGGATCGCCGTTACTTCTCGGATATGAAGACTTGGTCACTGACTTACACGTAGCAATCCAGTGAACTGATGGGATGATAAAAGACGGCTAGTATAGGCCAAGTGCTTGAACTAGGGTAGAAAGAACTCTAGTGACAGGTAATGACTTAACTTGCTAATAAAACTGGATTTTTAAGGATCCACTATTAGTAAGCATTTTTGCAAACAGAGTCTTGATTCTCGATTAAGCCTTACCTTGACTCCCTAAAGCTAGCATATCCTTGAGAGTCTTTAATTTCGACGGGTAAGACTTGCGAAAGTACACTTTGTACTCAGGGTTTTCGAACCCATGTTGTTGTAGGTGAGGAAGCAACAAACTTTTGTTGTTTTTATTCTAAGGTGGTGCTAAAAGAAGAATCTCAACAGTGAAGTGCTCGCGGGAGGATGTTGGCCTCCCTTTGAAAAACAATATACTTTTATGCGGGAGGGGTTTTTGCCTCCCGAGTTTGTAATAATAATACTTATGCACTCATATACCACTGGTCTGTAATAACTATAACTCTTTTTCTATACTTTGAATGTAAACTAAGTTATTGTAATTCGCTTCCGCTTATTCGTTCCTCCGATGTGTTGTAATATCTGCATGACGGGTGAAACACTCTTTGGCGAAGAAAAGGATACAGATACCGAACTTGTCAAGTGATTATGTGCATCTATAGAGTTGTCTAAGGTCCATTGGACAAGGACAACTGTAGGTGGGCCTAATGACTTAGAAGGTTCCGTCACATCTGGTATCGGAGCCAAGCCCATCTCTTCAGATATTATGAAGCATTTCAAAAAGAATTTTCAATACTTATCCAAGAAAATTTCTGTCCTTCTTACCTTGCCACTTTCTGGAAATACACATCTTGTAAGACCAGGTAATGAAGTGCAATATATAGGAGGTTGGGGATCAATGAAGGTTGATTCCGTAATTATGCATGCATCATGTTTTAAAAACTATACTAATAAATTTCCCCCCTTATGGAGATATGTCGTGTACGAGTAAAACCGCGCGTAAGTCCACTGGACCCATTGGCGTGCCTCGTCATCAGTTGGCTCCAAGACATGAAGAGAGCAGCAGTAGCGGCAATGATCCAATCGGAGACTTGGAGGCCCAAGTGGAGTAGCTTCGGACGGAGCTACGCCACCGAAACAGGGTGTGGGCAGAAGACAGTCAGCGTATAGCTGAGTTATCAGCTGAAGTCGGTCCGCTTGCGGTTTGAGCTCTCTGAACGAGACTCGGCCGTTGATTGGGCCATCAACTCACGCTCGATCGCTTGGCATCGTGATGCAAAAGCTCGAGCTCGTGTGGATGAACTCAGCACGGCCCTTGATAACATGCAAGTATATTGTAATACTCTACATGAGGAAGTACATGTACTTTATGGTCGACTACACCCGGACGTGCCTGCCGACCCTGTTGGAATGGGAGCCAGACCATCGGGGACAGCAGCTGAAGGACCTGATGGGGAACTAGATCTTTTTAAGCCCCCTCCTTCTATGAACCTGGCTGATGAGCGGTCTCCTGCAACAGACAGTGAAGCAACAAAAGATAACGAAGACTAGACTAGTATAGTATAGAAACTATACCTATGTAAAATAAGTAATGAAGTCAAGTTGTGCACTTGAGTCTATATCATTACGTTTTGGTAATGTAAACTGATGGTATATCAGCATATTATATTTCCCCAAATGTTTCTTTGCCTCAGATGCCATCGAGGACTCGTGCGCATGATGGTGCGGGTACTTCACGTGGTCGGGAAGATACACTACACGACGGTTCACTTACAGCGACCTACGGTTGGTTGCTAAAACGACCTTCAGCGACCTACGGTCGGTCGCTAAAAACTTTTAGCGACCCATAAAGATGGTCGCTGTAAGTGCCGTCGCTAAAGGCTTTAGCGACCGACATCTTTTTAGCGACCGACCGTCCGTTGCTAATATTGTATATTTAGCGACCAACCAGTGGGTTGTTGTACTATAGATTTAGCAACCAATCGTGAGTCGTTATACTATACATTTAGCAACCAACAGAAAGTTGCCCCTAGTTATAGTCGTTAATAATGATAATATACCATTAATTAGCATTCAACAGCTGTTATATATACAAAAGCATCACAAATCACCAATTTTTATACACATAATCACATAGATATACAAATTTAATTAGTATTGCACAATGATAGATCCATCACATAAACCATCAACAAGCACCACAACAAAATCATTCACAAAACCTACACATGTTATTATGTTTTGCACATATTTGCAAACACTTTACAAAATCATTCACAAAAGTACTAACTCTTCAAGTGTTTCGCAAAAGCCTTCACAAAAGCACTCCAACTTCTTGTATCCTCTTGTTTTAAGGCACAAGATTGTAGGGGTTGTGATGTCGCCACTTACTTGATGCTAACAATACATTTCCTTCACCAAAGCCATCTTTAACACTTCGCCCATAAGTAAGTGGCTGTCTGCAAGACAAGTGATAATTGCAATAAGTAAATTATAATCTACATTTATATAATCTAGACTACCAAACAACTACATATAGTAGATTATAATCTGGATTATATAATTTAGATTATAATCTAGATTATATAATCTATAAGCTGAAACAAACAAGTCCTATTGTCCTAAGGCAATGCAGGCACGATAAACTCAGCATAACATAAATGCTGAAACTTATTTATCAGAGCTGAAATATTTTAAATAGAGTATATGGTATCTAACATGATCATAATGGGAAAAAATAGGCTAAAACAGTGAATCCATTACTACAAAACAAGCTCTCTTATTGCAGAAGCAAAAACATAATCAATGGTTTGCATACTTTTCGTATTTATCCACACCATGTTTCATACAAGTCACAAGATAGTGAAGTTACCATCAGCCACGATGTCCAAACGAGATACAATAAGATGACCATATGAGTCAATCGTTCCCAGAATCAAACAGTCATCTAGAATGACACAAATTGTAAATGGGTTGAAACAAGACAAATAGCCAAAAAATCCTTCGAAGATCAAATAACCGACGAACTGATGACCTTCCATAGAGATTTTTTCTTCAATTAGCGTAACTGAGACAGGGAGCGGAACAGAACGCCTGAGACTGAGAATGATGGAATTATACCTGTGCATTATCAGGAATCAAGAGGCTCTCGTTTCCTTTGGACAGCATCACACTAGCATCCAGTCTTATCTTCCATCTCCAAAGAGAGGAAAAATCAACTTCACAAAAATGTCACTGTAAAAACAGTAAAATGGGCTACATTCTCGTTCTGCCACTAACATACCTCACCACTGTAATCTCTAACATCAATAGGAACTCAGCAATTAGACAATCACACAACAATTTTTAGTATCCACAATTTCAAAATTTCCAAACCCAATCCATTAAGTTTAGGGCTTAACATCAAACACAACTATATCCATTCTAAGGGTTGATGTGATAACAGAAATCACCACTGAGCACTCTAACCAGCTGCTTCACAAGCAAGCATGATTTTCTATACAATCCAGTTGTACGAAACAAGAGGAGCAATAGTAGGGGACGCAAACCTCGATCCTGTAGACGCGGCTGCCAGAGGCGAGGTAAACAGAGCACGAGGAGCCGGCACCATTGACCTGACAAGCGGGGAAACCGATGATAGGAGGTAAATCAGAAGAACTCGATTACTCACTGTTCCCGGTTTCCCACTTCTCCCCTCGTACGGGGACGGGTTGCGCGCGGTGAAGAGATCGTCGAGCGCTCCGGAGTTACAGGATTCGGACAGCGTCAACCTCGCCTCGGCGTGGCTGAAGAGCAAGTGGAACCTGAAACCGGATTATGCCTTCACCCTGGCGTTGTTCGACGGCATCTCCAAGCCTCTCCTGGACAGCATCCCCAAGCCTCTCCTCGACAACATCCCCAACTCGATCGTTGCTTGGAGAAACAAGGCTTCGGTCGCAGCGCGGTCGAGGCTTCGGCTGCTCCTGGCGTCGTGCTTGGGGTGCAGGTGGCGTGTTGGGCGCGTGCAGAGAGAGGGAAGAGGAGAGAGTGGGTGGCGGCTGAGGGAGAGGAAGCAGGAGGCGGCGCCCACAGGGCGGAGCCAGGGCGCGTGCGCGCTAGGGTTAGGTGTTGGGCCCCAGTGGGCCGATTAGGATAGGGTTTGTGTGTGTGTTTTTTTTTTCAAATTTCCTTTTTACTTAACAAATATATATATATATACTCTCTAAAAATTATAATAAATCCCAAAAATAATAGTTTATAAATAAAATACATAATTTTCGAATAGATTTCATTTAAATCAAACGTGTGTCACAATAAAACAATAAAAGTGAGATTTTTTGCAAATAATTATGTACAAAATGATTAACCTTAAAAATTGAGTCAAACAGATTCAAGGTTCAAAACCTTAAAAATCCTTTTTTACAATTCGTTTTCTTTTCCATAATTCTTTTTTTTCTTTTCTACAATTCTTTTTTTCTTTACTACAATTTAGCGATCAATGTTTAGTTGTTTTAATTAATTTTTAGTCACTAACAATTTAGGTACGTTCAGTCTATAAGATTTGATAGTAATCCTTGCTCTATAGCGACCCACCGCTAGTCCCCAAAGACATCTATAGCGACCAACCATAAGTTGTTAAATTTCTAGACTTTTAGCGACCAACCGACCGTTGCTACAAAAGGATTTAGCGACTGACCGTCGGTCCCTAACCTTTAGCAACCAACAGTTAGTACCTAATAAGGGTCGCTAAAGATCAACCGTCGTGTAGTGATACCCCTAATCCACCACTTGTACCACCAACGCTGGCTGAGACTATCACTGCCTTGGTCAACGCGACTGCAGATAATACCCACTTCCTACGTGAAATGGTGGGTAACCAATTCCAACAGCAAGGCGGAAGGGCTCCTCCCCAGGGACCCCGTGAAACCTCATACCTGGACTTCTCTGAAACGCGCCCCCACTTTTTATTAAAGCTGAAGATCCTCTAGAAGCTGATGAGTGGATCAGGGTAATAGAGCAGAAGTTCGGATTAATCCGCTGCACCGAAACACAGAAGTCGTTGTTCGTCGCCCAACAACTAAGAGGTCATGTCAGTACCTGGTGGGGAAATTTTGTGGCGATTCAACAAGCCGGACATCAAGTTCACTTGGGATGAATTTAAAGTGGCATTCCGTGAGCACTATATTCCAGAAGGAGTGCTTCACATGAAACAAGAGGAATTTATTTGACTAAAACAAGGAGGGGATATTGTGATGCAGTATCTCAACAAGTTTAATCATTTATCCCAATATGAAATTGATCAAGTAAACACTGACCTGAAAAAGAAGAATTGCTTCATGAGAGGACTCAACGACCGGCTCCAAAGGAAAATGGCCACCTACCTAGATCTTACGTACATCAGGGCTATCAGCACGGCGCTCGCAATAGAAGCCAAGAATACAGGCCAAGGAAAATCCAAGGGATTTGGAGGTGACAGGTCCAATCAGGGACCTGAGAAGCGAACAAGGTTGGTAATCCGACCTTTCAATCAGAATCGTTCTTTGCCTCGTCCACCCTCCTATCCATTCAAACAGCCTGTTTTCATTTGCCCTGCCACTGCCCCCACTTCTACAAATCAGTCGAGTGCCCCTGGTGCTCGTTTCCCCGCCCTCCCTAGTTCCTCAACTGGCTGCTTCAACTGTGGGAAATCTGGTCATTTTATCAAAGACTGCCCATATCTGAGGTAGAATAAGTCCAACAATCAGCAGAACTCATGGAGCTTAAATCAAGGCAAGGGAAACGTGGCTAATAATTCAGCGAGCAAAATTGTCAAGAAGACCGGGTGAATCTATTGCACTCCAGTGGCCACTACACCGGAAGGAGAGCCGGTAATGATGGGTACGTTCCTTGTGGCTAATCACCCAGCAATTATTCTCTTTGATTCTGGTGCTTCACATACATTCATAAGCAAGCAATTCGTGGAAAAATATTGCATTCCTTGCACTGAATCAAGGGAAGGGTTTATTATCCATTCACCTGGGGGACAAATCTTTACTAAAGAAATAGCCTTCCATGTGCCAGTAACATTGGCTGAACGAGATTTTCCCACCAACATGATTGTCCTAAAAGGCCAAGACATAGATGTAATACTGGGCATGAATTGGATAGCTCATCATAAAGCTATCCTTAACACTGACTTAAGGACTATCAAGTTGAGCCATGGCCATGAAGAGGTTCTCTTGTCCATCCCTATAGCTGTCCCAGCCAAACCATTTGGACGAGTCTATGAAGCTATTATACTAGAAATCCAGGACATTCCGGTAGTATGTGAATTTCCGAATGTATTTCCTGAAGATTTGCCTAGATTGCCCCCAGGAAGGGATGTAGAGTTTCTGATCGAACTAAAGCCCGGTACAGCTCCTATTTCTAGAAGATCATACCGGATGCCACCAAATGAATTGGCGGAGCTCAAGACACAATTATAAGACTTACTTGAGAAGGGATTCATTCGGCCCAGTTCATCACCTTGGGGATGTCCCGCAATCTTTGTCAAGAAAAAGGATCAAACGCTTTGGATGTGCGTGGACTACAGACCCCTTAATGAAGTCACTATCAAGAATAAGTACCCTCTTCCTCGGATCGATATCTTGTTCGATCAACTTACTGGAGCACGGGTATTGTCTAAAATTGACCTTAGGTCGGGTTATCATCAGATCCGTATTTGACCCGAATATATACCCAAGACCGCATTTACTACGCGGTACGGACTATTCGATTATTTGGTTATGTCCTTCGGATTGACCAATGCTCCTACCCACTTCACCTATCTAATGAACTTGGTGTTTATGCCCGAGTTGGATAAATTCGTGGTGGTCTTCATTGATGATATCTTGATCTATTCCAAGACTGAAGAGGAGCATGCTAAACATTTACGGATCGTATTAACACGCTTAAGGGAACATCAATTATATGCTAAATTCAGCAAGTGCACGTTTTGGCTAGAGGAAATCCAATTTTTGGGACATGTATTGTCTGAAAATGGGATTGTGGTTGATCCTAGCAAGGTCAAGGATATTCTTGAGTGGAAACCGCCAACCATTGTACATCAAGTTCGAAGTTTCCTTGGACTGGCTGGCTATTACCGCAGATTTATCCCAGATTTCTCCAAGATTGTGAAGCCAATCACAAACCTATTGAAGAATGACACCAAATTTAACTGGTCCTCAAGATGCAATGAAGCCTTCGAGCAGCTGAAGGTATTATTGACCACTGCTCCGGTATTAGCTCAACCGGATATTGAGAAGCCCTTTAATGTATACTGTGACACATCAGATAGTGGTCTCGGATGTGTCTTAATGTAGGAGGGCCGAGTTATAGCATATGCTTCAAGACAGTTGCGCCGGCATGAGGAACATTATCCAACTCATGACTTGGAATTAGCTGTTGTGGTTCATGCCCTTAAAATATGGCGTCATTATCTGTTGGGAAATATCTGCCATATATATACAGATCATAAAAGTTTGAAGTATATTTTTACCCAGTCAGAACTAAACATGAGGCAGAGGAGATGGCTTGAGCTGATTAAGGATTATGAATTGGAAATTCACTATCATCCAAGCAAGGCCAACGTGGTGGCAGATGAACTAAGTCGCAAGGCTTCCTGCCATTGTCTTACAATAAAGACTTCTGACATCACATTATGTTAAGAAATGGAGAAATTAAACCTAGGAATGATTCAACATGGAACCTTGAACCAATTGAAGCTTGAGTCGATTCTTCTACAAAAGATTAGTGATGCATAAACAAGTGATAAGGGTATGAGACATATTCATGAGAAAATAAAAGACGGTAAAGCAAACTGTTTCAGAAAGGATGATCAAGGCATAGTATGGTTTAATAACCGCATAGTTGTGCCTAAAGATGATGAAGTCTGCCAACAAATATTGGACGAAGCTTATCTTAGTCGATATTCCATTCATCCTGGAGGCACTAAGATGTATCAAGATTTAAAGCTATGACGGAACCTCCCAAGTCATTAGGCCCACCTACAGATGTCCTTGTCCAACGGACCTCAGATAACCCTGCAGGTGCACCTGATCACTTGACAAGTTTGGTATCTGTATTCTTTACCTTGCCCAAGAGCGTTTCACCCATCACACAGATATTACAACACATCGGAGGTACGAGTATGCGGAAGCAGTTACAACAACTTTATTTTAGATTAAAGTATAGGAAGAATAGTATTATTATAGACTAGAGCAAATATAAGAGTGCTGGAGTAATATTATTACATAACCTGGGAGGCAAAAACCCCTCCCGATAAACAGTAAAAAGTTTTAAAGGAGGACACTTCCTCCCGAGGCTTCAGTCTTGATTTTCTTCTTTAGGCACCACCTTGGAACAAAAGCAACAAAAATTTGCTGCTTCTTCACCTAAAACAACATGGGACAAAGCCTTGACTATGAAGTGTACTTTTGCATGTCTTACCCGTCAAAATAAAAGACTCTCAAGGATATGCTGGCCTTTGGGAATCAAGGTATAGCTTACCAATAATCAAAAACTCTGTTTGCAGAATTGCTTACTAATAGTGGATCCTTAAAAGTCCAGCTTTATTAGCAGGTTAAGTCATTACCTGAGTCTAGAGTTCTTTCAACCCTAGTTCAAGCTCTTGGCCTATACTAGCCAGTTTCTTATCAACCCTTTTTGCTCACTGGAATGCTACGTGTAAGTCAGTTACCAAGTCTTCATGTCCGAGAAGTAACGGCGATCCGAATCGATTAATACTCAACTGAGGATCTCCAATCACACGACAAATGTAGCACTTAACCCTTGCATATGTCAACTCGCCACCGGGGTTCTTAAGACCAGATCAGGTTCATGCCAACCGAGAGCACAGATACACCACCGTCCAGCCTCTTGCCATGGAGGGTACACGCTACTCTCACCATCTCTCCACTCACATTACGTCTTATCTTATTCTGGTATTAGTCTGCCCGAGGCAAAGCTTACCCATGATGAGGCATGTGACCAGTTAAAGGGTCCTCGGTCAGCAGGCCTACATCGACAAGGTCCTTAATCGACTTAGACGGAGACACTACACCGAGACTCTCTTCTCATGCAAGTCACCCGCCCAATCTCAGCTTTATCATTTCAAACCCAAAGTTTGGTACCTGGCAGAGGTACATCTTTTCCGATGTTGAACCCATCACGACCATGATGGGATCCACCATCAAGTTTCATTTTTTTGAAAACGTCCCACCCACTTGAAGCATCATCTTTTGTCAAAACAAAACATTTTTTTCTAGAGCAAAGCTAAGCATAAGAGAAACCTTTTTGTAAAATAGGGGATTAAGGAAAAGTAATCAAATCCTCAAGGAAGGAAATGCAGCAACTGGCTTAGCACACAACTCCTATCACCTAATGCATCAAGCAAGTGAGAAAGATTTTAAAATAGCAATGGATGTGGCAAACGACAGGGCTTGCCTTGTGTTATAGGTGAGTCAGGCTCTGCTCCACAGATGTCAAAATAAAGGCAGTTCCCTGCCTAAGGTTCTTCAGGTGGTGGTGGTGTAGTCCTTGCTTCTTCAACTTCTATCTCTTCTTCGTTTTCTATATATAGCCATATATAATCATGAATGCTCAGGTAATGCTCATGAAAATGCAAAGATAATAAGAGTATATTATCTTAGGTCTTGAATATAATTTTCCTTCACGGATCTCCGGGAAACTAGGGTTTTTGGAGTCTATAGTGAAGTTCATAGGGCAGGGGACTAGGGTTTTGGGTTCTAGGTACCAAACATGGTCCAAATCATGCCAAATTTTACCCAAGGCTTCTAAATAATATTTAAACCTTATCTAAAAAGTTTGGTGAATTTTGGGATTATTAATTACTTTCTAAAATTCTAGAAGTATGGATTTTGGCTATTTTAAATACCCCATAATTCCCTATTTGAACTAAAAATCATGAAACTATTTTTATTAATTACTATAGAAAACTAGGAATCTAGCAAAATTGGTCTTGCATTTTTAGCATTTTTCTACAATTTTCTAGGAATTCTTTAGTCCTGGTAGAAAAAGAAAAAGAGAAAGGTGCTACAGTTTTGGGCTAAATCTGGCCCGAGACGGCCCGTACACAGGCGAAAGTGCGCCCGCGCGCGCCCGCGCTGTTCATTTTGCGCAGGGGACCCTGAAGGTTTGAAATACCTATAAAGAGCCCTTCCCACTGTTACTCTGTCTCCCTGACATTTGCACAGAGACCCCCAAGATTCTAATTCTTCACAAGGGAAAGTCCACGACCGTGGACGGCGGAGCAGGAACTCCGGCAAGCTTGCACTGGCCAGGATACACGATTACCGGTGCTCTAATTCGGTTGAGATCTAATTCGAGCCCTAACAAGTGTTTCCCCTCAATCAATTTCACCAGTGGAGCTCTAAATGGTCCAGTCTACGGAGATAGCGAAGATAATGGATGAACAAATGTGTTCCCGGTGATCTAGGGTAGTATTAGGAGAACCTAAGGATGCTGAGACGAGAGAGCAGAGAGTATGAACAAACCTAGAACAAGCTAGCCACGGCGAGGACGCTTTCACGGTGGCGGAAACTGATTTGGGGGAACTTTGAAATTGGCGCGCTCTAGTGGATGATTTGAGGCATGAGTTGCTGGATTAGGTGCTTGACTACTTAGTGGAGCTGAGGGTGTGCTTGACTACTAATTTATAGTGTGTTGGAGCGGTGGCTAGTGAATTGGACGGAGACGCGCGGTGGCTAGAGAGGAGGGGCACTAGCGCACACGATTAGTGGCTTTCACCGTGGCAAACTCACCGGTGACGAGCCAGGGCTATAGAGCGGTTTACAGCGACGTGGTGAGGCTTCAGGGCACGTGGCATCCGATCGACAGCGGCCAATCCCGGTGAACTTATCTGAGCTGGCCGCAAAACAAAGGGATACGGCGGCCAGCCGCCGGTGTTATCCCCAAGCGAAGATCTTTTACCCAGAAGCGTTATCTGGTCACCGGTGAGCACGAATCACAACGGCGGTGTGAATCCAGGCGCACGGTCATCGGCGGTGAGCTTCTCTGCGCTGGTGTCCTAATCCGGTTACTGTACCATCACGAGGCTTCATCAGTTAGTCTGACAGAGGATCTTTAGAAGCATTTTTCTTGAATTTTTGCATGACAACTTGCTAATCGGTTTGTAGCAAACTCGTAGCCCTATATACAAACTACAATTCTACTGCAGAGATCATACTCAGTTGCTTATTCCTTGTAGCATGAATCCAGCCTAAAGTTCTGCAAAACTCACTGACAGTCCATATTCAGTTTTTGAATTGTCTGACAGCTAAACTTTAGGGCCAATTATCTCCATCTTTTTGTATAACACAATGCTTAATCCCTTAAGCAAAGTTGTACTCCTATAGTAGCTCTAGACTTTTGATGTGTTGACCCTAGGCAAAATCCTAATATTTTTAGATCTACAGAGCTCTAAAGTCAACTCTGTCAGACTGTTTTTAGACTTAGTCTTACAAGAGGAATTGAATGGCTTTTTGCAAATAAGCCCTATTCACATCTTTTGACTTGTAATCTTCAAACATGTGAACCATATGACATGAGGTACCCTATTTCCATGATTTTTGCACTTAGGTCCAAAAGTGGGCAACATTTGCATATAACCCCCTAGGGTTTCAATCTAGGGTTTTCCAGGGGTCTATTTAGGGTTTCTGGCACTTCTAGGGTTTGGATGCCACCTAAGTCCATTAATGGTGACATTTTATGATCATTACTAATAAGTTTTGAAGTTTTCTCTTATTTAGACTTTGTTTACTCTTTTAAGCCCAGTTTAGGGTTAAGTATTCTACCCTAGGGTTTCACTCATGACATGTTACATCAATACAACTTTGTTTGAAATTTTTGCCTGGTGAATGCACTCTAGGTGTGACAAACACATGATATGCCAATGCTTATGATGTTATGCTCAAGTTTTAGTGACAGTAACACCAGGGGTGTTACAAAAGCAACATTATTGGTGGACAAAAATGAAGATCGAAATTGCACGCTATGTGGCGAGATGTGACACCTGTAGACGTGTCCAAGCCATACACATGAAGACTGCTGGTCCATTGCAATCTTTGTCCATCCCAACTTGGAAATGGGAGGACATTAGCATGGACTTCATTGTGGGGTTACCCAGGACAACAAAAGGGTTTGATTCTATCTGGGTTATAGTTGATCGACTTACAAAAATAGCAAATTTTCTACCGGTCAAAACATCCTATCCGGTCCTCACCTATGCCCAGGTATATATTGCCTGTATTCTCAGTTTGCACGGAGTTCCAAGGACAATAGTGTCGGATTGCGGATCGCAATTTGTATCCAAATTCTGGGAAGAGCTCCACAAAACCTTGGGTACTAAGTTGCTCCACAATTCGGCCTATCATCCCTAGACAGGTGGACAAACTGAGAGAGTGAACCAAATACTTGAAGACATGTTGCGGGCATGCGTTCTGGAGTTCCCCCAGAAATGGGATGAATGCTTACCATTGGCAGAGTTTTCATATAACAATAGTTATCAAGAAAGCATCAAGATGACACCCTTTGAAGCATTATATGGATGACGGTGCCATACTCCATTGAATTGGTTTGAACCTGGGGAAAGGTGGTTTTTCAGGCCTAATATGGTCAAACAAATGGAAGAAAAGGTTCAACGAATCTTACATAACTTGAAAGAAGCACAGGCTCGACAAAAGAGTTATGCAGACAAATGCCGCCAACCCTTGCACTTTCAAGTCAAAGATTATGTGTACCTAAAAGTATCACCAATGAAGGGTGTGACCCGTTTCGGTGTAAAAGGAAAGCTTGCACCCCAGAACATTGGTCTGTTCCTGATTCTTGAACAATGTGGGCCAGTGGCGTACCGACTCCAACTACCCGAAGTATTGTCTGCAGTGCACAATGTGTTCCATGTATCTCAATTAAAGAAGTGCCTTTGGATTTCGGATCGAACCATTGATATAAAGGATGTTGTCTTAAAACTAGACTTGACTTTTTCAAAACATCCTATTCGGGTCCTGGATCAAAAGGACAGGGTCACCCAAAGAAGAGTTCTCAAATTCTATAAGGTACAATGGAACCAACATACTAAAGATGAAGCTACGTGGGAAACCCAAGACTTGATAGAAAAGAATTTCCCTAGCCTTTTAGCTTCATGTAATTTGTAATATATGCATATTGAATTGTAAAGGCAAAGTAAACCCCATACCCCCTGTCTTGTAAGACAATTAAGGGAATAAAAATGTGACATGTTTCCTTTTCCATTACTTGCCCTAGGACCTTAAATCTCGGGACGAGATTCTTTTATGGGGGGAAGGATGTAACACCCCTGGTGTTACAGCCACTAAAACTTGAGCATAACATCATGAGCATTAGCATATCATGTGTTTGTTACACCTAGAGTGCATTCACTAGGTACAAATTTCAAATAAGTTGTATTGATGTGACTTGATATGTGATTAACCCTAGGGTAGGGTGTTTAACCCTTGATCAGGGCTTATGGATATAAGGGAAGCCCAAAAATGTGAAAACTTCAAAAGAGATGAGAAATGATCATAAGATATCACATTTAATGAACTTGGGTAGCACTAAAACCTTAAAGTGCTAAAAAACCTGAAAAGACCCCTGGAAAAACCCTAATTAAAACCCTAGGGGGTTAAGTGCAAATTTTGTACACTTTTGGACCAAAGTGCAAAAACCAAGGTAATATAACACCACAAACTATGTGTTTCTCACATTTATGGAATTTTGAGAATTGGGCGCTGCAATCTGCTCTGTCAGGTGTTTTGAATAACATTCTGATGGTACAGTAACTGACATAGATCCTAGGTGCAACTCCCCTCGCCACCGGTGAACCACGCGCTCGGATTCGCGCCGGCCACCGTGATTCGTGCCTCAGATTAATGGATTACGCTCGGCCGTGAAAAGATCTTTGTCGCAGCTGAACTCGGGACACTGTGGCCGCTTTGTCGTCCATCCACTTGCACCAGCGACGTGGCCATGCGACCGTCGTCAAGGTATACGTCGCCTGCCATGATCGCGACATGCCCTGACCCTTTAACCACGTTGCAGTGAGTCACCTTAGCCCACCCGTTCATAGCCGGTGGTCGTGCCACAGTAAAGTCCACGAATCGCTTGCGCCAGTAGCTTCTTCCCTCTCCGACCGTCAGCACAATCTCTTCAAATTGAACGCCACCGCCCTCGGATCCTATAAATTGAGCGTGCCATCAGCTCTGCTAGGTATTCAAGCATCCAGCGTACCCACTCATGTCTCGGATTGTCCACCAGAGAGCTCTAATTTGAGATTTCCCCCAAATCCGCCCTAAATACCATGCTGTGAGACCTCACCGTGGCCAGCTCTCCACAGGTTCGATCATGCCTTCCTAACTCTTGTTTCAGTACTCTTGTGTGCTCTTGATACTCCTCGATCCATTCAATTGAGCTAGAACACACAGAATCACCGGGAATGCCTAGGTCTAACTGTTGATCGCACTATCACTGTGGGCAGAGAGATTAGGGGCTAGAACCTTGAAATTGGTTGAGGGGAAATGGTTATTAAGGGTCAAATTAGGTGTCCACCAAGCTAGAGCACCGGTCATTGCGTATCTTGGCCAGTCTTAGCTCGCTGGAGCCGCTGCTCCGCTATCCACAGTCAGGGTTCACGGGTTGTGAAGAATTAGAAAGTGAAGGGCCTCGACGCAAATGTCAGTGACACATAGAAATAGTGCGCGGGACTATTAACCAGTTTTTCAAACAAACGAGGGCCTTTGCGCAAAGCTGACATCATGGGCACGGGCGTGCGCGTTTCGCCTGGGCATGGGCTGTATTGGGCCGGTTTCAGCCCGATACTATTCATGCTTTTCCTTTCTCTTTTTCTACCAGGACTAGAGAAATCATAGAAAATTCTAGAAAAATGCTAAAAATATGAGACTAATTTTGTTGAACTCCTAAATTTCTATAGTATTTAATAAAAATAATTCTAGGATTTTTGGTCCAAACAAGAAATTATGTAGTATTTAAAAGAGCTGAAACCTATACCTTTGGAATTTTAGAAAATACTTGGTAACTCCAAAAATCACCAAACTTGTTAGATAAGCCTAATATAATATTTAGAATCCATGGGTAAAATTTGATATGTTTTGGACATTATTTGATCTCCAAACCCAAAACCCTATCCTTCTAGATATTAATTGCTTTGGAGAAATGAGATACTGACTCAAGAGAACCCTAGTTTCCCTGGTGCACCGTGAAGGAAAATTGTATTCAAGACATAACATGCTATGCCCTTATTATTATTGCATTCTCATAAGCATTACATGAGCATTCATGGTTATATATGGCTATATTTAGAAAACGAGGAAGAAGTGACTGTTGAAGAGGAAGAGTCTACTCCATAAACAGAAAATCCACCTGCCAGGAACTGTTTCTATTTTGACATCTAAGGAACAGAGCCCGACTCTCCTACAACTCAAGGCAAGCCCAGTGCATTTGCCACCTCCTTACTGTTTTAAACTCTTTATCACTTGACTGATGCATTAGGTGATAGGAGTTGGACGTTTAACCAATTGCTGCATTTCCTTCCTTGAATCTGTTTACCCTTCCTTGATTACCTGTTTTATTAAAAGGTGTTCTGATGCTTAGTCTGGCTTTAGAAAAACAAATGTTTTGTTTTTAACAAGGGATGATGCTTCACAATGGATGGGATGTTTTTGAAAATAAAACTTGATGGTGGATCCATCATGGCCGTGATGGGTTCAACATCGGAAAAGATGTACCTCTGCCAGGTACCAAACTTTGGATTTTAAATGATAAAGCTGAGACCGGGCGAGCGACTTGCACGAGAAGAGAGTCTCGGTGTAGTGTCCCCGTCTGAGTCGGTTAAGGACCTTGTCGATGTAGGCCTGATGACCGAGGACCCTTTAACTGGTCACATGCCTCATCATGGGTAAGCTCTGCCTCAAGCAGAGTAATACCAGAAAAGGACAACACACAATGGGAGTGGAGAGATGGCGAGAGTAGCATGTACCATCCGTGGCAAGAGGCTGGGCGGTGGTGTATCTGTGCTCTCGGTTGGCATGAACCCGGTCTGGTCTTAAGAAACCTGGTGATGAGTTAACATATGCAAGGGTTAAGTGCTATATATGTCGTGTGATTGGAGATCCTCAGCTGAGTATTAATCGATTCGGATAGCCGTTACTTCTCGGATATGAAGACTTGGTAACTAACTTACATGTAGCAATCCAGTGAACTGATGGGAAGATAAAAGACGGCTAGTATAGGCCAAGTGCTTGAACTAGGGTAGAAAGAACTCTAGTGACAGGTAATGACTTAACTTGCTAATAAAACTGGATTTTTAAGCATCCACTATTAGTAAGCATTTTTTCAAACAGAGTCTTGATTCTCGATTAAGCCTTACCTTGACTCCCCAAAGTCAGCATATCCTTGAGAGTCTTTAATTTCGACGGGTAAGACTTGCGAAAGTACACTTCGTACTTAGGGTTTTCGAACCCATGTTGTTGTAGGTGAGGAAGCAGCAAACTTTTGCTATTTTTGTTCTAAGGTGGTGCCAAAAGAGGAATCTCAACAATGAAGTGCTTGCGGGAGGATGTTGGCCTCCCTTTGAAAAACAATATACTTTTATGTGGGAGGGGTTTTTGCCTCCCGAGTTTGTAATAATAATACTTATGCACTCATATACCACTGGTCTGTAATAACTATAACTCTTTTTCCGTACTTTGAATGTAAATTAAGTTATTGTAATTTGCTTCCGCTTATTCGTTCCTCTGATGTGTTGTAATATCTGCGTGACGGGTGAAACGCTCTTGGGCAAAGAAAAGGGTACAGATACCGAACTTGTCAAGTGATTATGTGCTTCTACAGAGTTGTCTAAGGTCCACTGGGCAAGGACAACTGTAGGTGGGCCTAATGACTTGGAAGGTTCCGTCACACGCGAGGCCGCGTCAGGGACGCACGCAGGACACAGGGTGCGGAGCCGCGGGACGTGGGGGCACGAGGCCGCCGGAGCGCGGGGCCGCCGGGGCACGGGGCGCGAGGCCACCAGGGTGTGGAGGCAAGGCCGCCAGGGCGCGGGGGCGCAAGGCCACCGGGGCGCGAGGCCGCCGGGGCCGCTGTGGTGCGAGGCCACCAGGGCCCCTGGGGCGCGAGGCCGCCAGGGCCGCCGGGGCGCGCAGGGGAGGCCGTGAGGGCCGCCAGGGGCACACGTAGGGAGGGCGCGCGGGGGAAGAAGGATGGGGAGGGGGAGGGGAAGAGAGAGAGGGAGAGGGAGAGGGGAGCTCACCTCGGGGTCCAAATCTGGCGATCACCGTCTCCAAAACCTAGGGCACAACAGGGAAGAGAGAGATGTGGAGGAGAGGAAGTTGCTGCGCGGGAAAAATTGAATGAGGGGAGAGAGAGAAGGGAGGGGGGCGCGCGCATGGGGAGGGGCAGGGAATGAGGGGTAGGGAATGAGGGGCAGGGCTGGGCCGGACCGGGTTGGGTCGCACGGCGAGACAAAAACCCATGACAAGCACAACTACAGATTGGAATCCAATCGCGACACGAAATCCAAAACGAGACTAAGCAAACACGCGATTAAACACGACATCAGATAAAAGAAATGTGATTCAGCATGATGCAACACTCATGTCAACTTAGGTTTTTTGTTCACACGGACACCAGTCGCTATACTACATCAAAATTGGGAAGAAGGAGTGAAATGGGAAGAGAAAAGAGGGTAACACCTGAATTTGGTGAGTATTAAAGAATAAAAAATTATACCCCCAAATTCAGGGCGTTACAAACCTATCCCCCTTAAAAGAATCTCGCCCTCGATATTCAAGGTTGGCCAGCAAAGAGTTTGGCATACTTGGTCATCAGATCATCTTAACGCTCCCAGGTTGCTTCTTCCTCAGAGTGGTGATCCCATCTGACTTTGCACATTCTGATAGTTTTCCTTCGGGTGACTCTGTCTGCAGTCTCGAGAATCTACACTGGCTTCTCTATGTAGGTCAAGTCCTACTGGACTTCCAGACCTTCCACTGGCAACTGCTCTTCTGGCACACATAGACTCTTCTTCAACTGAGACACATGAAAGACATCATGCACTGTGGACAAACCTTCTGGCAGACTGAGCTGATAGGCCACTTCTCCATGCTTTGTGAGAATCTGATACGGACCAACATATCGGGGTGCTAACTTGCCTTTGACTCTGAATCTTCTGACTCCTCTGATGGGCGATACTTTTAGGTAGACAAAATCTCCGACTTCGAAACTCAGCTCTCTTCTTCTTGTGTTTGCATAGCTTCGCTGCCTTGATTGCGCTATCTTTAGATTCTTTCGAACCATCTTGATGTTCTCTTTAGCTTCGAGCAAAATGTTTGGCCCGAACACTTGCCTTTCTCTAGGCTGATCCCATTGCAATGGAGTTCTACAACTCCTTCCATAAAGCGCCTGAAAAGGTGACATCTTCAAGCTGGTCTGGTGTCACACCCAGTTTTTAGAAGGTAAACCGAATGCGAACCATGTACGTGCCAGGATCAGTTATTCACGTACACAGCAGTTACATAACATGGACATCATCACACAGTGCTCAAATAGTATTAAAAAGGGGAAATAATAGTCAATTACATCATACGTCTGAGACGTCCATATAGTTCTTACAATAAATCAAAGTGCGGAAAAGAAACGTAGATAACGCGGCCTTCACAGGCAGCCGACTGGGGGTTGCCGCTAACCCACGCCTAGAACTCGTCATAGTCTTGGAACTCCTGGAAGTCTCCTTCCACAACTTCATCTTCTCCTGAGCAGTGGTTGCAATGCTGACAACCTGGGGGGGGATTGGTGTGTAGAGCAAGGGTGAGTACACATCAACATACTCAGCAAGCATCCCGTTTGGCTGTAGTGGACTAGCTTTATGTGGGGATAAGTCAAGCAGTTTGCTTTTAGTTGGTCAGGTTATTACTTACTAGTAGAGAGCCAGGTTTTAACATTAACCCAAGTTATTAGCCCAATGTATCCTTTCCAAGCGGAAAGAATACCACTTACCAGTACCATAGTCATAATCAGAACCATCAATCTCATTGCCACCTGTACCAAAATATCTCTGATCAAGTATCACTAATCTCTGGAGCTCCCTTGGCCGCTCATAACCGTGAGCACGGCTGATATATCAGTTTCATAACACTCTGCAGAGGTTGCGCACTTTACCCATAAGCCGTGATTCCCTCTCTAGCCCGGGCTTGCAAGACCCTTATTCACTCCCAAGGTGAATGGCTAGGGATTCACTACGAAGCCTTTACAAAGATTCCCCGGGACTGTAGCCACCCGTTAGGTTTCCTAAATGTACCGCACTCCTCCCCAAGGGACAAATCAACCTTGGCAGAGCGAGCCGCATACACCGAGCCCCATTGACGGCACAACGGCTAAGTGATCTACACCCCGGTTCCTCTAATTATTCAGCTAAGGGCGTCCCATTCCACCCTCATGGTTGCACTGTTTTCCCGGGCGGTCATCCATTGAACAGGTCCTTACGGAGAGGCACTCGAGAAACCGCTCGAGTCCCCTTAAATGCCACAAGTATGATCATAAATAAGAAGGGAAAACAGCGTATCATAGATAATCACATCATGTTCATTGATTAGAGTTGAGCAATAGCATCAAACTAAGCAGTAATAATCCGACCCAAATAGGTAAACAAGGACATGGATAACAAAAGCTAGTCAATCCTTAGGTATAAATGTGTAATGCGGGAGGTGAATTAAAGAATGAATAGGACAGAGATAGGTCAAAGGACACTTGCCTCCACCAACCGACTGCTGCTCAGGGGCTTCTCCTGCGAATTCCTCGGGCTCTTCGACCGGATCGTTCTCTATGCGAGCGCAAACATACATACATCCATCCACATATTTAATACAAAAGAACAGTACACCATACAAGGGAACAAATAAAGTGAATATGCATCAAGTATGACATTCGATATCGCATTTATTATGGTTAGAAAGAAACAAACGGGAAAGGGTCTCGCAGGGGGGTTAAAGTTTATGCACTAATAATCAATTACAATTGATTCCTAACAAAAGAATTCTGTTATATATATACTAATGGAAACCTAATCATTTTAAGTTGATCAACATTGCACGAGATAAACAATTAACTACGTGAATCAATAGCATAACGGAATTTTAAATTAACTTCCTATTTTCCATATCATAAACAATGATCAGTCTACCTAAAATAAAGTAATTATGATCACAGAAAGTAAATAAAATAAAATAAATTAAAAAAAATAAAAAAAACAGAGGGGGGGGCGGTTGAACCGGCCCTAGGGGCGGTTGAACCGGCCCTGGGCGGGGCGGCCGAGCTGGGGCGGTCGGGCGGCTGAGCTGGGGCCGGGGCCGGCCGAGCTGGCGGCCGAGGCCGGCCGAGCTGGCGGCCGAGGCCGGCCGAGCTGGCGGCCAGGGCCGAGCTGGCGGCCAGGGGCGGCTGGGCGAGGGGGGCGCGGCCAGGGGGGGCTGGCTGGGGGCTGGCCGTGGCCGGCCAGGGGGCGGCCGGGGGCTGGCCGGGGGCGGCTGGGGCCGGCTGGGCGCGGCCGAGGGCCGGCCAGCGGCCACGGCGGGGCTGGGGGGTGGTGGCCGGCGCGGCCAGGCCTTGGCCGGGCAGGGAGGGGGAGAGGGGAGGAGAGGGGAGGGAGGAGAGGGAGGAGGGGGAGGGGGCTCACCGGCGGGGGGGGGGTGGCCGATCCGGCAGGGGGCGGCGGCCGGCGCTAGGGCAGGGGCGGGTAGGGGTAGGGTGGCGGCTTAGGTGGGGAGGGAGAGAAAATGAGAGGGAGAGGGAGAGGATTGGGGAAAAAGAGGAGGTGGGGGGGGGCGGCTGGGCCTCTTGGGCCCAAGAGGGGGGCGCTAGGGGCGGCTGGGCCGGCCGGGGTCGGCCCAGGGCGCGGGAGAGAGAGAGAAAGAGGAGAGAGAAAGAGAGAGAAAGAGAGAGAAAAGATTATTTCCCTGTTTTCGAAATCCGATCTTTTAGATGAATGCGTTTGCACTTTCAAACAATCAAAAATGCAAGGTTCGGCATGGTGCATCAAACAACACAAAATATCTTTAGAGTTTTCTCTTACACGGGAAATCCAAACCGAATCCCGCTAAAACTTTGGAAAAGGTCAAGGTTTAGCGAGGGAAAAAGAAAAGAAAAGGTAATGCCCGAATTTTGGCGAGTAAAGAAAAGAAAAAATTCAACTGCAAAATTCGGGGCGTTACAAACCTATCCCCCTTAAAAGAATCTCGCCCTCGAGATTCAGGGCTGGCTAGCAAAGAGCTCTGGGTACTTGGCCATCAAATCATCTTCACGCTCCCAGGTTGCTTCTTCCTCAGAGTGGTGACTCCATCTGACTTTGCACATTCTGATGGTCTTCCTTCGGGTGACTCTGTCTGCAACCTCAAGAATCTGAGCTGGCTTCTCAACATAGGTCAAGTCCTCCTGGACTTCGAGACCTTCCACTGGCAACTGCTCTTCTGGCACACGCAAGCACTTCCTCAACTGAGACACATGAAAGACATCATGCACAGCTGACAAATTCTCCGGCAGGCTGAGCTGATAGGCCACTTCTCCACGCTTTGAGAGGATCTGGTACGGACCAATGTAGCGGGGTGCTAGCTTGCCTTTGATTCCGAACCTTCTGACTCCTCTGATCGGTGACACTTTCAGATAGACAAAGTCTCCGACTTCAAAACTCAGCTCTCTTCTTCTTGTGTCTGCATAGCTTCGCTGCCTCGATTGCGCTATCTTCAGATTCTCTCGAACCATCTTGATGTTCTCTTCGGCTTCAAGCAAAATGTCTGGCCCAAACACTTGCTTCTCTCCAGGCTGATCCCATTGCAACGGAGTTCTACAACTCCTTCCATAGAGCGCTTGAAATGGTGACATCTTCAAACTGGCCTGATAACTGTTGTTATAGGAAAACTCTGCATAAGGCAATCTCTTGTCCCATCCGGACTGATCTTGCAACGCACAGGCTCTCAACATATCTTCAAGAATTTGATTGGTTCTTTCAGTCTGACCATCTGTCTGCGGGTGATAAGCTGAACTGAAATTCAGATGCGTGCCCAAGGCTTCATGCAACTGCTGCCAGAAATGAGAGGTGAACTGCGTTCCTCTGTCTGACACTATCTTCTTTGGCACACCATGAAGACAAACGATCCGAGACATATACAACTCTGCCAATACTGCACTGCTGTAGGTGGTCTTGACTGGTATGAAGTGGGCTGACTTGGTCAAACGGTCCACTACTACCCAAATAGAATCGTAGCCGGCTCGAGTGCGAGGCAATCCGACCATGAAATCCATACCGATTTCATCCCATTTCCACTGAGGAATCTGCAACGGTTGCAACAATCCAGCTGGTCTCTGGTGCTCTGCCTTAATTCTTCGACAACTATCGCACATAGCCACGTGCTCTGCGATTTCCCTCTTCATTCCGTACCACCAGAATTTCTTCTTCAGATCCTGATACATCTTCTCACTGCCAGGGTGAATCGAATAAGCTGTCTCATGAGCTTCCTTGAGAATCAATTCCCGAATGGACTGGACATTGGGAACACACAAGCGGTCTTTGAACCATACCACACCTTCTGCGTCTTCTCGAAAATCTTTGCCTCTGCCATCCAGAATCAGTCGCCGAATCTCACTGATCTTCTCATCATTCTTCTGCGCTTCTTTGATTTCTCGCTCCAAGGTAGGTTCCAATTCAACTGTGACTCCTCGCGAATTGTTCAGAAATCCGAGACTCAACCTGTCGAACTCCTTGGCCAACTCATAAGGCATCGGACGAGCGACCATCAGATTGACTTGACTCTTTCTGCTCAAAGCATCTGCCACTACGTTTGCTTTGCCTGGATGGTAATGGATCTCCAACTCATAGTCTTTGATCAACTCTAACCATCTTCGCTGCCTCATGTTCAATTCTGACTGAGTGAATATGTACTTCAGACTCTTGTGATCTGTGTAAACATCGCATTTCTGTCCATACAGATAGTGCCTCCATGTCTTCAGTGCGTGAACCACTGCTGCCAACTCTAGATCATGGATTGGGTAATTCTTCTCATGAACCTTCAGCTGTTGGGACGAGTAAGCCACAACTCTTCCCTCTTGCATCAACACGCATCCCAAACCTGTGTAACAAGCATCACAGTACACAGAGAAGGGCTTGTGCACATCAGGCAAGACTAGGACAGGCGCTGTTGTCAACTTCTCTTTCAGCGCTTCAAAGGCTTCTTGACATTTCTGGGTCCACTTGAACTCAACCTTGTTGCCTAGCAACGCTGTCATTGGTTTCGCAATCTTCGAAAACCCTTCAATGAATCGTCGATAATATCCGGCCATTCCAATGAAGCTCTTGATTCCTCGAGCATCCGTTGGCGCTTTCCAGTTCAGAATGTCTGCCACTTTCTTCGGATCCACAGCCAATCCTTCTTTGTTGATTATGTGACCCAAGAACAGGACTTCACTGATCCAGAACTCACACTTGCTCAACTTTGCATACAACTGGTGCTCTCGCAATCTCTGCAATACCATCCTCAAATGATCTGCATGCTCTTCTTCACTTTGAGAATAAACCAGAATGTCATCAATGAATACCACCACAAACTTATCGAGATAATCCATGAATACACTGTTCATCAAGTTCATAAAGAACGCTGGTGCATTGGTCAAACCAAAAGACATCACTGTAAACTCATATAACCCATACTTGGTAATGAATGCCGTCTTCGGAATGTCCGAAGGTCGGATCCTGAGCTGATGATAACCTGACCTCAGATCAATCTTGGAGAACACACTGGCTCCTCTCAACTGGTCGAACAGATCTTCTATTCTGGGCAAGGGATACTTATTCTTGATCGTGACTTCATTCAAAGCTCGGTAATCGATACACATCCTTTTGGTGCCATCTTTCTTCTCCACAAACAAGACAGGGGCGGCCCAAGGCGAGGTGCTTGGCCGGATGTAACCTTTCTCTGACAGCTCATCAATCTGCTTCTTAAGCTCAACCAACTCTGGTCCAGATATTCTGTAAGCTCTCTTAAAGATAGGGGCGGTTCCAGGAAGAAGCTCTATGGCAAACTCAACTTTCCGCTCTGGTGGCATACCCGGTAAGTCCTTCGGAAACACATCTGGGAATTCAGACACAACCTTGATACTCTCAATCGGGTCTGCTTCACTGCTATCGACAGCCATCTGATAACAACTTCCTTTCTTTGGCTCAGGCGGGACTAACTCGGTCACCACTTCCTCTCCTAGTGGGGACACCAACTTGATTGTCCTTTTATCACAACTGATAACTGCCTGATACTTATCTAGCCAATTCATCCCTAGGATGACATCTATTCCCTGAGTACCCATTACTATAAGGTTAGCGGGAAACGCTATCCCCCTTATTTCCACACTTACATTCAAACATATGCTATCAGCTCGAATTCTACCACCAGCTGAGTCAATTTGAATGGGGGTTGACATGGCAGTAATTGGAAGATTATGTGCTTCTACCCATGATGCAGTAATAAAAGAATGCGTTGCTCCAGTATCAAATAACACTTCTGCAATATGGGAATCGACTGGGAACATACCTACTGTCATGCCGGGAGTCTCCTGAACTGCTTCAGCCTCCAAGTGGTTCAGTCTCCCATGATTATAGCGCTGCCGAGGGCGGTTGCCTGATCTAGGCTGGGACACATTCTGCTTTGCTGGGGCATTGGGGCCTGACTGCTGCTGGGCTGCTTTCTTCGGACATTGCATCACCCAATGGCCTTGCTCTCCACAGTGGAAACATGCTCTGTTTCCAACCTGAGCTGGTGCTGCCTGATTGCTCTGCTGGGTTGCGGGGGCAGGAAGACGAGGTGTCTGCTGATTCTGCCTCTGAAACTGACCTCCTCCTGACTGATTGCTCTGACGGTTCTGGTACTGATGCTGAGGATACTGCCTTTGGAACTGCTGATACTGCTGACGCTGCTGATGCTGCTGAGGTGGACGCTGGCTCTGCCTGAACTGCTGAGGTTGATTGCCTGAAAAACGAGGGCGGCTGCTGCTTCCAGGCTGGGGTCCACTGATCTTGCGCTTACGATCTTCCATCTCCTTACGCTTCCTTTCTGTCATGATTGCTCTGTCAATCAGGTGCTGGAATGTCGGGAAGGTGTGATTCATCAGCTGGTACTGCAGAGGGTCAACCAAGCCTCTCAAGAAACGGTATTGTCGCTTGGCATCAGTGTTGACATCTTCAGGAGCATAGCGAGACAACTGCAGAAACCTGTCTCGATACTCACTGACAGACGATGACCCTTGCTTGAGGGCCAGGAACTCCTCCTTCTTCACTGTCATCAGACCTGCAGGCACATGGTACTGACGAAAGCTACCTCTGAACTCTTCCCAGGTGATGGCATCGGGGTTGGCATGGGTGGCGAGGTAAGACTCCCACCATGATTGGGCTGCTCCTCTCAACAGACGGGGACCATACAAGACTTTCTCCCTGTCATCGCACTGAGCGGTATGCAACTCCCGCTCCACAGTGCGCAGCCAATCTTCAGCATCCATGGGGTCAGAAGAGTGAGCGAACGTTGGGGGATGACCTCTCATGAATTCAGCACGCTTGTCTCTGGGCATCTGAGGCATCTGAGGCTGGGGTGGTGCTTGCTGCTGCTGCTGCTGAATGGCGGCCAGAGTCTGACCGATGGCCTGAACTGCCTGAGTCTGCATCAGAAACATCTGCTCGATGGACATCGGGGGCGGGGGCGGCAGCTGCTGCTGCTGGGGCGCCTCATCTTGCTGACCGGCTTGCTCCTGCTGAGCACGCCTTCCTCCTCTGCGCCTGTTCTCTGACATCTGCAGAACGCAACCACACATCAGAACTGATCTGGCAAATCTTGCAGCATAAGAAAAGAGTATAGAATTCTCCAATCAGCACTGAACAGATGAGCATCTTCACTGATCTCCAACACAGGCCACACAGCTTCTCAGATAAAGAGGAAAGTGGAATAAAGGTTTTCCCAACTATATAACTAACTCCATTAACATAATAGGTAAGCCAAAATGCAGGGGATACCCACACTCTGGTGACAGTCATTACAAAGATCCAAACCAAACATAGTTCATCATGACAAACATAAATGCACAGGATATAGCAAACTACCCTGTCTAACTAAGACTAACTAAGACCGAGACTAACGCTAAGACTGAAGCTTCTATGCATCTATATTTTGTATTAATTACAAGATCCAACTCTAACGAGCTATGGTTCTAGATTTATCTTGGTCTTGCAGTCGGGATTGCCATAAGACTGGCGTCCACGCCGAGGTGAGCGGTACGGGTGCTGAGTCCCGACGGGAGCGGGGGAACCATCATCCAAGTGACGACGCTCCGCGCGCTCAGCCCGCAGCAGGGCGATCTCAGCACGAGCCCTACTCAGCTCGTCTAGTGCATGGTCCAGCTCCGTGTTTAGCACGGCGGCTAGGTTGACTGTGCTGCTCAACCTAGGATTGTCCTCACCAGCAGGTGAAACAATCACGCCTCCTGTGCTGCCAGATGGACGGCGAGGGTAATACTTCAGGTCGAGGCCGTCAGCTACCCCACCGAGAACCGAGCAGTAGTGCGAAAGCGCACGCCGTGCAGCATCCTGCATGGCTGCCTCAGCTGAGTCCCGCTCAGAGATAGAATAGTGCTCTGAGCAAGCCTCCGCGCCCTGGAGACTGTTCTCCGGACGGCGCACCAAACAGGTCGCCTCCCAGCGGTCCGGGTAGACCCCGCGACTATGCTGGTAGACCACACAGCGATACTCGATGGACCAGGTACGCCGGTCAAGTGCCCGACGTAGCAGGGTGTCGAGCGCGTCGTGGAAGTGACACCCGCGAGCAGCGTCGCGAGTGATGGGTCGAGCAACCCATCCTTCCGGCTCATGGTTAGAGAGGTCGAGGTCGTGGCTCAAGCTGTCGTCGCCACCTCCGTCGTCTGGGTCTCCTCCAGCAGCTACTCCAGAAGCTGGGACGCCCAGTGGTGGTGCAGGGGGCGCCTCCAGGGGAAGCACAGGGGAGCAGCTCCTCACAGACTCTATCTCCTGCTGGAGCGAGAAAGAAGAGCCCTGCTGCTCCTGTCGTCGACGTTCCTGCTCCTCATGCAGGCGGTGGTGCAGTCTCTCCAAGTGGCTGGACTGTCCGGCCACGGGACGGCGAAGCGGACGCTCAGCAAGGCGGGAGGGTAAGAAGGGGATGACGGACTTTCGTGCAGTGTGTCTAAGTCGAGCCATCTACAAAAGACATCGCAAGCAAAAGGGTGAGAACAGAATTAATATGACCAGCAAGTAATGAACCATAAATAAATGAAGGATCAGAATAATAATGAATCATAAATAAATGAAGGATCAGGATAAACAAAATTTTCAGCAAGGTATATTATATAGTAGAACATAGGTTTGGTCAGTAGGACCAACTTTTGAAGGGATATCAAAGTCAAGGTAGGGACAGAGGTCTATAATCCTTAGAACGACCATTCTACTCTAGGTTAGCGGTCCTACAGTCAGCACGGCTTTGATACCACTTATGTCACACCCGGTTTTTAGAAGGTAAACCGAATGCGAACCATGTACGTGCCAGGATCAGTTATTCACGTACACAGCAGTTACATAACATGGACATCATCACACAGTGCTCAAATAGTATTAAAAAGGGGAAATAATAGTCGATTACATCATACGTCTGAGACGTCCATATAGTTCTTACAATAAATCAAAGTGCGGAAAAGAAACGTAGATAACGCGGCCTTCACAGGCAGCCGACTGGGGGTTGCCGCTAACCCACGCCTAGAACTCGTCGTAGTCTTGGAACTCCTGGAAGTCTCCTTCCACAGCTTCATCTTCTCCTGAGCAGTGGTTGCAATGCTGACAACCTGGGGGGGGGATTGGTGTGTAGAGCAAGGGTGAGTACACATCAACATACTCAGCAAGCATCCCGTTTGGCTGTAGTGGACTAGCTTTATGTGGGGATAAGTCAAGCAGTTTGCTTTTAGTTGATCAGGTTATTACTTACTAGTAGAGAGCCAGGTTTTAACATTAACCCAAGTTATTAGCCCAATGTATCCTTTCCAAGCGGAAAGAATACCACTTACCAGTACCATAGTCATAATCAGAACCATCAATCTCATTGCCACCTGTACCAAAATATCTCTGATCAAGTATCACTAATCTCTGGAGCTCCCTTGGCCGCTCATAACCGTGAGCACGGCTGATATATTAGTTTCATAACACTCTGCAGAGGTTGCGCACTTTACCCATAAGCCGTGATTCCCTCTCTAGCCCGGGCTTGCAAGACCCTTATTCACTCCCAAGGTGAATGGCTAGGGATTCACTACGAAGCCTTTACAAAGATTCCCCGGGACTGTAGCCACCCGTTAGGTTTCCTAAATGTACCGCACTCCTCCCCAAGGGACAAATCAACCTTGGCAGAGCGAGCCGCATACACCGAGCCCCATTGACGGCACAACGGCTAAGTGATCTACACCCCGGTTCCTCTAATTATTCAGCTAAGGGCGTCCCATTCCACCCTCATGGTTGCACTGTTTTCCCGGGCGGTCATCCATTGAACAGGTCCTTACGGAGAGGCACTCGAGAAACCGCTCGAGTCCCCTTAAATGCCACAAGTATGATCATAAATAAGAAGGGGGAACAGCGTATCATAGATAATCACATCATGTTCATTGATTAGAGTTGAGCAATAGCATCAAACTAAGCAGTAATAATCCGACCCAAATAGGTAAACAAGGACATGGATAACAAAAGCTAGTCAATCCTTAGGTATAAATGTGTAATGCGGGAGGTGAATTAAAGAATGAATAGGACAGAGATAGGTCAAAGGACACTTGCCTCCACCAACCGACTGCTGCTCAGGGGCTTCTCCTGCGAATTCCTCGGGCTCTTCGACCGGATCGTTCTCTATGCGAGCGCAAACATACATACATCCATCCACATATTTAATACAAAAGAACAGTACACCATACAAGGGAACAAATAAAGTGAATATGCATCAAGTATGACATTCGATATCGCATTTATTATGGTTAGAAAGAAACAAACGGGAAAGGGTCTCGCAGGGGGGTTAAAGTTTATGCACTAATAATCAATTACAATTGATTCCTAACAAAAGAATTCTGTTATATATATACTAATGGAAACCTAATCATTTTAAGTTGATCAACATTGCACGAGATAAACAATTAACTACGTGAATCAATAGCATAACGGAATTTTAAATTAACTTCCTATTTTCCATATCATAAACAATGATCAGTCTACCTAAAATAAAGTAATTATGATCACAGAAAGTAAATAAAATAAAATAAATAAAAAAAATAAAAAAAACAGAGGGGGGGCGGTTGAACCGGCCCTAGGGGCGGTTGAACCGGCCCTGGGCGGGGCGGCCGAGCTGGGGCGGTCGGGCGGCTGAGCTGGGGCCGGGGCCGGCCGAGCTGGCGACCGAGGCCGGCCGAGCTGGCGGCCAGGGCCAGCCGAGCTGGCGGCCAGGGGCGGCTGGGCGAGGGGGGCGCGGCCGGGGGGGGCTGGCCGGGGGCTGGCCGTGGCCGGCCAGGGGGCGGCCGGGGGCTGGCCGGGGGCGGCTGGGGCCGGCTGGGCGCGGCCGAGGGCCGGCCAGCGGCCACGGCGGGGCTGGGGGGTGGTGGCCGGCGCGGCCAGGCCTTGGCCGGGCAGGGAGGGGGAGAGGGGAGGAGAGGGGAGGGAGGAGAGGGAGGAGGGGGAGGGGGCTCACCGGCGAGGGGGGGTGGCCGATCCGGCAGGGGGCGGCGGCCGGCGCTAGGGCAGGGGCGGGTAGGGGTAGGGTGGCGGCTTAGGTGGGGAGGGAGAGAAAATGAGAGGGAGAGGGAGAGGATTGGGGAAAAAGTGGAGGTGGGGGGGGCGGCTGGGCCTCTTGGGCCCAAGAGGGGGGCGCCAGGGGCGGCTGGGCCGGCCGGGGTCGGCCCAGGGCGCGGGAGAGAGAGAGAAAGAGGAGAGAGAAAGAGAGAGAAAGAGAGAGAAAAGATTATTTCCCTGTTTTCGAAATCCGATCTTTTAGATGAATGCGTTTGCACTTTCAAACAATCAAAAATGCAAGGTTCGGCATGGTGCATCAAACAACACAAAATATCTTTAGAGTTTTCTCTTACACGGGAAATCCAAACCGAATCCCGCTAAAACTTTGGAAAAGGTCAAGGTTTAGCGAGGGAAAAGGAAAAGAAAAGGTAACGCCCGAATTTTGGCGAGTAAAGAAAAGAAAAAATTCAACTGCAAAATTCGGGGCGTTACATCTGGTAACTGTTGTTATAGGAGAATTCTACATAAGGTAATCTCTTGTCCCATCCGAACTGATTTTGCAGCGCACAGGCTCTCAACATATCTTCGAGGATTTGATTGAGTCTTTCGGTCTGACCATCTGTCTGCGGATGATAAGCCGAACTGAAATTCAGATGTGTACCCAAGGCTTCATTCAACTGCTGCCAGAAATGAGAGGTGAACTACATTCATCCGGGACATGTACAACTCCACCAATACTGCACTGCTGTAGCTAGTCTTGATAGGTATGAAGTGGGCTGACTTGGTTAAGCGGTCCACCACTACCCAAGTGGAATCGTAGCCGGCTCGAGTGCGAGGCAATCCGACTATGAAGTCCATCCCGATTTCATCCCATTTCCACTGAGGAATTCGCAACGGTTGCAACAATCTAGCTGGCCTCTGATGTTCTGTCTTGATCCTTTGACAACTATCACATATAGCCACATCCTCTGCGATCTCCCTTTTCATTCCGTACCACCAGAATTTCTTCTTCAGATCCTGATACATCTTCTCACTTCTAGGGTGTATAGAATAAGCTGACTCATGGGCTTCCTTGAGGATCAACTCCCGAATTGACTGGACATTGGGAACACACATGATCCTTGAACCATACCACACCTTCTGCATCTTCCCAAAAATCTTTGCCTCTGCCTTCAAGAATCAGTTGCCAGATTTCACTGATATTCTCATCATTCTTCTGTGCCTCTTTGATTTCTCGCTCTAAAGTGGGCTCTAACTCAACTGTCACTCCTCGCATATTGTTCGAAAATCCGAGGCTCAACCTATCAAACTCCTTGGCCAACTCATAAGGCATCGGATGAGCGACCATCATATTGACTTGACTTTTCCTGCTCAAAGCATCTGCTACTACATTTGCTTTGCCTGGATGGTAATGAATCTCCAATTCATAGTCTTTGATCAACTCTAACCATCTTCGTCGTCTCATATTCAGCTCCGACTAAGTGAATATGTACTTCATACTCTTGTGGTCTGTGTAGACATCACACTTCTGTCCATACAGATAGTGCCTCCATGTCTTCAGTGCATGAACCACTACGGCCAACTCTAGGTCTTGGATTGGATAATTCTTCTCATGAACCTTCAGCTGTCGGGACGAGTAAGCTACAACTCTTCCCTCTTGCATCAACACAAATCCCAAACCAGTGTAACAAGCGTCGCAATACACCGAGAAGGGCTTGTTCACATCAGGCAAGACTAAGACAGGCGCTGTAGTCAACTTCTCTTTCAACGCTTCAAAGGCTTCTTGGCATTTCTGGGTCCACTTGAACTCCACTTTGTTGGCTAGCAAAGCTGTCATCGGTTTCGCAATCTTCGAAAATCCTTCAATGAATCACCGATAATATCCGGCCATTCCAATGAAGCTTTTGATTCCTCAGGCATCTGTTGGTGCTTTTCAGTTCAGAATGTCTGCCACTTTCTTCGGATCCACAGCTAATCCGTCTTTGTTTATTATGTGACCCAAGAACATGACTTCATTGATCTAGAACTCGCACTTACTCAACTTTGCAAACAGCTAGTGCTCTCGCAATCTCTACAATACCATCTTCAAGTGATTCACATGCTCTTCTTCACTTTGAGAATATATAAGAATATCATCAATAAATACCACCACAAACTTGTCGAGATAATCCATGAATACACTGTTCATCAGATTCATGAAGAAGGCAGGTGCATTTGTTAGACCAAAGGACATAACAGTGAACTCATGCAAACCATACTTGGTAATGAATGCCGTCTTCGGGATGTATGAAGGTCGAATCCTGAGCTGGTGGTAACCTGACCTCAAATCTATCTTTGAAAACACGCTGGCTCCTCTCAGCTGGTCGAACAGATCTTCTATTCTGGACAAGGGGTACTTGTTCTTGATTGTGACCTTATTCAGAGCTCGATAATTGATGCACATCCTCCTAGTGCCATCTTTCTTCTCCATGAACAGGACAGGGACGGCCCAAGGTGAGGTGCTTGGTCTGATGTAACCTTTCTCTGACAGCTCATCGATCTGCTTCTTGAGTTCAACCAACTCTGGTCTAGATACCTTGTAGGCTCTTTTAGAAATGGGGGTGGTGCCAGGAAGAAGCTCTATGGCAAACTCCACTTTCCGCTCAGGTGGCATACTTGGTAAGTCCTTCGGGAACACATCTGGAAACTCTGACACAACCTTGATAATCTCGAGTGAATCTGGCTCCTTGCTATCAATAGCCATATGATGACAACCTCTTGTCCTTGGTTTAGGTGAGACTAACTCAGCTACCACTTCTTCTCCTAGTAGGGACACCAACTTAATTGTCCTCTTATCATAGCTGATAATTGCTAGGTACTTATCTAGCCAATTCATCTCTAGGATGACATCTATTCCCTGAGTACCCATTACTATGAGATTAGAGGGAAACACTATCCCCTTTATTTCCACACTTACATTCAAGAAAATGCTATCGGCTCGAATTCTACCACTGGCTGAATCAATTTGAATGGGTGTCGACATGGTAGTTATTGGAAGATTATGTGCTTCTACCCATGATGCAGTAATAAAGGAATGTGTTGCTCCAGTATCAAATAATACTTCTGCAATATGGGAGTCGACTGGAAACATACCTACTATCATGTCGGGTGTTTCCTAAACTGCTTCAGCCACCAAATGGTTCAGTCTCCCATGGTTGTAGCATGTCTGGGCGCGGTTGCCTGCTCCTGGCTGAGACACATTCTGCTTTGCTGGGGCACTAGGGCCTGATTGCTGCTGGGCTGCCTTCTTCGGACATTGCATCACCCAATGGCCTTGCTCTCCACAATGGAAACATGCTCTGCTTCCGCTTTAAACTGGGGCTGCTTGATTGCTCTGGTTGGTTGCTGGGGCAGGGAGGCAAGGTGTCTGCTGATTTTGCCTCTAGAACTGACTTCCTCCTGATTGGTTGTTCTAGCGATTCTGCTGCTGGTGCTGAGGGTACTGCCTCTAAAACTGCTACTGAGGGGGACGCTGATTTTGCTTGAACTGCTGAGGTGGGTTGCCTAAAAAACGGGGGCGATTGCTGCTTCTAGGCTGAGGTCCACCAATCTTGTGCTTGCGATCCTCCATCTCCTTGCGCTTCTTCTCTATCATGGTCGCTCTGTCGATCAGATGCTGGAATGTGGGGAAGGTATGATTCATCAGCTGATAATGCAGAGGATCAACTAAGCCTCTCAAAAAGCGATACTGCCTCTTGTCATCTGTGCTTACATCTTCAGGAGCATAGCGGGACAGCTGCAGAAACCTGTCTCGGTACTCAATAACAGACATAGGCCCTTCCTTCTTCACTGTCATCAGGCCTGCTGGAACATGATACTAGCGGAAATTGTCTCTGAATTCCTCCCAAGTGATAGTGTTGGGGTTGGCGTGGGTGGCGAGGTAGGACTCCCACCAAGACTGAGCTACTCCTCTCAACAGACGTGGACCATACAGAACTTTCTCCCTGTCGTCGCACTGAGCGGTGTGCAACTCCCGCTCCATGGTACGCATCCAATCTTCAGCATCCATTGGGTTAGAAGAGCGAACACTGGGGGATGACCCCTCATGAATTCAGCACGCTTGTCTCTGGGCATCTGAGGCATCTGAGGATGAGGTGGGGGCTGATGCTGCTGCTGCATAAAGGCCAGAGTCTAACCAATGGCTTGAACTGCCTGAGTCTACATCAAGAACGCCTGCTCTATCGTCATCGGGGGCGGTGGTGGCAGCTGCTACTGGGGTGCCTCATCCAGCGGTGCTGCCTGCTCCTGCTGAGCATGCCTTCCTCCTCTACGCCTATTGTCTGACATCTACAGAATGCAATCACACATCAGAACCGATCTTGCAACTTGCAGCATAAGAATAGAGTATAGAATTCTTCCACAATTCTGAACAGATGAACATCTTCACTGACTCCCAACACAGGCAAACACAACTTCTCAGATAAAGAGGAAAGTAGAATAAAAGGGCTTCCCAACTAGATAACTAATTTTATTAGCATTATCAAGTAAACCAACGTGCAGGGGATAACCACACTCTGGCGATAGGCATTACAAAGATCCAAATCCATCATAGTTCATCATGACAAACATAAAGACATAGGATAAACAAACTACCCTGTCTAACTAAGACTAACTAAGAGTAAGACTAAGACTAGGACTATAACTTCTATTTTTAAGCATTAATTACAAGATTCAACACCGACGATCTATGGTTCTAAATTTATCCTGGTCCTGCAGTCGGGGTTACCATAAGCATGGTGTCCACGCTAAGGTGAGCGGTACGGGTGCTGAGTCCCGACAGGGCGGGAGAACCATCCACTAGGTGACGATGCTCTGCGCACTCAGCCCACAACTAGGCGATCTCAGCATGAGCCCTACTAAGCTCATCTAAAGCATGGTCCAGCTCCGTGTTTAGCACGGTGGCTAGGTTGACTGTGCTGCTCAACCTAGGATTGTCCTCACCAACAGGTGAGACAACCATGCCTCCTGTGCTGCTAGATGGACGGCAGAGATAATACCTCAGGTTAAGACCATCGGCCACCCCACCGAACACTGAGCAGTAGTGCGAAAGCGCACGCCGTGCGGCATCTTGCATGGCCGCCTCAGCTGAGTCCCGCTCAGAAATTGAGTAATGTTCTGAGCAGACCTCCGCACCACGTAAACTATTCTTCGGGCGACGCACCAAACAAGTCGCCTCCCAGCGGTCCGGGTAAACCCCACGACTGTGCTGGAAGACAACACAGCAAGACTCGATAGACCAGGTAAGCCGGTCAAGTGCCTGGCATAGCAAGGTGTCGAGCGCATCGTGAAAGTGACACCCGCGAGCGGCGTCACGAGTGATGGGTCGAGCGACCCATCCCTCCGGCTCCTACTCCTCTGAAAGGTCGATGCTGTGGCTCAAGCTGTTGTCGTCATCTCTGTCGTTTGGGTCTCCTCCAACAGCTACTCCTGCGATCGGGACGCCCAATGGTGGTGCAGGGGGCGCCTCCAGCGAGGGCACAGGAGAGCAGCTCCTCACATACTCTACCTCCTGCTGAAGCGAGGAAAAAGAGCCTTGCTGCTCCAACTCCTATCGCCGATGCTCCTGCTCCTCGTGCAGACGGTAGTGCAGCCTCTCCAAATGGCTAGACTAACCAGTCACCGGACGGCGAAGCGGGCGCTCCGTGAGACAAGAAGGCAAGAAAGGAATGACTGACTTCCGTGCAGTGTGTCTAAGACGAGCCATCTACAAAAGACACCGTGAGCATAAGAGTGAGAACAGAGCTAATATGACCAGCAAGTAAACCATACAAATTAGGAATTAGAATAAAACAAAATTTTCAGCAAGGTATAATATATATAGTAGAACATAGATTTGGTCGATATGACCAACTTTTGAAGGGATACCAAAGTCAAGGTGATAATAGGGGTCTATAATCCTTAGAACGACCATTCTACTCTAGGTTAGCGGTCCTACAGTCAGCACGGCTTTGATACCACCTATGTCACACCTGGTTTTAGAAGGCAAACCGAATGCGAACCATATACGTGCTAGGATCAGCAATTCACATACACAGCAGTTACATAACTGGACATCATCACACAATGCTCAAATAATAACATAAAAGAAGGTATAATAGTTGATTACATCATGATGTCCGAGACATCCACATAGTCTTTAACAATTATCAAAGTGCAGAAAAGAAACATAGATACACATGGCCTACACAGGCAGCCAACTGGGGGTTTTCCGCTAACCCACGCCTAGAACTCATCGTGGAACTCCTGAAAGTCTTCCTCCATGACTTCATCTTCTCCTGAGCAGTGGTTGCAACGAGGACAACCTGGGGGGGGGTTTGGTGTGTAAAGCAAGGATGAGTACACATCAACTTACTCAGCAATATGTCCTGTTTGGCTGTAGTGGACTAGCTTTATGTGGGGTTAAGTCAAGCAATTGCTTTTAGTTGGTCAGGTTATTATTACTAGTAAAAAGTCGGGTTTTAGCATTAACCCAAGTTATTAACCCAAAGTACCCTTTCCAAACGGAAAGAATACCACTTACCTTTACCATAAACATAATCATAACCATCATCCACATCACCATCTATAAACCAAACATCTCTAATCAAAGTATCTCTAATCAATGGAGCTCCCTTGGCCGCTCATAACCGCGAGCACGGCTGATATATCAGTTTCATAACACTCTGCAGAGGTTGCGCACTTTACCCACAAGCCATGATTCCCTCTTGCCTCGGGCCGATCAAACCCTTAAACACTACCAAGGTGAATAGGGAGGGTTTCACTATGTAGCCTTTACAAAGATTTCCTAAGGCTGTAACCGCCCGTTAGGTTTCCTAAATGTACCGCACTCCTCCCCAAGGGGCAAACCACCCTTGGCAGAGCGAGCCGCATACACCGAGCCCCATTGACGGCACGACGGCGAAGCGAACTACACCTCAAATCCTCTAATTATTCAGCTAAGGGCGTCCCATTCCACCCTCATGGTTGCACTGTTTTCCCAAGCGGTCATCCAACGAACTAGTCCTTACGGAGAGGCACTTACAGCTCGAGTCCCCTTAAATGTCACAGTATCATCATCATAATTAAAAGGGAAAACAGCGTATCATAGATAATCTCATCATGTTCATTGATTAATGTGAAGCACTAGCATATAGCTAAACCAGAATAACCCAACAAGGACAAGATAAACAAAAGCTAGTCAATCCTTAGGTATAAATTGTGTAAATGTGGGGAGTGAATTATAAGAATGGGTAGGACATAGATGGGTCAAGGGACACTTGCCTTCACCAACCAGCTGCTGCTCAGGGTCTTCACCTGTAACTCCTTCGGACTCCATCGACTGACCGTTATCTATACGAGTTCAAACATACATTCCACAAATTTAATACAAAAGAATAGTACACCATACAATAGAATGTAATAAATAAACAGACGCTCAACGCAGGGCTCACACCTACGACTAAGTGAGAAAGAGAAAGTAACGGTTGAGGCTACGGTCGAAGGGTGATGACGTTACGCGATTATAAATCAAACTACTCGCTTACACATAATAGTATTAGTTTGGCCATCGCGCTATACGTAGGATAAGGTCATGTTCCATGTTTAATCATTATAAACAGACCAAAGTAAATTTAAAAGGATTGTCGCATGGCGAAACACGCGACACAACCCTTAGACTGAATTAAGAATAAAATGACTCATCGCGCGACGGAGTGCGCCATGAGACACTTGCATTAATTATAAAAATGACGTCAAGCGTCGCGCGATGAAGCGCACGATGACATACGTCATCCAATCTGAACTTAAAACGAAACGTCGCGCGACTGGACACGCGACGCCACACATTAAATAATCTAAAATTAAAATGGATCGTCGCGCGACGAAGCACATGACGTAGCACATGAATAAAGGCGAATTTAAAATGAATCGTCGCGCGCTTCACCTTTATTCAAACTAAATTTAAAATGGATTAAATCAAAAGTTAACGTCGCGCAACTACGGTCACGCGCGCGGGAACGTGCGGGCCACGCCGGGGACGCGCGCGGGACGCTGGGGCGCGAGGGCGTGGGGCCGCGGGATGCGGGGGCACGAGGTCGCCGGGGCGAGAGGGCGCACAACCGCCGACACGAGGCCGCCGGAGCGTGGGGCTGCTGGGGCGTGGGGCGCGAGGCCGCCAGGGCGCGGGGGTGCAAGGCCGCCAGGGCGCAAGGCCGCTGAGGCATGGGGCATGGAGCGCGAGGCCGCCGAGGCCGCGGGGCCGCCAGGGCCGCTAGGGCGCGAGGCCACCGGGGCCATGGAGGCGCGCAGGGGAGGCCACGAGGGCCGCCAGGGGCGCGCGCAGGGAGGGCACGCGGGGGAAGAAGGAAGGGGAGGGGGAGGGGAAGAGAGAGAGGGAGAGGGAGAGGGAGAGGGGAGGGGAGCTCACCTCGGGGTCCAAATCTGGCGATCACCGTCTCCAAAACCTTGGGCACAATGGGGAAGAGAGAGAGGTGGAGGAGAGAAAGTTGCTGCGCAGGAAAAATTGAATGAGGGGAGAGAGAGAAGGGAGGGGGGCGCGCACATGGGGAGGGGCAGGGCGCCAGGGGCGAGCGGGCCAGGGCCAAGCCGAGTTGGGCCAGGCCGGACCGGGTTGGGCCGCACCGCGGGACAAAAACCCACGACATGCACAACCACATATCGGAATCCAATCGCAAAACGAAATCCAAAACGAGACTAAGCAAACACGCGATTAAACCCGACATCAGAGAAAAGAAATGTGATTCGGCATGATACAACACTCATGTCAACTTAGGTTTTTTGTTCACACGCAATATGGACACCAGTCGCTATACTGCTTTGAAATTGGGAAGAAGGAGCGAAACGACAAGAGAAAAGAGGGTAACGCCTGAATTTGGTGAGTATTAAAGAAGAAAAATTCTACCCCCAAATTCAGGGCGTTACAATGACGTTGGTGAGCTAGGTGGGGTAGGATATTTGCTCGATTAACTTCGCTTCTAATAAATGGTGGACTTCGGCTTTCGCTGCTTCTGTTTTTTCGTCGGACATTTTCCGTAACCGCTGCTTCCTTTGGCGCACAGAGGGGTCAATGCCCAGACTGTGCTCAATGATTGTGCGGTTGACCCCGAGTAGGTCTAAAGCAGACCATGCGAAGACGTCCTTGTTGCGGTTAAGGCAGGAGAGAAGTCTTCCTTCTTCGTTTGGTGAGAGGTCTTCCCTGATTAAGACAAATTGCTTAGGAGTTGTGGGGTCAAGGGGGTATATCTTGGTTCCCTCATTACTTTGCAGTTGTGCGTTGACTTTTTTGTGTTGAATTGGGCGAGGACTATTGTTGTCTTTGCGCTTTGTTGTTAGGCAATGCAGGTTGCGCTGTCCAGGGATGAAGTCTCTTTCTATGTTCCTGGCTGCCTGTTGGTCTCCATATATTGTAATTACACCATGAGGGCCTAGTATTTTCATGCATAGATAGAGTCCGTGTATTGATGCCTCAAACTCATTGATGGATCCGCGGCCCATTATAGCGTTGGAAGGGTAGACCATGTCGACGATGTCGAAGGTGACTTGTTCACTTTGTGCGTTGGGCGCCATGCCAAAGGACAGCGGCAGTTCTATTTTGCCAATGGGAAAGGTGCCTTTGCCTCCAAAACAGTATAGATGATTATCTGTAGGCTTGAGGTGGCTGTGGCTGATTCCCACGCGGTCAAAGGCTTGCAAGAAGATAATGTCGGCCTGGCTACCATTGTCGACCAATACTTTATGTAGATCCCAACCTGCCACCCGACAGTTGATCACCATGGCATCTGTGTGTGGCGCACTGCGTAGATCAACGTCTCTTGCGTCGAAGGTGATTGGTACATGAGACCATTTTGTCTGAACCATTGGCCTAGTGAGGGCTACATGATTGACTCTACGGTAGTGATCTTTCTTTTGTCGTTTAGTGTCAAAGTCTGTGCTTGATCCTTCGATAATCATATGGATGACCTTCACGGAAAAGTTGATTGGCAAAGTCCTCTTGTTTGGGTGGTGGTGGGGGTGGTGGAGGATTTTGGTGATGTGGAGGTGGAGGGAGGACTTGGATCGCTTGGTGTTGCTGGTACATCTGGTTGGGCTAGTTAGGGTGGAGTGGTTTGTTGTGGAATTGTCACTGGTGGTATTGTTGGGGATGGTAGGTGTGTGCAACAACTCATTGGTTGTCAGCTGGATAATTTCTAGCCACTCTGTCTTTGGTGGCCTTGGTTTCGGGGCAGTCCCTGGTGGGATGTACGGAGTCTTCACCGTGAAAAAGGTAGTAGAACCTTCACGGTTGTGGTGCTCGACCTCTGCCTCTACCTCTAGAGTTGGTGTCGCGGCCATGTTGTGTGGGGTACTCTTGGCGACGAGCTGTGTCTCCAATGTAGTGCTGGTTGGCGATAGTGTTCACTTGCTGCTGGTTGCGATTTGGCCTACCAGATTTGGACTACGCCAGTCTGACCCATGTCCTGCTAGACTACGGGTTGTCCATGGGTTTCCGTTGCGATTCTATCTTGCGCCGGTGTATCTCTTCGGATCGCGCATACTTTTCGAATAACTGATATAACTCTTGCAAGTTTTTGGGTGGATCTCTTATGCAATGGCTGTGCCGGTGCGAAGACGGTTGATTGCATAGTGGATGGCTATGTGGTCATTGACAGACGACAGTTGTGATTTCAGTAGGAGGAGTTTTTTGTAATACTCCCGAAGGGTTTCTTTCTCCTGTTGTCTACAAAGTGATAATTCAGCTAGGGCATCTGTGTCTAGCCTGTATCCTTGGAAATTCAGCAAGAACTTATCACGAAGTGCTTTCCATGACTCGATGGATAGTGGTGGTAGTCTGGTGTACCATGTCAGGGCTGGGCCCTCGAGTGCTATGATGAATGATTTGGCCATGGTGGCGTCGTTCCCTCCGGACGATGCAATCGCAAGCTGATAGCTCATGATGTATTGTGCTAGATCTGTGCTACCGCTGTACTTGGGGTAAGCACCCGCTCTGAAGTTGTTGGGCCAGGGTGATGCCTGGAGTTGTGGTGCAAGTGGGCTTCACTCATCAAGGTAATTAATCCCTTGGAAAATGGTTGGAATGATGAGAGGGCTCTGCTGCATGTGGTGTGAGCCTTCGCCTTGCATATCTACAATTTGTTGTTCTAGCTCCCTGGCCTTTTGCTCCTCATCTAGTATCATTTGCCTGACCTTGGCTTGCATGGTGATGCGCTGGCGCTTGGCTGCAATTATTTCTTTATGTTTCTGTAAATGATTGTTCTTGATGCGCAAGGCTCACAGCTTGAGATGGTCTTCGGCTGAAATGCCTATGATTTTGTCATCTTCGATGGTGTCTTCTGCCTCTGGGTGGATGAAGCCTGGCGGGGGTGCTTGAGGTACCCCCTCAGAGTTGCAGATGCGTGCGGTGCCCTCCGACGTGGGCAGATTGTCTTGGCATTCCTTTTGTTGTTGACTACCTCATCATCGAATGCCTCTTGAGGGATGTCGTCCTCAATGGGAGCCTTGCCTTTCTTGTCAGCCAGAAGGGCTGCATCGTCGATGGAAGTGGCGGCCTTCGAATTCGCTCTCTTGGGGGCCATCGCGGGAATGGTTTGTCGTAACACAAATGGTGGGCGCCAAATGTTGGAACTCGCTAACTCGCGGTCAGTCAAGCTCAAATAGTGGAAAGACAGGAAAATGTTTGATGCCAAGTTACACAGAGTATTAGAGCAACAATGTTTTTCCCGTCCCCTGCAATGGTGTTGTGCGGGGGTATTTATAGGTAACCGAGGGTTGGCCCTGCCCCATCAAAGACGATTATACCCTCGGTTACCTACGTTATCACTGGAATATTCTCCCTTGGGGGTTATGGCGGGTCACTACAACGTAATTAATTACAAACATGGGCTGACACACTAACAACTCTGCCCACACAGCGGCCTACAAGTGGGATCCTATAACATGGGCCAACTATACACGGTCCCCTTATTGCAACTAGTAGTAGGTTTGAAAGGGAAATGTGCCCTTGGGCCATTTCTAAGTATTTTGGTGATTTAGTGTCCAACACAAGTGCTTAAGTGTTAAACTATGCCAAATGGTGGACAAAGTGCAAATCAATACAAAGGTATGATTCTAGACTTAGTACATTGGTTTTTGTGTACTAACATATGTGTCTAAGTCCTAGAATCAAAGAAAATACAATTGGATAAGTCTTGGCTCGAGCAGCCAAGACTTTGCTCGGTCTGGGTGCACCGGACTGTCCGGTGGTGCACCGGACAGTGTCCGGTGCGCTAGGCTGGCTCTGGTGAAAAGGCTGCTCTCGGGTCTCGACGACGGCGTACGGCTATAAATCACCGGACAGTGTTCGGTGAGTCGGCTGCGGCGAAGTCGCCGCTCTCAGGAACCAAGTCAACAGCGTACGGTTATAATTCACCGGAATGTATGGTGGGGCACCGGACTGTCTGGTGAGCCAACGGTCGGGCGCGCCAACGGTCGGCCGCGCAATCCGCGCGTGACGCATTGCCAAGCCAACGGTCGGATGGGAGCATCGGACTGTCCGGTGTGCACCGGACAGTGTCCGGTGCGCCAACGGCTCCAAGTGTCCAACGGTCGGCTGCGCCAGAATAGGAAAGAAATTAGCACCGGACAGTGTCCGGTGGTGCACCGGACTGTCCGGTGCGCCAGTCGACAGAAGGCAAGAATTGCCTTCCTGGATTGCTCTCAACGGCTCCTAGCTGCCTTGGGGCTATAAAAGGGACCCCTAGGCGCATGAAGGAGTACTCCAAGAACACTTTGAGCATTCTTGATCATTCACACTTCGTCTTTGCGCACTTGTTCGACATTCTTAGTGATTTGAGCTCTGTTCTAGTGAGAACTTTGTGATATTCATTAGAGCTCAAGTCTTGGCCGTGTGTGTGCGTATTTGCTGTGGACTTGTGTGTGTTGCTCATCTCATCCTTACTTCCGTGTTCATTTGTGATCATTTTTTGTAAGGGCGAGAGACTCCAAGTTGTGGAGATTCCTCGCAAACGGGATATAGTGAAAGGAAAAGAAACACCATGGTATTCAAGTGGATCTTTGGATCACTTGAGAGGGGTTGAGTGCAACTCTCGTCCATTGGGACGCCACAACGTGGAGTAGGCAAGTTTTGACTTGGCCGAACCACGGGATAAACCACCGTGCCTCTCTGTGTTGATATCTTTGTGGTTATTGTGTCTTGCAAGAATTCCTCTCTAGCCACTTGGTTTTATTGCTCTAACACTTAATCAAGTTTGTGGCTTCAAGTTTTAAGTTTTTACAGGATCACCTATTCACCCCCCCTCTAGGTGCTCTCAATTGGTATCAGAGCCATTCTCTTCACGTAAGGGACTAATCGCCCGAAGAGATGGATCCTAAGGGCAAGGGGATGGTGGTCAATGTTAAGGAGAAGGAGTCCTTCGTCAATGATCCAAAAGATGACAAGCCTACTGACTCGGGCTCGAGCCACAAAAGAAAAGACAGGAAGAAGAAGAAAACAAGGCGCATCAAGGAGATAGTCTACTACGACAGCGACGAATCTTCCTCTTCCCAAAAGGACGACGATGACTACAAGAAAAAGAAAACAGTAAATTCAAACTTTTCTTTTGATTATTCTCGTACACAAAGCTCCAATACTCATTTGCTTTCCATTCCACTCGGTAAACCTCCTCACTTTGACGGAGAGGACTACGGATTCTGGAGTCACAAAATGCGTAGTCACTTGTTCTCTATCCATCCAAGCATATGGGAGATAGTAGAGAGTGGAATGCAATTTGATAGTACTGATAGTCCCATATTTATCAATGAGCAAATTCACAAAAATGCACAAGCTACTACTGTTCTTCTAGCATCATTGTGCAGGGATGAATACCATAAGGTGAGCAGCTTGGATAACGCCAAGCAGATCTGGGACACCCTCAAGATCTCGCATGAGGGGAACGACGTCACCATGCTCACCAAGATGGAGTTGGTGGAGGGCGAACTTGGGAGATTTGCAATGATCAGGGGAGAGGAGCCAACCCAAACTTACAACAGGCTCAAGACCCTCGTCAACAAGATAAGGAGCTATGGAAGCACGCGATGGACGGACCACGACGTCGTCCGCCTAATGCTAAGGTCTTTCACTGTCCTTGATCCACATCTTGTAAACAATATTCGTGAAAACCCTAGGTACACCAAGATGTCGCCCAAAGAAATACTTGGAAAGTTCGTAAGCGGGCGGATGATGATCAAGGAGGCAAGATATGTCGATGATGCGTTGAATGGCCCAATCCATGAGCCTCAAACCGTTGCTCTCAAAGCAACGAGGAGCAAGGAGGCGCTACCTAGCAAGGTGGCGCAAGTTGAGGCGGCCGGGCTTAACGAAGAAGAAATGGCCCTCATCATCAAGCGATTCAAGACGGCACTCAAAGGTCACAAGGAGCACCCCAACAAAAGCAAGACGAATGGAAAACGCTCCTGCTTCAAGTGTGGTAAGATTGGTCATTTTATCGCTAATTGTCCCGATAACAATAGTGACCAGGAACAAGAGAAGAAGAGGGAAAAGAAGAAGGCTTACAAGAAGGCTAAGGGCGAGGCACACCTAGGCAAGGAGTGGGACTCGGATTGTTCGTCGTCCGACTCCGACAACGAAGGACTCGCCGCGTCGGCCTTCAACAAATCATCCCTCTTCCCCAACGAGCATCACATCTGCCTCATGGCAAAGGAGAATAAGGTAAACACTCAAAAGTCTAATTATGCTTCTAGTGATGATGAATCTAGCGATGATGAAATAGACTACACTAGTTTGTTCAAGGGCTTAGATAGAACTAAGATTGATAAGATTAATAAATTAATTAATGCCTTGAATGATAAGAATAGATTATTAGAAAAGCAAGAAGATCTTTTGTATGAAGAACATGACAAATTTGTAGATGCACAAAATTCTCTTGCTTTAGAAGTTAAAAGAAATGAAATGGTTTCATGTGAATTGTCTACATGCCATGAATCTATTTCTAGCTTAAAGCGTATCAATGATGACTTGAATGCTAAGTTAGAAATAGCTAATAAATCAACCTCTTGTGTAGAACATGTTATGATTTGCAACAGGTGTAAAGATTTTAATGTTGATGCTTGTAGTGAACACCTAGTTTGCATTTCTAAACTAAATGATGAAGTGGCTAGTCTTAATGCCCAACTTAAGACTAGCAAAAGTGAATTTGATAAACTAAAATTTGCAAGGGATGCCTAAACGATTGGTAGACACCCCTCAATTAAGGATGGGCTTGGCTTTAAGAGGGAAGCCAAGAACTTAACAAGTCATAAGGCTCTCATCTCCGCCAAGGAGAAAGGGAAGGCCCCTACGGCTAATAGTGTTCAAAAGAACCATGCTTTCATGTACCATGATAGGAGATTTTCTAAGAATGTTCATAGAAGTTATGATGCTTTTAATTCTCATGCCATGATTGCTTCTAGTTCTTCTATTATGCATGATAGAAATTTGGCTAGGAAAAATGTTATTCATCATATGCCTAGAAGAAATGTTGTTTATGTACCTAGGAAAGTGAGTAATGAACATTCTACAATTTACCATGCTTGCAATGCTTCCTTTGCTAGTTGTAGAAAGGATAAGAAAGTGGTTGCTAGGAAATTAGGGGCAAAATGCAAGGGAGACAAAACTTGCATTTGGGTCCCTAAGGCTATTGTTACTAACCTCGTAGGACCCAACAAGAGTTGGGTACCTAAGACCCAAGCCTAATTTGCCTTGCAGGTTTATGCATCCAGGGGATCAAGCTGGATTATCGACAGCGGATGCACAAACCACATGACGGGGGAGAAGAAGATGTTCACCTCCTACGTCAAGAACAAAGATTCCCAAGATTCAATCATATTCGGTGACGGGAATCAAGGCAAGGTTAAAGGCTTAGGCAAGATTGCCATCTCAAATGAGCACTCTATCTCCAATGTATTTTTAGTAGAGTCGCTAGGTTATAATCTTCTATCGGTTAGTCAATTATGTAATATGGGATATAATTGCTTATTCACAAATGTAGATGTGTCGGTCTTTAGAAGGAGTGATGGTTCATTAGCTTTTAAGGGTGTACTAGACGACAAACTCTACTTAGTTGATTTTGCAAAGGAGGAGGCCGGTCTAGATGCATGCTTAATCGCTAAGACTAGCATGGGCTGGTTGTGGCATCACCGTCTAGCACATGTGGGGATGAAGAACCTTCACAAACTTCTAAAGGGAGAACATGTGTTAGGTCTAACAAATGTGCATTTCGAAAAAGATAGACCTTGTGCAGCGTGTCAAGCAGGTAAACAAGTGGGAAGTGCTCATCACATCAAGAACGTGATGACTACATCAAGACCCCTGGAGCTGCTGCATATGGACCTCTTCGGACCCATCGCCTATCTAAGCATAGGAGGAAGTAAGTATGGTCTGGTTATTGTTGATGATTTTTCTCGCTTCACTTGGGTATTCTTTTTGCAGGATAAATCTGAAACCCAAGGGACCCTCAAGCGCTTCCTAAGGAGAGCCCAAAATGAGTTTGAGCTCAAGGTGAAGAAGATAAGGAGCGATAACGGGTCCGAGTTCAAGAACCTTCAAGTGGAGGAGTACCTTGAGGTGGAAGGAATTAAGCACGAGTTCTCCGCTCCCTACACACCACAGCAAAACGGTGTGGTAGAGAGGAAGAACAGGACGCTCATCGACATGGCGAGGACGATGCTTGGAGAATTCAAGACGCCCGAGCGGTTTTGGTCGGAAGCTGTGAACACGGCTTGCCACGCCATAAACCGAATCTACCTTCATCGCCTCCTCAAGATGACATCATACGAGCTTCTAACCGGTAACAAACCAAACGTTTCGTATTTTCGAGTTTTTGGGAGTAAATGCTACATTCTGGTGAAGAAAGGTAGAAATTCAAAATTTGCTCCCAAAGCTGTAGAAGGGTTTTTGTTATGTTATGACTCAAATACAAAGGTGTATAGGGTCTTCAACAAATCATCGGGTTTGGTTGAAGTCTCTAGCGACGTTGTATTTGATGAGACTAATGGCTCTCCAAGAGAGCAAGTTGTTGATCTTGATGATGTAGATGAAGAAGACGTTCCAACGGCTGCAATACGCACCATGGCGATTGGAGAAGTGAGGCCACAGGAACAAAAGGAGCAAGATCAACCTTCTTCCTCAACAATGGTGCATCCCCCAACTCAAGACGATGAACAGGTTCATCAAGAAGAGGCGTGTGATCAAGGGGGAGCACAAGATGATCAAGTTATGGAGGAAGAAGCACCACAAGCTCCTCCAAATCAAGTTCGAGCGACGATTCAAAGGAATCATCCCGTCGACCAGATTTTGGGTGACATTAGCAAGGGAGTAACCACTCGCTCTAGATTAGCTAATTTCTGTGAGCATTACTCTTTTGTCTCTTCTATTGAACCTTTCAGGGTAGAAGAGGCCTTGCTAGATCCGGACTGGGTGTTGGCCATGCAGGAAGAGCTCAACAACTTCAAGCGTAATGAAGTTTGGACACTGGTGCCACGTCCCAAGCAAAATGTTATGGGAACCAAGTGGGTGTTCCGCAACAAGCAGGACGAGCACGGAGTGGTAACGAGGAACAAGGCTCGACTTGTGGCAAAAGGTTATGCCCAAGTCGCAGGTTTGGACTTTGAGGAGACTTTTGCTCCTGTGGCTAGGCTAGAGTCTATTCGTATTTTGCTAGCATATGCCGCTCACCATTCTTTCAGGTTGTTCCAAATGGATGTGAAGAGCGCCTTCCTCAACGGGCCAATCAAGGAGGAGGTGTACGTGGAGCAACCTCCTGGCTTTGAGGATGAACAGTACCCCGACCACGTGTGTAAGCTCTCTAAGGCGCTCTATGGACTTAAGCAAGCCCCAAGAGCCTGGTATGAATGCCTTAGAGACTTTTTAATTGCTAATGCTTTCAAGGTTGGGAAAGCCGATCCAACTCTTTTCACTAAGACATGGGATGGTGACTTATTTGTGTGCCAAATTTATGTCGATGACATAATATTTGGTTCTACTAACCAAAAGTCTTGTGAAGAGTTTAGCAGAGTGATGACGCAGAAATTCGAGATGTCAATGATGGGCGAGTTGAACTACTTCCTTGGGTTCCAAGTGAAGCAACTCAAGGACGACACTTTCATCTCCCAAACGAAGTATACGCAAGACTTGCTCAAGAGATTTGGGATGAAGGAAGCCAAGCCCGCAAAGACTCCAATGGGAACTGACGGACACGTCGACCTCAACAAAGGAGGTAAGTCCGTTGATCAAAAAGTATACCGGTCCATGATAGGTTCCTTGCTTTATTTATGTGCTAGTAGACCGGATATTATGCTAAGTGTATGCATGTGTGCTAGATTTCAATCCGATCCAAGGGAGTGTCACTTAGTGGCTGTGAAGCGTTTTCTTAGATATTTAGTCGCTACGCCTTGCTTCGGGATCTGGTATCCAAAGGAGTCTACCTTTGACTTAATAGGATACTCCGACTCCGATTATGCTGGATGTAAGGTCGATAGGAAGAGTACATCAAGGACGTGCCAAGTTCTAGGAAGGTCCCGGGTGTCGTGGAGTTCTAAGAAACAAACCTCCGTTGCCCTATCCACCGCTGAGGCCGAGTATGTTGTCGCAGGACAGTGTTGCGCGCAACTACTTTGTGATCGACATAGCTAGATCAAACTTACCATTCTTTTATCTTTACGGAGGATGTCGTCGCTGCCAAACTTGTGGTTAGGATTGGTTCCTTGACATTGCCTGTGATGCACCGACGCTTTCTAGAAGCCTTTGGAAACCTAGTGTCGGCACCAACCATAGTATGCAATAGGCACGGGCGCCATCCATGGAACCATCACCTGCACACACAAGATTACATATTATATCAATCACAACAATTAACAAAAAGAGTAAAACAAATTGAATACTAACCTCATGATACTGATCCTCAGTCAAATATTTCTTTGAGGACCATTCCTTTTTGTTCAAGGGGTCTACTTCTTTCGGATGATTTTGAAAATATAAATTTGTAGCCTAAATTCTCGCATAGTATATGGCATCATTCACTAGCTTCTTTTTATTGTTTTGGAACACACGTTCAGCGTGCCCCATGTAATCCTCACTGTCAGGCAATCGATAGCGAAGCTACAACATAAAGGATATAAATACAATGATTCATGTCGTATACTATGCAAAGAAGGACAAATATTATGCAACCGATAGCGAAGCTACAACATAAAGAATATAAATACAAGGGGATTTCTTGATATAATGTCTGTCATAGAATTAAAATATTGAGAAACAGAAAAAAAACAATATAGAATTCATACCCAAAATTCATGCCGCACAAGTCCTTATCTGTCGGTGTGGTCCCGTTCATTTTTTAACTTGCTCTCATCCTAGCTACCGATGAGCACCTCCTCCACGCTATCTCCGTCTGACACCTTCACTATGCTAGGGTAGTGAAGGCGGCAAAGAGAACACAACGTAAGGTTAACCTGAGTGTGGTGTCCCTTGTCGTCAAAGGACAAATCCTCCTAATTCCTGCATTACACAAGAACATGAACAATGCACATAATAGTTATATGAGACAAGTTAATATATTACACTCACCAATCTCCATGAGGCATGATTAAGACCCTATCGACCTCTTACTCTATCGCGAGACGAGGCTTTACTGAGTGGCTCTTCCTAGAGCGACATGTGTGTGTCACTGAAGAGCCTCCTGAAGCATCATTCATCAGGTTGTTAGCTGGCTGAGCCTGCTAAGCCCACTGGACCCAGACCTATTGCTTCTCTCTCTAGTTGTCCCACTCATCCCAGGGCTAGTGCTGCTGCACGACCTAGTCCCATGTCGCGTACTGCACCTCCTCAATGTGCTGCTCTTCCTCGTTGTGCAGCTCATCCTGGTACATCCAACTCAAGATTCAGATAAAGGTAAATATGTAAACAAATTTATCCGTATGAAATATGTTACCTCATCTCCATGTGCAGCGCTCAACAGCTCTCGACGTCTGCTGCTGCTCGAAGAACTACCTTGAAACAGGCCCAGACCCTTGAACAGCCCCTTCATTGACTTCTTCAACTTTGAGGGCATCCTGCATCAAAATAAGAAAATTTTCATTAGTGTAATGTTTAAATGTCACAATCCTTAAAAATTAAAAACAAACGAAGGAACAAAATACATTACTTGTTAAATATCATCAAAATCATGATTTATTTGTCCTCTTCTATGCAGAGGTAGCCATGTAACTTTTCTCCTAACAGGTTGTCTTCTCCTTCTCTCTGGAAAAGTTAAGTCATTAATGTCTGCAACTAGTGAATCTAATGCTGGAGCAGGATGAATATGAAAACTAGTTAGCAAATCTTCTTCTTGAAACACCTCATCAACCTGCTCATGGTGCTCAAATTGATATTCATCCTCACTAGGGGTGTATAGGTGTTCACAGGGATTTACATTGTACACAACCCTCTATGCATACAACTTTTTGCATGGATATGTCGATAAATAAACCTGGTCTTCTTGATAGGCAAGGATATATATGTCATGCCCTTGAAGCAATTTTCAGGTTAGACCTGTGTCATCCCAAATTTGGTCCTATAATACTTTGGTTCAACCATTTATACTCGAAGAAAATTAGCGCTAAAGGCTTATTTCCAGCAAATGTAATCTCGATTATATTTTTAATCTTTCTGTAATAGCAGGCTTTGTGTCCTTCCATGTCGGTTGCCCCGGTGACGACTACTATTTTGAGTGGTAGTCATAGGATGACTAGATTAAAAATGTTTGAACGAAAGCGGTATCCATTGACGTCATAATATCCATAGCTTTTGGCAGTTACGCTTCCAATAGATAGCTAACGTAAGTCATCATTCATATTTATCTCCATGTGCAGCGCTCAACAGCTCTCGACGTCTAATGTTGCTCGAAGAATTGCCTTGAAACAGGCCTAGACCCTTGAACAACCCCTTCATTGGCTTCTTCAACTTTGAGGGCATCCTGCATCAAAATAAGAAAATTTTCATTAGTGCAATGTTTAAATGTCACAATCCTTAAAAATTAAAAACAAATGAAGGAACAAAATACATTACTTGTCAAATATCATCAAAATCATGATTTATTTGTCCTCTTCTATGCAGAGGTAGCCATGTAACTTTTCTCCTAACAGGTTGTCTTCTCCTTCTCTCTTGAAAAGTTAAGTCATTAATGTCTACAACTAGTGAATCTAATGCTGGAGCAGGATCAATATGAAAACTAGTTGGCAAATCTTCTTCTTGAAACACCTCATCAACCTGCTCATGGTGCTCAAATTGATATTCATCCTCACTAGGGGTGTATAGGTGTTCGCGGGGATTTACATTGTACACAACCCTCTATGCATACAACTTTTTGCATGGATATGTCGAGAAATAAACCTGATATTCTTGATGGGCAAGGATATATATGTCGTGCCCTCGAAGCAATTTTCAGGTTAGACCTGTGTCATCCCAAATTCGGTCCTATAATACTTTGGTTCAACCATTTATACTCGAAGAAAATTAGCGCTAAAGGCTTATTTCCAGCAAATGTAATCTCGATTATATTTTTAATCTTTCCGTAATAGCAGGCTCCATGTCCTTCCATGTCGGTTGCTCCGGTAACGACTCTACTATTTTGAGTGGTAGTCATAGGATGACTAGATTCAAAAATGATTGAACGAAAGCGGTATCCATTGACATCATAATATCCATAGCTTTTGGCAGTTACGCTTCCAATAGATAGCTAACGTAAGTCATCATTCATATTCATTTCCTCCCCAAACTGTCAATTATGCCCCAAAGCATTAGCAAAGTGTGTATTGTAAGTTAACTAAAATAATGAAATTAGGTCTCCGAGCCACATAATTGAGACTTACATGGTCCCGGAGCCACATAATGAAATTAGTTCGCCCATGCATTCATTCACGTCCCAATTTGTCTAGGTCTCTCGCTGTTGGTCTACCGAAACACCTCATGTTTTGTTCATCAAACTCACTGTCAAATATTATTGCAGGACAGGAGATATTTGAGGACATAAACTAATTCGTATATGAACAATTTAAGAAAATGAAGTCTTACACAATGTATTTCTCCACCTCAGGTATATTCGTGAACATGTAGAGTAAAGCAGACTTTCGTTCTTCCATAGTGAGGTGATATGCCTTGGGTGGACCAATGACTTTGTCGTTTGCTTGAAAAATCGAAAGATCACTACATGGAAGCATCTCTGTTTCATCATCATGGTACCTCTTCTTTCGAGCAAATACATTATGTTCTTCTGCAAAGTAACAACTTCTGAAATATGCTACCTCCTTCAGTTTAAATTGTTCCACAATACATCCTTCAACTCTTGCCTTATTGTCCACCATTGCTCTAAGCTTTTTTAATGCTCTTTCTATAAAACATCCACCTATACTAAACAGGATCACCAACCTCAGCTTCATATGGAAGATGTTAGAGATGATGCATAGGACTGAAGAAACCTGGTGGAAATATTTTTTTTCAATTTGCACAAAAGCACCGGTGCCTCTTTCTCCGGTTGCTCCATCACATCTCTTCTGATTTCTTTAGCACACAGCTGTCTGTAGAAATAGCTAACTTCAGCTAATGTTTTCCACACAGCATCGGAAACATACCCACGAAACATTACAGCTATCGGTTTCCTTAGAGGCCGGCATGAGCTAAGTTGCCTCACGGTGTGTGCGAGTCGGGCAAACCCTAAAAACGTAATAACTCCCGTCAGCTAAGTCTCGTGGCCGACGGGAATTATGTTGGCTCTTGACAGATGCGACGCGGACATGCCATTAACTCTCGTCGGCGGGTCCGGTGGCCGACGGGCATTACCTGATCCCGTCAGCTAAGAAAAGACCGACGGGATTTATTTAATCCCCGTCAAGTTGTGCAATAAACCGGCGGGAATTAATTTAGCCGGGGAGGATCCTTAGGATTCATGTTGTGTTTGTTCTTTTTTTTTTCAAACACAACCATCACCCCAGCTAAGAATTCTAAAACTAATTTACTACTAGCGTTTCAAGAAACACATGCTGAAAACTTTTCAAGAAAACTACCACGTTCTAATATTAACCCAACGATAGATGGATATTACATGGAACGACAAATAATGACATATATGTAGAGCTGCCTCATGAGTCTTCCTCCTCATGCTTGATGGTTGGTTTAGGCGGGCCAAAGAGATCCCACCACCGTAGCTTTGCAGCTAGCTCATAATCCTGCTTGCTCTTCAAACATATTTCGGAAAACGAGATAGGGATGCCATCGCATGTCGCCGTGCGGGGCAGGAGCAGTGGACCACGACAGGATATATAACCCGGCCGGGGGTGTCTGTCCATTCACGCAAGGATGGCAAGCGCGCTCGGCAGGGACATGGCAATGGCAAGGATGGCAGGTAGCGGCGGCATGGAATCAGTCAGGCGGGCCTACACCTTCATCTACATGACGACGGCTTGCCTCTCCGCCTGTTTGTTGCTCGTAACTATGGTCGGCTCCAATCATTGGCGGTCTCCCTCCCCCGGGCCGCACCGCCCCCAGAAGCCACCCGCCCTCCTCCCTCGTCCCCTCCCTCCTGTCTGACCAGTGATCAGCGTCAGCCAGCGGGCGAGCGAGCCTGAACCAGACCAATAATACCGTGGGTGCATGCTTGTGACATCATGTACGTGGACGGGCACAGGGAAAGGCCGGGTCCGGGTCGGGGTCCCTCCCCGACCTCCAGCTCCGCGACGCCGACGTGGCGACCGCGACTAACCACCGCCACGAATGAAGAAATTACTCACTGCACTCCATCCTTCCCGCACCGCAGGCCGCGCGCGAGATCTGCTGCTGCTGCTGCTGCTGCTGGCCACAAATATCCAAAAGCCGCAGGGTCCACACAAGCGTCCGGCTGATACCGTCCCGGCCGCGAGGGACACGTGCATGGGGACGCTCGCTCGCTCCGATCCTGGCCGTGCGCGTGTTCGGTGCCGGGCTGCCAGCCGGTGCATGGCAGACGGAGACCGCGCGCGCGTCACCGGACGACGGGAACGGCACGGTGCAACAGCGCAGTGCGCAGCACGGGGAGACGACGCGCGGCACCGGACGACGGTGCAACAGCGCCGCGCGCGACGTTTAAATGCGGCTGCGGATTATCTTTATCTCGGCGGTCGGGGCCCGGGCGCGCGAGCGGCCAATGGCCCATCCATCTGTCTTGGCCCTGGCCGCGCGCTGGGTGAGACGGCGCCGCGTCCGCCGCAGCCACCACTTGTGCCGGCCGTGTCTGTGCGTGTGCGACCGTGTGCGGGTGGAACGAATCTCGTGAGTCGTGGCCTTGTCCTGTGCTCCTGTCCCTTGGCGAGCCGCAAAAGATCTTGCTTCGGCTGCATATATATGCACAGGAGAAGCTTCTCGCCGGCGATAGGGACCCGCCGAGATATATCGATGGATATGCCGGCGCCAACTGCACTAGTACACAGAAGCTCTATAGTGGCGGTTCTAAACCTATTTACACAGGCGTTTTTCAGTACCGCCAGTGCTAGGGGTCAGTGGAAATCAGCATTTCCACTGGCGGTTATTTTGGAACCGCCAGTGAAAAGTGCATTTTCACTGGCGGTTTTCTTAAGGAACCGCCAGTGAAAAGTGCATTTCCACTGGCGGCTGAATAAAGAAAACCGCCAGTGGAAATGCATTTCCACTGGCGGTTTTATAAAGCAAACCGCCAGTGGAAATGCACTTTTCACTGGCGGTTTTCTTTATTTAGCCGCCAGTGGAAGTTTTCCCGCCTTTTTTCAAAATTTCAAACAATACTGAATTATATATATATTTATTTACACACACACAAACATATATATATATATATAGATCTATATTGATATTGAAAGCAACATGAAATTAAATTCTATCATACATTTATATACATCAAAGTATTCTGTTTACAACCATATATGCTTCATGCATTCTATACATCATAAGTTTTCACCTAAGCTCTAATAACTATCTCGGCTAAGAGATAATCTACTAATTTCTGTTAGTATTCTGAACTCTGGCAAAGCTAATGTCCCGGAAGCATCGTGATATTTTCCTTCTGCGGGAATGACCTCTTTCAATATGAATGTGCAGAGGTCCTCGACTATGCCATACAATGCAGCTTCGGTCAAGTTCTCCGGGTTTCCTCGTTGAAATTGCTGTAAAGGAATTTTATAAACATCATCTATTTATACTCAATAATAACACATTTGCATCTTTAATGACATAAATACATACTTGACTATTACTAATAATACCTTGTCAGGGTTCGTGATGTATCGTCCGTTCACTCTCATGAACTCGCACGCATAGAATCCACATAGGACCGATCCTTGTGGTTGCTTGTGGCACTACATAACGGGAGATTGGTTATTTAGTTGCAACATTGTGTATGATATGTATTCATAAAATCACATACTTACCGGCCAGTGATGATGGATGTCTAGTGGCACGCGTTGTTTCGACAGGTCGTACTTTCCACCTCTCATCTTATAGAATCTATAAGCCCTGTGATCTCAAATAGAATCACCATGTTATTCTCAAATTTTAATCGATAAAAGTATGCATGCATAGAAAAGGCTTACAGCTCTAAGGTGCTGAGGAATTCTGCATATGTCGAAGGGTCGAAGTTCAAGGAGTCAAGCACCAGCACCTTTCCAACCTTAGGATAAATGAGGAAGCATATCCAGTGGTCCCTGTACGAATCAAATTTGTGATGCATGTGTATTGAAATTATTGATTTTATTTATGCAAAATCACACTTACTTAAAGTTGTACGGGGCTATTATGGCTTCCCTGTCTTGAAATTGAAGCATTGCATGTCCTATATAGGTGGCGTATCGAGCTTCAAAATCCTTCTTCATATCCTTTATACGCTTCTCAACTTCTTCGTCCGTCTTTCCCCGTAATTCATCGTTGTCTTTCCCGATTCTAAAAGTGTGGCTTTCCTCGGATATAAGTATTGGGTTGAGATACCCAACCCTTTTACTGGCACTAGCATTGGGCTTGGTACCGTAAAGAATCTCCTGCTGATCATGTTGCATTCTGCAAGTCACACGTGCATGTCAGATATTGAAATTTTATACAACTCACTAATAATAACACACATATGTGGAAGTATGAGCGACACTTACAATGCAAACATCGTTACAAGTTGCACGTCGAGTCTCTGAAGGTTCATCATTAACCACATGTCCTCGAATGTAACAACGGCCTTTTGGTCCGAACCAATAAAAGCATGGTCTGGTATATGCACACTGATGGTGTCGATGCCAACCGATGATGCCCGCATGTACCAGTCATGCAACCTTTTAACACCAGCCGGGACCTTTCTTAGTTTCTCAAGAGGTAGCAGAGGTCTGCCCGGCACATATTTTTTAGGCACGTTTTTGTAATCTGCCTTAGTTGGCTTCTTTATTTTTGCGGCCATTGCCTCAGCCTTTTTTGCAGACTCCTCGTGCTTGGCCAAATCAACAGTTTGTGACGTGAGGCTCCGTCCAATCCCTTTCAAAAACTGAGCTGTGCCAGCAGTAGTAGCTTTACTCTTCTTTTTCTGATACGGGGACACCAATTTTGGAATAGGAAGTTTAGATTTCTTTGATGGCCTTGGATCCTTTGATGGTTGTGGAGAAGGTGGATCCCTTGATGGTGGCGTAGACAGTGGGTCACCAAGAGGATGGGGAGGAGAAGGTGGTGGAGCCCTGAATGGTGATGCTTGTGGCGGAGACGATTGAAGCATCCCGATCCTTTGGGACTCAAATGTGAAACAATTACTAGTCCCAGGAGGCTAGTAAACACATTTCTTACTTCAAATAGTACAGAGTTCTAGATAAATTTATTACAATACCGGGGTACAAGCTCGAGAGAGCCAAATAGAGAAGCGCAGCAGGAACTAGCCCAAGCCACAGGCAGAACTGGGTGCAGACACAGCCCTCTTAATCAAGCAAAGCAGAAAAGAAGTCCTCGGCTGCTGAAAAACATAAATAAATCTGGGTGAATACACTAGGTATTCCGCAAGCCCACCCCGCTCCCGTAGAGAGAAAGAGACCTATGATGTACATGCTCAATTTGGTGGAGTTGTAGTCACTCATTATTTTCTCAGAGAGAGACAGTTGCTTGAAGGTTTTCCCATGCTATTATAAGTAACCAAAAACTCAACTGCCACTGAGCTTCCCGCTCCAGAGGCTTTATCTCTTTTTCGAAACCCATTTAAACACACCTTTCCCCTGATAAGAAACTTAGAGAAAAAGTTCTAATTGCCATACCATACCAGACTCATCCATACCAGTGGACACGGACTATTCGAATAGGTTTCAACTCTGCGCAGAGGGGTACACTTTACCCACTAGCCCGGTTTCTACGATCTCACCGTCGCGAGACCCGAATGCCGGATCTCTTTCCTTACTCGTGCATCCTAACCTTAACGGTTATCCGGAAGGAGTCAGGCCACCACCATGCCCAAACCGGACAAAACTTTCCCCTTCCTTATCCTCCGGTGCTCCCCAGCCTTCTTAACCCTGGGGTCGGACCACACGAGTTCGGATCGAGTGACTGCCCACACAGTCTCGAGTGGTTGTACGACATAGGAGTACAGGTAGTGAAGATGACAAACCGGTCCTTATATGAGGGGACAATCCTTCTGCTCACGCCTAAACCAGCTGAGCCAACACCTTAGGCCCTCCCCTAAACCAGGGAGTCCCTGATCATCCCACTCTCAGGTGATGAGGGTGAGTACCCTTCATCGCATAATTTTTCAAAAGAGATTTTATTTGGAGATACACATAGCCTTTCCTCCCAATCCACTTTACGTATCCAGAATGTGTATGATAATGCGGGCCATCTCTCACTCACAATGCAATATTCCCCATAATTCCCGGCCTAGGCAGTGGTAGAGAGAATAGGTAATTTATGCATCAAGGAAAGGATGGACTTGCCTTCGTCGAAGCTTTCCTGGCACAGAAGATCTACTTCCGGAAGTTCGGGTTCTGGCCCTTCTTCCGGGGCTACGGGTTCCGGATCAGCGATCCCCGCTTCTTCTAGGAAAACAGGCAATAAAACAATACATCAACAGGGATTTACAAATTATAGTGTGTCATTTTCTAACATCATTGTTGTATGAGATCTTTAGAAATTATTTGGATAATTTTTGGTGTAAAAATATTTGAAGAATACTAATTTAAATGGAAAAAGGTGAAGAAAGGAAAATAGAAAGGGATTTCTCCTCAAACGGGCCGGGGGGGAGAAATTTGGCCCAGCTCGGCGCGGGGCAGGCGCGCGGGCGCGCTTTCGGCCCGGCAGCGGCCCACGGGGAGGGGGCGACGGCGCGGGCGCGCGGAGCGACGGCGTCAACGCGGGGCCCACGCGACAGAGAGAGGCAGGGGGGAAACGGCGCGGGCGCGATTGACGACGGGGTGAACCGGCCGAGGGGGGGGGGGGAAAAACCGGTCGCCGGGGGGGGGTTCGACGGCGGCTTGCCGCCGGTGGCCCGGTTCTTGGGCAATGCGCAGGCGCTTTATCATGGGGAGGGGATGGCGGACCTAAAGGTGGGCTCAATTTGGTCAGAGGAGGTCGGGAGGGGGCTGCCCGCGGGGAGGTGGCGGAGCTTCGCGGCGGGGGTCACCGCCGGTGGCCTCTGGGCGAGGGATTGGGGAGGGGAAGTGGTGTATTGCGCTTGCGGCAAGGCGAGGAAGCGGCTAGGCTAACTCAATTGCTTGCGGGGCTAACAGAGAGGGAGAGAGGAGAGGAGGAGGGACTCACCGGAGAGGGGGAAGAAGACGGCGCTCCGCGAATTGGGCTCGGGCGAGGGGAGGAGGGTAGTGGTCAGGGCTGGTGCGGGAAAGAAGGGGCTCGGGGCGAGCTTTTATAGGCGCGCGGGGGCGAGGGGGGGGCGGTGGAGCTCTCAGACTCCGGCGAGCTTCCCGGTGCCGCCATAAATGGCGCACAGCGCCGCCGAGGGGACGCTACGGCGGGGCGGTACCGGCGAGGACGCGGTCAGGGGAGGAGGACGGAGCGGTGCCAAACTTTCCTGTGCGGCGAGGAGACGGCGGTGAAGAGACGGCGGTGAAGGACGGCGGTGAAGGGACGGCGGGGCGTCGTATGTGGGGAGGACGACGAAGCGGCTGACCGGTGGGGCCGGTCTGCCAGCGGAAGCGAGCGCGCGAGAGAGGGCGGCTGGCAGGTGGAGCTGGCTTGTCAGCGAGAGCGAGCGAGCGAAGGCGAGGGCGAGGGCGAGGGCGAGGGCGAGCGAGCGGCTGACGGGTGGGGCCGCTTGGTCAGCGAGAGCGAGCGAGCGAAGGCGAGGGCGCGGGGCGAGGGCGAGGGCGAGGGCGAGGGCGAGGGCGAGCGAGCGAAGGCGAGGGCGCGGGGCGAGGGGCGGCTGCCGCGCGCGCGGAAGCGGGCCGTAAACGGGCCGAAAGCGGAGGGTAGCGCGAGCGCGAGGGGGGGGGGGCGCGGGTTTGGGCTGGAAAACGGCCCAGCAGGGGGGGGGAGAGGGTTTTCTCTTTTTCTTTTTATTTTTCCAAAACCTATTCCCCTTTTTGCATCTTTTTCTTTGGAACAAAATATTTTGTAGATGCTCTAAGTGTTTAGAAAATAGAACCCAAGTGAGGGGCTTTTGTGATCAAACAAAATGTATGCATATGATGAAGGAAAATTTAGGGGAGGATTTTAGAATTAGAGGATGAAGGGAGGGGTAAAAGGTGGATTAGGGTTTCAAACCTAGATTAGGATTTTGGGATGCTACAAACCTACCCCACTTAAAGGAATCTCGCCCTCGAGATTAGACGGGGCTCGAGAAAAGGTAAGGGTATTCCTTCCTCAGTGAGTCCTCACTTTCCCAGGTGGCTTCCTCTTCACCATCTCTGCTCCACTGAACCTTACAGAGCCTCACTTCTGAATTGCGGGTTCTTCTGACTGCTGAGTCGAGAATCTTCACTGGCTTTTCCCGGTACTGGAGATCCTTTTGAATTTGAATTGCTTCTGCCTCGATACGGGTTTCTGGTACTTTTAGACATTTGCGGAGTTGAGATACATGGAACACATTGTGAATATCTGACATGGATTCTGGTAGCTCAAGGCGGTATGCCACAGGTCCTATTCGGGAAATGATAGGGTAAGGACCGACGAAACGGGGTGCTAGCTTTCCCTTCATTTGGAACCTTCTGACACCCCGCATTGGAGAAACCTTGAGATAAACAAAATCTCCTTCCTCAAATCTGAGTTCCCTTCGCCTATTGTCTGCGTAACTCTTTTGTCGACTCTGAGCTTCAAGTAACCTTCTGCGGATCAAGGCAACTTTTTCTTCGGCTTCTTTAACGAAGTCGGGCCCTTCTAGTGTCCTTTCCCCTACATTGGACCACATTAGGGGGGTTTGGCATTTTCTTCCATACAGTGCTTCGAATGGTGACATTTTGATGCTGGCCTGATGGCTATTGTTGTATGAGAATTCGGCGTACGGCAAACTAGACTCCCAATCCCTGTTGAAGGCTAGTACGCAGGCTCTGAGTAAATCTTCAAGGACTTTGTTAACTCTCTCTGTTTGACCATCTGACTGGGGGTGATAGGCAGTACTGAAATCTAGCTTGGTGCCCATTGCTTGCTGAAGGCCCTTCCAAAACTTTGAAGTGAACTGCGTTCCTCTATCCGATACTATCTTCCGTGGAATGCCATGTAGCCTGACTATCTCTTTAAGGTATAATCGGGCGAGGGCTGCTCCCCCAAAAGTGGTCTTCACTGGAATGAAATGGGCCACTTTGGTGAGACGATCGATTATTACCCATATGGAATCATTTCCTCTTTGTGATCTGGGTAGTCCGGTTACGAAATCCATGCCTATTTCCTCCCACTTCCATTCGGGTATTGGGAGGGGTTGAAGCAGGCCTGCAGGCTTCTGATGTTCGGCCTTTGTTCGCTGACAGGTGTCACATCGGGCCACATACTGTGCTATTTCCTTCTTCATCCCTCTCCACCAATACCTGGTTTTGAGGTCCAGGTACATCTTGGTGGTTCCTGGGTGGATAGAGTAAGCTGAGTTGTGGGCTTCATCAAGCAGGGTCTCCCGTGCCTTTCCAATAGGCACGCACAGACGGTTCTTGAACCAGAGGACTCCTTGCTCGTCTGTTCTTAGGTCCGGAAGTTGCTCTTTGCGTGCTCTTTCCTTAAGCTTGGTTGTTTTCTGCGTCGAGGCATTGGGCCTTGTATATGAGATCTTCTAGGTTTGGCTTGACTTCCAGGCCACCGTCGTCTCCCAGACATGCATTTAGCTGAGCTGATTCTTTCTTCCAATCTTCTAGGAAGTTTGTTCCTCTAATCCCGAAAGGTTTCCGGCTGAGGGCGTCTGCTACCACGTTGGCCTTTCCGGGGTGGTAGTGGATTTCGAGGTCATAATCTTTGATCAATTCGAGCCACCTTCGTTGACGGAGGTTGAGGTCCGGTTGCGTGAAGATGTACTTTAGACTCTTGTGATCAGTGAAGATGTGGCATTTGTTTCCAATCAGATAATGCCTCCATATTTTTAGAGCGTGCACTATGGCTGCCAATTCCAAATCGTGGGTAGGATAGTTCTGTTCGTGCGGCTTGAGTAATCGGGATGCATAAGCAATGACTTTCTCATTTTGCATTAAGACACACCCTAAGCCTTGCTTGGAAGCATCACAAAAGATGACAAACTCCTGGTGAATGTCTGGTAGAGTCAAAACTGGCGCGGTTGTAAGCTTCTTCTTGATGACTTGGAAACTTTCTTCACAATCGGGAGTCCATACGAACTTATTGTCCTTTTTGAGAAGTTCCGTCAAGGGCTTTGCTATGCTGGAGAATCCCTTGATAAAACGGCGATAATACCCTGCCATTCCCAGAAAACTTCGAATTTCACTGACGTTGGATGGTTGCTTCCAATTTGAAACAGCTTCTACTTTAGATGGGTCCACTTCTACCCCTTCAGCAGTCAAGATATGCCCTAGGAAGGCTATCTTCTCTAACCAGAACTCACACTTGCTGAACTTAGCATAAAGTTGGTGAGCTCTGAGTCTTCCGAGGACGGTTCGAAGGTGCTGCTCATGGTCCTTGCGGCTCTTGGAATAGATGAGGATGTCGTCGATAAAAACCACGACAAACTTATCCAATTCTTCCATAAATACCTTATTCATGAGGTTCATGAAAAAGGCGGGTGCGTTGGTTAATCCAAATGGCATCACTGTGAATTCATATTGCCCGTATCTGGTGACGAATGCAGTTTTCTGAATGTCTGCTTCTTTAATCCTGAGTTGGTGATATCCTGACCTGAGGTCTATCTTGGAGAAGTATTTGGCTCCTTGCAGCTGGTCGAAGAGGTCATCAATCCGGGGAAGGGGGTACTTATTCTTGATTGTAACTTCGTTCAAGGATCGATAATCAATACACATTCTCATACTCCCATCCTTTTTGGTCACGAAAAGAACGGGTGTTCCCCAGGGAGACGAACTGGGACGGATGTACCCTTTTTGCTGTAGTTCTGAAAGCTGAAGTTTCAGTTCTGCCAATTCAGTGGGGGCCATGCGGTATGGTCTTTTTGCGATGGGCGCAGTGCCGGGAATGAGGTCTATATAGAACTCTACTTCTCTTTCTGGTGGCATCCCGGGCAACTCTTCTGGAAATACATCTTCAAATTCCTTGATTACAGACATGCTTTCTACTGCCAGACTAAACACCATTGGATCTTTTGCAGGCGGTTGGGCTTGGCAGGAAACTGCCTTTCCTTGGTGATCTATGAGAAGGACAGTTCTGCTTGCGCAGCTGATAACACCCTTGTGCTTAGCTAGCCAATCCATTCCTAGGATTACATCAATACCTTGGGATGGCAAGATGGTTAAGTCTGCCAGGAATACTACCCCACTTAAAAGAATCCTGATTTGTGAACATCTGAGTTTGCATAGGAGGTCTGATCCCGGGGTTCGGGTGACCAAGGGGATAGCTAAAGGTGTAGAGGGTATGCCATGCTTCTCCACAAACTTAGCGGCTATAAATGAATGGGATGCTCCTGAATCAAAAAGCACAGAAGCGGGAGTAAATTCGACGAGGAACTCACCGAGCACTACTCCCGGGGCCTGCTGGGCTTCCTGAGCGTCGACGTGGTTGACTCGGGCCCTACCCTGGTACTGAGCCCTGCTCTGCTGGCTGCTGGAAGGAAACGCCTTGGAGGTAGGTGCTGATGGGAACTTGGGGCCATTCACCGAGTTGGAGTGGGTTGGTCCGGGTGCCTTCAGCTGAGGGCAGTTGTTTTTGAAGTGCCGGGGGTCTCCGCAGTGCCAACAGGCGTTCGCTGGCGGCTGGTTGCTTGCAACGGAGGGTGCCTGATGGGAGCTCTGACTCTGCTGACTGTAGCGCGATGGAGAGGGTCCAGATTGTTTATCGAAGCCTGGACCCCTGGGTGGGAGCCCAAAGGGTCGAGCTCTCTGGTGACGCTCTTGCTGTTGAGCCCGCAGAACTTGGAACTTTCTCTTGATGTGCCCTTTTTCTTCCTCTTTAGCTCTTTCCACTTGAATAGCTTTGTTGGAAAGGTGAGAGAAGCTGTGGAAGTCCTGGCTGGCGAGGATGGTCTTAAGCTCGGGTCTTAACCCTCTCAGGAAACGGGCCATTTTCCTGGCCTCGGTGCTGACATCCTCAGGCGCGTAGCGGGCCAGCTCTGTGAACTTGTGCACATACTCACTGACTGATCGCCCACCTTGGGTTAGCTCCCGGAATTCATCCTCCTTGAGTTGAACTATCCCTTGGGGTACATGGTGCTCACGGAAAGCTATCTCGAATTCTGCCCAGGTAGCATCTCTGACGGCTTCACTGAAGGTGTCCCACCATGCTAACGCCATTCCTGAAAGCTGATGAGCTGCCAGCTGAACACGTTGATTCTCAGGGCAAGCGATGGCTTCTAACTTCCTCTTGATCGTGCGAAGCCAGTCATCTGCATCGAGGGGATTGCTGGACCCCGCGAATGTGGGAGGCTTGAGTCTCAGGAATTCTCCCATCCTGTCCTGGGGTCTTCCACCACCTGGGCGCTGGTTCTCCAGACTTCGAGTGAGGACTTCAATGAGTCTGGTTTGATGGGCTAGAACTTGGGCCAGATCTAGTGGTAGTTCCGGAGGTGCGGGGAGGTGGGTCCCATCCCCTTCTCCACCGGCTCCTCCTTCAGCTCCTAAGGGAAAACCTGCTCCAATCCCGGAGGCGGTAGGCGTGGTTTTATCCGAAGCCATCTGCCATGGGAAGAGAGTTACTATTATGCACATGCCATTTTTTTTAACTGGTTATTTTATTCATTACATCAAGCCATTACATGACACGACATCCTACTATCACAAGTTCGTTACACGCGAGTGCTATCTAGGGTACTCCCGCAGTCCTTCTCTAATGTGTCCCCAAATTCCTTGAGAAGATCATCAAGGCTAGCCAGGGACATCTCATCGGTGTCGGATAGGTTCCTGGGAGGGTTTTCTTCCTTCTGCTCAGTCTGGCATCCTTGGCTCTTGGTCTTCTTGCGGATTTTCTTTGCGGGGGCAAGCTTCTTCAGTTTCTTGTCGTAGTCCATCTTCAGTGTGCGGTAGGCTTCTCGGGTATTGGTTTCCTCACCTTCCGCTATTGCGAGGCTCTCTTGAAGGGACACTTTTTCTTCTGAGAGTTCCCTGACTTTCTGCTCCAGGCTTTCCACCCGGGAGGTTAGAGAGGTGCAGTGGAGGGTGAGGTCATCATATTGGTTATCAAGGGTATGAAGGTATCCAGCCATGTAGACAATGGTGGGATCATTCTCAATAGGATCTCCTCCTGATAGGGCCTGAAGTCTTTTCCTCCAGGTGGGGGTATTCTTGTTGCTGGGTGGAAAGTAGCGAAGGGGGGTTTCAATGATTACTTTGTTGTAGTTTTGACATAGCTGACGGAGGGCTTTCCGGGCGACATTTTGGCAGGCATCTAGGAAATGAACTCCGGTAAAAGTGACTTGGAAGGAACGATGGTTTGGATAGCTGTGGCTTTCCCCCAGGTAGACTGCCATAGAGCATCTTATCATCCCGCCCTCGAAATGTTCCGTCCAGACGTATTCCGGCTTCTTGCGGATTCCCAAGCGGAGCGCACAGCTTCGCAAGAGGCGTGGGAACCCTTCCACTTCTGAGCAGTAGGATGTCTTAATGGCCAGAGAGTCTTCCATCTGGAATAGGAAAAGAAGGGTCTTGTTAGCCCCGGGGAAAAGAAGAGAAAACTTTCCTTGAGGTGAGAGGTATTTTCTGGTTAAGGTAGGTTTTAGGGTCAGGGCTGCGACCTACGGCCAGTCCTATGGCTCTGATACCACCTGAAGCGTCCCGATCCTTTGGGACTCAAATGTGAAACAATTACTAGTCCCAGGAGGCTAGTAAACACATTTCTTACTTCAAATAGTACAGAGTTCTAGATAAATTTATTACAATACCGGGGTACAAGCTCGAGAGAGCCAAATAGAGAAGCGCAGCAGGAACTAGCCCAAGCCACAGGCAGAACTGGGTGCAGACACAGCCCTCTTAATCAAGCAAAGCAGAAAAGAAGTCCTCGGCTGCTGAAAAACATAAATAAATCTGGGTGAATACACTAGGTATTCCGCAAGCCCACCCCGCTCCCGTAGAGAGAAAGAGACCTATGATGTACATGCTCAATTTGGTGGAGTTGTAGTCACTCATTATTTTCTCAGAGAGAGACAGTTGCTTGAAGGTTTTCCCATGCTATTATAAGTAACCAAAAACTCAACTGCCACTGAGCTTCCCGCTCCAGAGGCTTTATCTCTTTTTCGAAACCCATTTAAACACACCTTTCCCCTGATAAGAAACTTAGAGAAAAAGTTCTAATTGCCATACCATACCAGACTCATCCATACCAGTGGACACGGACTATTCGAATAGGTTTCAACTCTGCGCAGAGGGGTACACTTTACCCACTAGCCCGGTTTCTGCGATCTCACCGTCGCGAGACCCGAATGCCGGATCTCTTTCCTTACTCGTGCATCCTAACCTTAACGGTTATCCGGAAGGAGTCAGGCCACCACCATGCCCAAACCGGACAAAACTTTCCCCTTCCTTATCCTCCGGTGCTCCCCAGCCTTCTTAACCCTGGGGTCGGACCACACGAGTTCGGATCGAGTGACTGCCCACACAGTCTCGAGTGGTTGTACGACATAGGAGTACAGGTAGTGAAGATGACAAACCGGTCCTTATATGAGGGGACAATCCTTCTGCTCACGCCTAAACCAGCTGAGCCAACACCTTAGGCCCTCCCCTAAACCAGGGAGTCCCTGATCATCCCACTCTCAGGTGATGAGGGTGAGTACCCTTCATCGCATAATTTTTCAAAAGAGATTTTATTTGGAGATACACATAGCCTTTCCTCCCAATCCACTTTACGTATCCAGAATGTGTATGATAATGCGGGCCATCTCTCACTCACAATGCAATATTCCCCATAATTCCCGGCCTAGGCAGTGGTAGAGAGAATAGGTAATTTATGCATCAAGGGAAGGATGGACTTGCCTTCGTCGAAGCTTTCCTGGCACAGAAGATCTACTTCCGGAAGTTCGGGTTCTGGCCCTTCTTCCGGGGCTACGGGTTCCGGATCAGCGATCCCCGCTTCTTCTAGGAAAACAGGCAATAAAACAATACATCAACAGGGATTTACAAATTATAGTGTGTCATTTTCTAACATCATTGTTGTATGAGATCTTTAGAAATTATTTGGATAATTTTTGGTGTAAAAATATTTGAAGAATACTAATTTAAATGGAAAAAGGTGAAGAAAGGAAAATAGAAAGGGATTTCTCCTCAAACGGGCCGGGGGGGGGGGGAGAAATTTGGCCCAGCTCGGCGCGAGGCAGGCGCGCGGGCGCGCTTTCGGCCCGGCAGCGGCCCACATGGAGGGGGCGACGGCGCGGGCGCGCGGAGCGACGGCGTCAACGCGGGGCCCACGCGACAGAGAGAGGCAGGGGGGAAACGACGCGGGCGCGATTGACGACGGGGTGAACCGGCCGAGGGGGGGGGGGAAAAACCGGTCGCCGGGGGGGGTTCGACGGCGGCTTGCCGCCGGTGGCCCGGTTCTTGGGCAATGCGCAGGCGCTTTATCATGGGGAGGGGATGGCGGACCTAAAGGTGGGCTCAATTTGGTCAGAGGAGGTCGGGAGGGGGCTGCCCGCGGGGAGGTGGCGGAGCTTCGCGGCGGGGGTCGCCGCCGGTGGCCTCTGGGCGAGGGATTGGGGAGGGGAAGTGGTGTATTGCGCTTGCGGCAAGGCGAGGAAGCGGCTAGGCTAACTCAATTGCTTGCGGGGCTAACAGAGAGGGAGAGAGGAGAGGAGGAGGGACTCACCGGAGAGGGGGAAGAAGACGGCGCTCCGCGAATTGGGCTCGGGCGAGGGGAGGAGGGTAGTGGTCAGGGCTGGTGCGGGAAAGAAGGGGCTCGGGGCGAGCTTTTATAGGCGCGCGGGGGCGAGGGGGGGGGGCGGTGGAGCTCTCAGACTCTGGCGAGCTTCCTGGTGCCGCCATAAATGGCGCACAGCGCCGCCGAGGGGACGCTACGGCGGGGCGGTACCGGCGAGGACGCGGTCAGGGGAGGAGGACGGAGCGGTGCCAAACTTTCCTGTGCGGCGAGGAGACGGCGGTGAAGAGACGGCGGTGAAGGACGGCGGTGAAGGGACGGCGGGGCGTCGTATGTGGGGAGGACGACGAAGCGGCTGACCGGTGGGGCCGGTCTGCCAGCGGAAGCGAGCGCGCGAGAGAGGGCGGCTGGCAGGTGGGGCTGGCTTGTCAGCGAGAGCGAGCGAGCGAAGGCGAGGGCGCGGGGCGAGGGCGAGGGCGAGGGCGAGGGCGAGCGAGCGGCTGACGGGTGGGGCCGCTTGGTCAGCGAGAGCGAGCGAGCGAAGGCGAGGGCGCGGGGCGAGGGCGAGGGCGAGGGCGAGGGCGAGGGCGAGGGCGAGGGCGAGCGAGCGAAGGCGAGGGCGCGGGGCGAGGGGCGGCTGCCGCGCGCGCGGAAGCGGGCCGTAAACGGGCCGAAAGCGGAGGGTAGCGCGAGCGCGAGGGGGGGGGGGGCGCGGGTTTGGGCTGGAAAACGGCCCAGCGGGGGGGGGAGAGGGTTTTCTCTTTTTCTTTTTATTTTTCCAAAACCTATTCCCCTTTTTGCATCTTTTTCTTTGGAACAAAATATTTTGTAGATGCTCTAAGTGTTTAGAAAATAGAACCCAAGTGAGGGGCTTTTGTGATCAAACAAAATGTATGCATATGATGAAGGAAAATTTAGGGGAGGATTTTAGAATTAGAGGATGAAGGGAGGGGTAAAAGGTGGATTAGGGTTTCAAACCTAGATTAGGATTTTGGGATGCTACAACGATGGGTCAGAAAAAGGATGAGGAGCAGCATGTGAAGTTTGAGGAGGTGAGGATGATGGATGTACAATAGGAGCAAAAATTTGAGAAGGCAGAGACGGTTGGGCCTGCGACGCCTGCGACGAATTCGACCAATCAAGCAAATCGACATCCCTTCGAGGCCAAAGGATAAAATTATTGATAGCTTGTCCAAGT